>MUZC01000946.1:487666-518516 GCA_002072015.1 Radix auricularia
TCCCTCCCCCACGTCACGCATCGTCACAAAAGTGAGACCCCCCTCCCCCCCTAGGTGCGTAACGTCATTTATGGACGGCCCCTTAGATGTACTTCACAGCACATATTTCAAACAAACATATTCATTTCATAAATTGTTTCGAGAGCAACAAATAAAAATTTATGAAAAAAAATTAAAATCCGAATGAGAGCCGTAGTTTGGTCTCTGTTAATGTAGACATTGAAGCTACATTTTAAAGGGTACCCGAGCGGATTTTTACTACCCGTGTAATCACATGGCAACTGGTACCCAGGTACCCGTTGACAGGCCTACCCACCACTGCCCCCGAAGATCCGAAGAAAAAGTTTGGATTTTCAAAGCAATGGTCGAAAAATATACATTAGATTTTTTAAAATGATATATTAAAACAATAAATACTAGAGTCCGAGTAAGGAGGAACACTATCAAGATGTCACGACTTGCAAAGGCGTATAGAAAAATGAACTGATCAAATTGGGATTGGGGGGAATTTGGCTGCAGTTTTTTTTATGATGATCGAAAAAAAAAAACGTGTTTAGTTAATTAAGAAAAATTGTTTGCTTGCACGTAATACGCCTGTAGTTTCCTGATGTTTTATGAATCAACGAGAAATGTGTGGGAAGTACTAAGTTGTCTCTCTCCTCATTATAAAACATGTGACCTTGACACGTCTTTGGTTGTTTCGGGTTTTTTTTTTCGCCGTACCGCTAGAAAAAGAGTTAATTATCTTGTGAACCCGAGATAAGCAAATAACCCACGAAACAAGAAACTGTGACCTAAATAATTATGGTCACACTCACAACGGTATTTTGGTTTTTTGTTGCGGTATTGTTTTGTTTTGTAACTGTCCTTCTAACAAAAATTCCGTGGTTGAGATGGCGGGAATAAAGCGGTAAATCTAGACCTATTTTGATACATTTAACCCAGATGACTTTGCTAGAATGAAAGTTTATAACTGAAAGCTGGGATCAGCTAAGCTTCACCGTTTGTGAAACTGTTTCAATACTTTTTCAATAATAATAATTGTCG
This sequence comes from Radix auricularia, assembly GCA_002072015.1. Taxonomy (NCBI): domain Eukaryota; kingdom Metazoa; phylum Mollusca; class Gastropoda; family Lymnaeidae; genus Radix; species Radix auricularia. The sequence goes on from MUZC01000946.1 coordinate 488,714, forward strand.
CTAAGAGGGGGGGGCGGGGCGGGAGGGACGGGCGACGAGTGATACCATCATGGAGGTGATATCAGAAGCTAAAAGGTGTCTCATCCAACGGGCTTGTGTCGGTATGTCAAAGCACGTTGGCTTCCTTTCAAATGAAACATCAGAAACATTGCCTTTCTTCTTTTAAGCCCTCTAGCCGGTATTGCTCTTCAACCTAAACAAAGTAAACAATCATAATGACCGATTTTGGCTTGTAGTTGTTTTTTTAAAAACGTGTACTATTTTGTTTACGCTGTCCAATTTTTAGCGCATTTTCGAGATGTCGAAATCGCTATTGCACCCGTTTTGTCCGTCTGTCATCACCCTGATCACAGGATCCATAAGTCCTAGACCCATGATGTATATATGTTTTTTGTATGTCCTGACCTGCCATTGGTGCATCAACACTCAGTTACTCGATCCGTTTAAAAAACCCGTTAAAACTACCAAAAAATATTTCGAATCGAGAAGTAGCACTAACTCAGGGAACGGCCGCCATTGCCGGAAGTCGAATGCACAATTCTTCATGCATTGAAGAGTGGTGTGAAAGGGTGCAAAATATATATATTTTTTTTGTTGACGTCATTAGAATATGTGTAAAAGTTTAGAGAGTTTTACGTCATCATTTGTGGTGACTTCAATCAAGATCTCAGCGGCCCAGGGGCAGAAATTGAAAACTTTTTCGAAACAAGCTTCAACATTCAACTACTTTCACCAGGATTGGCAACCACGATCTATCAAACAACAATTGACGGAGTATTTGGGCGATTAGCTGATTACAATTTAGAAGGTTTCATTTATGAGTCCTATTTCAGTGACCACAAACCACTTGTAGTTAGATTAAAGAGAAAATTTTTAAAATTTAAAATGTAAAGAAATGACTTTTAAATTTAAAAAAATTTCAGGTATATTCATTACACAAGAAAATTCATAAAAATATGTCTAAAATCTAAACACAATTACTGATAACTACATAATGCTGATATCTAACATAAGTACTGATACATAATACGAAAATGCGCTAACACGTCCTGAGTCCAAAAGGGACCAGGCTTAACATGATTTTTTTNGGGGGGGGATCGGCTTGCAAGCGGGATAAAAACTTTTTAATATTATTCTCTTCCGAGGGGGGGGATCCGACTTTTGAACGAGTGGTCTATAGAATATTACGGTACTTTTTATGTCATTAACTGCTTTTATGTTCGGGCGCGTAGTGGAAAGAATAAGTTTTGTTGTTTTGTACAGTGAGAAAGATGGATACATACGTTTGTTGTTGTTGTTGTTTACACACTTTCTCTCTCTCTCTCTCTCTCTCTCTCTCTCTCTCTCTCTCTCTCTCTCTCTTAGTCTCCATCTCTTTCTCTACTGTTTTATTTCTTAAAACTTGTTTCATGTGGATGTGGTAAGGATTTTGTTCTCTTTTGAAAATATTTCATTGAAGTGGAGCCAGGGGTGTCGACCGCACCGGGTGATTATACTTGTAAAATTCTGTGCGTTCCCTTTATTTTGGCACCAGAAGACCAGGAGCTCTATGGATTAGGGGTCGTCCATAAATGACATTACGTGCCTGAGGGAAGGGTGTTACGCATCTATGTCGGTGTGTGCCGAGGGGGTTGGGTGTGTTTAAAAATGTAACGTCACATTTTTTAAAAACGCAACTTTGAATAAAAGTTCCACTAAATATTTGATTGTTAACCATTTATTTAATGATGTTTTCAATTGCTTCACGCTTTTTTTACGATATTAGAGTGCAGACTTCCATAAAATTCATATTTAAGGGACAAAAATAATTTGCAACATGCTATTTTAAATTTAGAAAATACAGATTTGGGAGGGGGTGTGTCAGAGATTTATTTTACTTCATATCGGAAAAAGGGGGTGTCAATGTTTTTGCGACAAAGTATGATGCATGGGGAGGGTGGGGTAAAAATCGGCAACATCGCGTGACGTCATTTATGGACGGCCCCTTTAGTTGTGAAGGGGTGTCACCATGAGCCACAGCCTCGGGGGACATCAACTTTAGCGGGCGCCTCTAAAGAAATACACTTTCGTCGATAAAACTGCTATTTAAAATTGCCGCACGGAGGCCGTAACATATGAGAACTGTCAAGTTATTATAATGATAATTATGATTGGAGCATATACACTTTTAAGGTTTCCACTAAACATTCTGCAAAATTAAAATAGAGTATTATGCTTGTTACTTTTTAAAAAATCCTTTAAATTAATTTGTGGTGTCTGAGCCTTGCGACCTTGCCGAAAAAAAACGTTGGATCGATTTTTAACCAACTTTCTTGCAAGCTAACGAGCTGAAATTTTGCAAGCAGACACATGGCAATGATAAAAATGATGTATCGAAATTTCAAATCGATCGAATGAACAGTAATTTAATTATTGAATTTTAAAGTTATTTTATTTATTTCTTTATATCATGTTAATTTTTTGAGATGGAGTGTTGTGGTGCGTAATATGTTCAATATGTTCCACAACATTTCATGTCGCGCAATAATGTGCGCATTACATTGACATTACTTTAAAAAAAATCATGTTAAGCCTGGTACCTATTGGAATTCAGGACGTGTTAGCGCATTTTCGTATTATGTATCAGTACTTATGTTAGATATCAGAATTATGTAGTTATCAGTAATTGTGTTTAGATTTTAGACATATTTTTATTAATTTTCTTGTGTAATGAATATACCTGACATTTTTTACTTTAAAAGTCATTTCTTTACATTTAAAAAAAAAATATTTTCTCTTTAATTCAACTACAAGTCACCACAAATGATGACGTAAAACTCTCTAAACTTTTACACATATTCTAATGACGTCAACTAAAAAAAACCCAACTAATTCTTTTGCACCCTTTCGCACCACTCTTCAATGCTTGTAAAATTATGCATTCGACTTCCGGCAATGGCGGCCGTTCCCTGCGCCAGTGTTAGCTCTCGATTCGAAATATTTTTTGGTAGTTATAATGGGGTTTTTAAACGGATCGAGTAACTGAGTATTGATGCACAAATGGCAGGTCAGGGCATACAAAAAACATGTATACATCATGGGTCTAGGACTTATGGATGCTGTGATCAAGGGTGATGACAGACGGACGGACAAAACGGGTGCAATAGCGATTTCGACATCTCGAAAATGCGCTAAAAATATATTCACGATCAGTGTACATTAGATCTATATTAAACACGTTTGATCTTATCTTATCTTATATGTTACAGACGCTCCTTCTGTACAGAGGATTATTGCGTCCTACGTATTTCTATGGTTTGTGTTTAGTCCTGTATTCTTACTAGAGTTTTAAAAGATGATAAAGTGGTGGCTTTCCTGGTTTCTTCAGGCAACCCATTCCACGCCCGAATACCGGACGGAAAGAAAGAAAACTTGTATGTGTTTGTTCTTGCATATGGAATAAGAAAGGTGTTTTTAACTTTATGTCTATTTTAGGGTTGTATTAGGTTATCTTTGTGTTGTATTTCTAAATTAGAATTAATTGCCTTATGTATAATTACTAATTTACTCTTGGTTCTTCTATCCTCTAGTGTTACAAGGTATATGATTTAACTAACGGTGTTACTCTTGTCAGTTTTGAATAACTAGAATTTTGTATTTTCGGATTGTTTTGCCCTGCGTATTATAATGAACATTCTTAAAGTTATGTCTAGTATATAAATATAAAGTATTTATAGTGAGAAACTTGTTTTTTTCAAGTTCTTTTTATTTAGTAATAAGTTAAAGTGGTTTTACGATTTGGCAGGGTAGAAAATGAGTTATTTTATAATTTATAGCGCATTCTACAGGCTTACCTATGCACTGTTATTTAAATTTATCTTATAATAGACGAATTTCAATGTCAAAATTAGCGATTGAAATTATTTTAATCGATAAAATAGTGATTAAAATTGAAGATTAAAAAAAAAATGATTTTGGGGCTGTCCATAAATGACGTCACGCATCTGGAGGGGGGAGGGGGTCCCACTTTCGGGACGACGCGTGACGTGTGGGAGGGAGGGGGTTGAAGAAATGTGACGTCACATCGAAAGGGTAACTTTAAATAAAACTTCCACTGAAATATTTGGTCACTTAAAATTTTATGACTTTTTTTATTGGGTGCTTCTCAAAGTGCCGGTCGATAGGCCATCAGCATTGAAAATTAAATATAATTATAATTCTTAAGTTTGAGAACCCACAAGAGAACATACGAAATTGTTACCCTGCGTCGTTTGATGTTGACATCAAAGTGTTTGTGATGTAACCTCAGCTTCGTTTGGTTCACTTGCGGCAGTAGTCTGCGAACTTTTTTTTTGTCGGCTATCCTCCTCCACCCCGCCTTCCCCCCGAAACTGCAACTGGTAAGTTTTACAAACAGGACAAGTTTTCGATTGGTTTTTGGTCAAACGCCTCTGACCATTCTAAATATAATGATAAATGTGTCCATTTACATTTAGTCAAAAGTATTCATTAGCTATATTGTATCCATCAAATTCTCGCCATCGCAATTCGAGAGGAGCACAAAACAACTTTCTTCTGAACTCAGTTGTTAAGGCATTAGTTTTAAATATGACAGAAACGAATACGTGATGTAGTCAGATTAGGAATATTGTCACTCGTGTCAATATAAATGAAAGTAGGTTGGATTTAGGTGCCTTCGTATAGTACGTAAATTAGAAATCTACATAGATAACAAATTTAACAAATGCATTTTCTGGAATGAACCGGTTCAATAGTGGGCATATGTTCCAAGCGTATACATGACGTATTTGAACGTATTTTTTACATAGATTCACGTGTGTCACAATATTACAATGTAGACCTACTCTAAATAAATACTTAAATGATAAATAAGTGATTTGAAACATACTTTTGTAGTTTTTTGTTTTTTTTGAAGGGGTGGGGGGCAAAGTTTTGTGACGTACTTTTGGAGTTGGGGGGGGTCTACGATTTTGTGACGACACGTGACGTAGGGGGGAGGGGGTAAAAATCGGCAAAATCGCGTGCCGTCATTTATGGACGGACTATTATTAATAAATATCTAATTATTCATAAGTAATAATAGTTATTTTTTTACGTACAAACTTCTCTATTTAAACAAAGGAAAATGATCTAAAAAATCATCAAAAAAAATTTCTATACAGCTGTAGCCTATTACTTTTATATTTTAAAAATTAATTTGAAATTTTCATCCCAATCTTTGGTTCATTGTGTGCTGTACAGAAATGGTCTCGAAAACATCACAGACGAATCCATAGCTCGTAGCGTGGGTTTCTGACTCTGCATGGGAATCTTCGACTTTGTTAGTGTTAGTTTGGGTAGTTCCCATTTTGTTAGTGTTAGGTTGGGTAGTTCCCATTTTGTTAGTGCTAGATTGGGTAGTTCCCACGAGTGGCGTTTCTAGAGTTGTTGCCACCCGGGGCGGTACCTCACGGTGTCACCCCCTAACGACTTAACATATAGAACAGCTCCGAGTTTTTCAGTGCCAAATAAAGCGAAAATAAAGAATTTTACATTTTGGTGTCACCCCCCTAATGGTGTCACCCGGGGCGGCCCGCCCCCACCGCACCCCCCTAGCGACGCCCCTGGTTCCCACTTTGTTAGTTTTAGGTTGGGTAGTTCCCACTTTGTTAGTGTTAGGTTTGGGTAGTTCCCCCTTTGCTCTCGAGAATTTGTGGGGTGACTGGGATCCGTATTTAGACCTTGGTTTAAGGTCCTCTTTTGTAGATACTTCAATGAGCTGTCCCTATATTAAAGTAAATGGAAAAGACACAAACAAGGTAAGAATTAGCCTGATAGGACGTAACAAAACTTAAAGAGTCAATGAAAGTGTAGAAACGTTCGCTGTTTTGTTATGTCCTGTCAGGCTAACCCTTACCTTGTTTACATCTTTTCCATTTACTTTTAATTAACCTGATTGCAGTCTCACCCCTCATTTCGTGCCCCTGTATTATTATGTATTCAGATGTGTTTGGGATTAGAGTTTGTCCATGCGCAAAGGGTTCAAAACCCAGTCGGGAATATCCAACTGATGAATGACTTAAAATCTTTTTTTCAGTCTGCATGAAGGGCCATTAAGTATTTACAGTAAGCTATCAAGTCTTATCTCTGCTTTGTAATTTTGAAAGATTTGGAAACAGAACATTGTCCTCTTCCCACAACTGAAGTGTTGCAAAAGACGAAGATTTTCAAGATATTAATTACGCTTTTAGTTTTGATTAAATGTAATTGGTCACCCTTTAGTTCAAATTAGTTTTATCAAATTTGAAAATAATGTAAATCAGTCATAAAGGGCTATATTTTTTTTAAAAAGTTAATCGTGTAAAAAAAATTATTTGTCTTTGATTACAAGGAATTTCAACACTGAAACTGAATCAAAGAGAATATAAAATCGATTTAAATATTCACCCTTTGATAACTTATATACTTGGTGTGTGAATAAGTAAACGAGTATATTCCTCATCATTTTCCAAATAATGTTCAGAAAATAATCTCCTATTGAAGGCATTCCTTTTGATTTTATTAACTGCTCTAATGACACAACGAAGTGATCCATGCAATCTTTCATGTAGATTTTTTGGGAATAAATTTTGTCGATGAATGACACAATGTAGCCTACTGAAAATGCATTCGCTACAACTTGTTTTAAATATGCCATTAATTCAAGGGTATGGCTTTAATTTCATAAAATCTTTTTAATTTAGTAAATGACGTTTCAACTTTCTCGGCTGTTTCCAAACATTTAGCCCTCAAATCAAATATTAACAACACTGCATCGTCGGCATTTTATATTTGGCTCACTCATATCTGTTGTTACAAACGACTGTTAGTGGCTATTAACTTTTTCAACGGAATGCAACTGTCAAGCCGGTTTAAAAAATAGTATTTTATGGTATGATAATGATACTATTTAGATACATATAATTCCCGACACATAAAAAATTACCCAACTTTTCAACCCTCGTTGGTTCACGTTTAAAAAAAAATGTTCTATTCTAACCTACTCATGTATTCCAGATTTTGTATGCTTCAAACTTAAACTTTCAACATACCATTTTGATCGGTTACAGCTGTGGAAATTATCAAAGTTTTACTTTCTTTTCTAGGTAAAAAAACATTATACTCTGTGACCGCTAAGACATAATATATTTATTAAATTAGTAGAAAAAGCATTCAAATACTAGTTTATTTATTAAAATGTTCATAACAAAAATGGATCACAATTTTAATGCTTCATATTAAGCCTTGCGCGGACCCCCTGACGTTTTCAGTGAACCTCAAATCAATTTAAATTTTCCACGGGTCCCCTGAATGGTAACAGGGATTCATGAGGTCCGTTGGGACCAATTTGGGAACCAGTGCTCTAGTGTTTCAAGGATTAATGATTTAACTAGTCTGTGTTGAAAACCTGCATTCTTTCTAGCTAGACCTGCCAGCCAAATTTTTAATTAAAAAATATTTATTAATTTTTTTTTGTGTTCAGTAAAACAAAATATTATTTTATGAAAATAAAGTAATGAGTCTGTGTTGCCTGAAAACACCATTCTTTTCCCTTAATGCAATAGCAAAGATATCATTATCTTTCAAATTTTAAGATAAAATGTAGCCCGTGAATAATTTCCAGACTAGATAATTGCTTCAGAATATGAGGAAAATAATTCCATTTATTCAGTCTTCACACTTTAACTTGTGTGATTTTTTATAATCATCTTATTTTATCTTGGCCTTTATATTACAGACACTACTTCTATGCATAAGATTATTGCTATCTAAGCTTGTTAATTGTTTGAGCCTCAAAATACTTTAATACTGTAAAATCATTCTCTTGTTGGCCTTCTCACTTCTTCCCTTAAAGATTTGGTTAAATTAATTCAAATATGTAGAACCGTTTTGCAATGTTTCAGCATGAAATGTAATCACAGATTTTCATATATATGGTTGGAGTCTGTAACAAAGTAACTTGTCGTTTTTGTCTCTGTATTTTGTTGAAATTTGATTGGTTGTTGGGATTAGATCAGGTACAGTAATATTATAATAATAGAATGTAAAACATCTTGTCCCCGGCACGTTTAAATGAACAGAAGACAGAAAAGCATCTTGGATATAAGATGAGAATAATCTTTATTGAGTATCATTAGTGTCTTTACATGAAATGGGTTCAGGTAACATTCAAATAAATCATTCACACCAAAGTAGCATAGTTTCTATTCTGTATAAGATAATTACCATCCATAATATAGACATCACCATGTCCCATTTACTACTATAATAGACATTCAAACAATGTTGTCAATAAAATAAACAAAGGATCTTGAAGAAATAACATGTCAATTCCTTAGGAATTTGTTAGTCATTTTGTTTGTTAATTGTTGCCTGTAATAAAAAGAAACTTTTCAAGTCACTGTAGTGCCTAGTTTTGACTGTAGACCATTGCTTGGTTACTATCATGTATATGAATCTGATAACATGGAAGGATAAATCAAATGTGATTTTCAAATAAATAAATGATGAAAATTTTGACAATGATTAAAATAAACACCCCCCCCTCCACATAACATAAAAGCAGCTTATTTACTGCAATCATTACACAAGAATGAGGTAAATATATGAGTTATAGGCAACAATATCAAATCATTAACTTGCACACATTAACAAGTTTCTTTCTCCTCCAACTGTCACGGTTCCCTGAAAAATAAATAATAATATCATAATGAATAAAATATTAATAAATGACTAATTGTCATAGTGTAGTTGTGAATAATTATTATTCACTAAAAAGTGTTTGTTGATATGTCTTGATGTATTATGAGACTACATATTAAGTTTGGATTACCAGACACATTTTTGGCAGATGCTTCCATCAATAGAAACAATTGATATTAACATTATTTCTTTAATATTTAAAGACAGCAATAAATATAAAAACAGGCACAAGAAATTAACAGATATATATGTGAAAATAAGTAAAACTTAAACAAAAAGTAAAAATGATCACAATATTACAATGTCCAATTGTGAACATTTTCTTATACCCTATAAAGTCATCAGACCAAATCTTTAAATTTATTTCCATATAAATCCTATCAGATGCATTACTTGGATATAATTTACAGTAACTGGAATTTCAAATATTCCATCTTCATCTGTACCAATGAAGTGTGGCTATACACAATCAGATTTATGTGTTTTCCCCCTATTTTTTGTGCTATAGAAATTTTGTATGAACAGGTATTTTGTCTACCTTTCAAGCTTTAATTACATATATATATATATATTAGTAAACAAAAAAAAAAACAACAGAAACAACAACTAACTTCACTTACTTTACTCATCCTCAACTGTGATCTGGATCCTCCTGCCAGCCTCACAGAGCTTGACAGACTTGGGGACAAAGAAGTAGTCCCCGGGGGTCAGGGTATGCACAACACCGAATGGATAGCTGTGGAAGGAGAAGGGTGGCACCTTGCACCTCTGCAGGTTGGTGTAGCTTCCGAGCTCTTCCATTGGCTCAGAGATGTCGCTTGAGACAAACTTTACCCTGCTGCCTTTTTTCAAGATAATCTGAAAATGTTTAAAGACAAAATCAAATCTGTATTTTTATATTCAATTGAATGGACATTCATATACTAGAGAGATAAGATAAAGATGTTTCATTTTCTATTTGATGAGTTCAACCTTTCCATTGAACTTGTCATCAAATAGTTATTTAGCTAACTCAGGCTAAAAATATAAAGCCCATGACCAGAAAAATGTATGTATTTGTTTGGTTTAAAAAGAAAAAGAAAAGTTTAGATGTACCATTTTTGCATTGCTTGCCTTCATCTCACGTCATTTTCGCCACCTATTACAAAGCAATGATTATTTACTTCAGCAAGCAGAAAGAAAAAAAAACAACAAAGTCATCCAACCCACCTTAGGAGGTATGATGTTACCAGTGCTGATTGGGATGATGACGATGTCATAATTGACGTCAGATGGCTTCTCTACCACGATAACTTCCTCAGTCACATTGTTGTTTGCCAGGCCGTTGTGAAGACTGGAATAAAACTCTCCCTGGAATACAAGGCACAAAAGTCAACAGAAGCTCAGGTAAAAAAATACATTATTTTAAAAGCATACCCCAGAGCACATTTGTATTATATAAATACGAGCAAAAGAGCCCATCCAAGGACATTCTGCCGTCATTCGGGTGGCATTTTGTAACTCCCCTCCAACAGCCGTCTCGGTCGGCCATACAAGTGCATCACGTCAAAAAGAATATTCATAATAGTTATAAAAATAACCCATATAAACAAAGGTTTTAACTATAAATCTCAAAGCGTACCAAACAAAATTAAGTCTGGGAAAAGAATAACGCACCAAAATAACTCGTTTTGAACGTCCGCGTTAATGTATTCAATTTGTCAATGAGATTAGCTTTTTTCTGATTGGCTGTGGGAGTCTTTAGGAGTTTGAGGGAACAATCACTATCGATGAATGCACAGAAATTAGCCTCTTATTATATAGGATAATTCACCAAAGTGAGTGTGTTCAAATGAGTATGATGAATGACCCTCGCTGGGGTCGACCAATCAGTTTATGGTTGACAAACTAAAATGTTTTTTTGTTGTTCCTACACAGAATAACACATGATTTGTAGTGTAGTGGTTATCATGTCCGCTTTACACTTGGAAGGTTCTGGGTTCAAGCCACAGCAAAAACGTTATTTTATAATTTTAAAAAGGTGTGTACTTGTTAGAGAGACAATAGTTACCACAACAGGTTCATCATCAGAGAGTTTAGCCTTATGGAAGACATCAGTGATATCATATTTGGCAATTCTTTCATAAGCCCAAGGCATCTCCTTCTCTCCCCCAAGGATGTAGAAATTTCCAGCTGGGTAGCGATTTTCATTGTTGAGAATTGTAACCTGAGAAACAGAGGAGGTCAGTTAAAGTGAGCGGAGATCAGTAAAGTTAGGGAAGGTCAGTAAAGTTAGGGGAGATCAGTAAATGTTAGGGGAGGTCAGTAAAGTTAGGGTAGGTCAGTAAAGGTAAGGGGAGGTCAGTAAATGTTAGGGGAGGTCAGTAAAAGTTAGGGGAGGTCAGTAAAAGTTAGGGGAGGTCAGTAAAGTTAGGGGAGGTCAGTAAAGTTAGGGGAGGTCAGTAAAAGTTAGGGGAGATCAATAAAGTAAAGTTAGGGGAGGTAGGTAAAAGTTAGGGGAGGTCATTAATGTTAGGGGAGGTCAGTAAAGGTAAGGGGAGGTCAGTAAAAGCTAGGGGAGGTCAGTAAAAGTTAGGGGAGATCAATAAAGTAAAGTTAGGGGAGGTAGGTAAAAGTTAGGGGAGGTCAGTAAAAGTTAGGGGAGATCAGTAAAGTTAGGAAAGGTCAGTAAAGTTAGGGGAGGTCAATAAAAGTTAGGGGAGGTCAATAAAAGTTAGGGCTGTCTAAGGATATATGTCAATGTGACAGTGAGATGAAAAAGTTAACCTGATCACCAACAGTTGGACTGACTCACCTCAATACCAATAGTCTGTCTGACCCCATACAGCACAAACCCAAGGAAGTATCTTGTGTCTCCACGAAGTCTCTGAATGATGCCATGAAGCTCACTGACGTCGTGACCATTCAGGTCAAGTTTGTCAAACTGACAGAGGTAATAAATTATTGGTACAAGTTTGTCAAACTGACAGAGGTAATAAATTATTGGTACAAGTTTGTCAAACTGACAGAGGTAATGAATTATTGGTACAAGTTTGTCAAACTGACAGAGGTAATAAATTATTGGTACAAGTTGGCAAACTGACAGAGGTAATAAATAAGAACAAACATTATTTTTGCATTCACAAAAATCAGAAATTAAACTAAAATTTTATAGGATAGACAAATTCATTTCCAGTGTTAATTTATTCAAAGAGAAAATTGCAGGTAACTTAGGATAAAAATGTAAAAGAATGTTCAAGCATTTTTTATGAAGTTCAATGAAGGAACAACACTTAAACGACCAGATTTCTGTCTCCTACCTGATATCCAAATCGCTCAGAGTCAAAGACCAAGTTAGGCACAGCATTCAGACGAGTGAGGTCATTAGGATTGACATCAGGGTAACTGAAAGGTTCCAGGGGAGTCTCCATCAAGTGACCGCCGCAGTGGGCTGCGTTGAAAGGTTTCTTGCGAAGCTTCTGCAGCTCCTGAGACAGAAAAGGGGTCAGCATTTGTGTTTAAAACAATTAAGTATATTGAAACCAAGTTTCATTAATTTATTAACATTTAACGGTCATATAAATGCCGTATTCACAAGTTGTCAGGTGGAAATGTAGCTATTTTCTTTTTATCTTTAAAGCGATGATTAAGAATGAATAAAGTTCAATCTGCCAACATTAAGGCAGCCCAATAAATAAGATTCTTCCTTGAACCTATCTGTAGATAAGTTTCACTGAATATTAATAAATATTTTTTAGTGTAAAGCCAAAGTAAAGTTTAAGCTAAAATTCAAACTGCTTAAAAAAAATGTCATGTATATAAAGCCCACCAGTCACATGTTTCTTTCTTTGTATCACATTTTTAAACACTTTAAAAAAAGGTTTCAAATTTACAAAAAATGTTATCAGCACAACCCATTTTTCTTTTATTAATTCTCTCCAATAACATTTATAGTGCTGCCCAAATTCTTAGTTAGTAGGCAAAAATGTCACAGAAAATAAAAATGGTCAGTACACATTCCAACCAGATGACCCATATGTTTAATGACAATATTTTCAATAATATAACCCATTTAGATAACTAATAATATCAATGACTTTTCTGCCAGATAACTCATCAATGATGTAACCTGCCAGATAACTCATAATATCAATGATGTACCTGCCAGATAACTCATAATAACAATGACACACCTGCCAGATAACTCATAATATCAATGACATACCTGCCAGATAGCTCATAATATCCATGACGTACCTGCCAGATAACTCATAACATCAATGACTTACCTGCCAGATGACCCAGATCCTGTCAATACTGGAATGGTGGATCATGAAGAATGGATCAAATGCTGAGTAGTCCAGTGTGGCCATGGAGTAGGTGCCAGTGCCACCAATCAGTGCATGAATCTGGTTGTGCAGAATTTCGTACTGAACCTCAAAGTCACAGTAATTGTCTTCCTCCAGGGTGCTGAGTGCCAGGTAGTACAGCTGGTTGAAACCGTTGATCGTTGGGGGATTGAACAGTTCATCTTTGACATCACGAGTCGTTTTCTGTCGAAAACAACAGATTGTTTCAAATTTAAACATTAACAAAATAGCCAAGGTAGGCTGGGGAATAAAATCTTTTTAACTTCACTGGGTAACTATATTGACCAAAAGGACAGGCTAACTCAAAGTAACTCCAACTCCATCATAATTTGTGTGTGTGTTGTTATGTTGTTGTCTGGGTAACATGTAATGACCACAAGGACAGGCTATCTCAAAGTAACTCCAACACCATCACAACATTCATGAATCTAATATCATCAAAATACCAGTTGCTTCCACACTCAACAACACATAACCTCTAACTCCTATATTCTATCAACTTTTACTAGGTCACGTACACTATATGTCGCCATTGCGCTCAATCTCATGACCACAGCACCACACGCTTATAAAAACACACATCGGGAAAATCCTATTATTTATGTTTCCCTGACGTGTAGTTTACATAAAAATAAATGAGAAAATGTTTCTGGCGAAGGAGAATGTCTCAAACAAGACACCATTTACAAGAATAAACGAGAGTCACCCTGGACGTTCTCAAGACATTGTACCTTTCCTACAAAGGAGATGTAGTAAGTGTAGAATGGGTTGAAGTCAGCACTGTCACCAAAGAGTGATGGGAGGCTCCTGACAGGGGAGGTCCAGTCCCAGTACGGCACACCGATAGAGGCCCCATGGGCTCTCAGGGCCTGCTCAAACTGGACGGTCAGAAGACGATGCCAGTGGGGGAAAACAGGCATACCTGTAATGTAAACTTGAAGGTCATGAACTGGTAATATTCTGTAGGTAGATGGAGGAAATTGTAAACTGGAAAGTAATAATTTTCTGTTGTGAAAATTGCAGTCAAACATGCCCTGAACATTTGATTGTGTTAAATGTTCACATTATTGCATTAATCATTCGAGTTCCACTTGTTTTAGCACCCTATTCATAATTGTTTTAAAATATATATATATTCAGATATTTTCTATGAATGCTACAAATACAAGGTAAAATGAGATTACCATGAACACAGCAAGCATATTTTTCAGTGCCTGTGGCTGGGCACTTGAAGGGGGCACCGTGGAATCCAGCAATGGCCTCAAAGCCATTGAGTCCAGAGTCTTGCTGCAGCTGGCTCAGAGCATTTCTCAGGTTTGTGGTCTCAGCCACGGTCAACGAGTTGACATCTTTCCTGGTCAGTTTGTCTTCTCTAGCCACTGTCCGCTCTGCCAGTTTCTCATAGTATCCTGGACATGGAAAATAAATAAACAGAGCCTCATCAGGATTGATCAGTGTTGTCCTACATCTAGAAAATGAGAATGAGCTCATAATTAATCCCTTTTACATTTCATTGCTCTTTTATAAATGCTAAATAACAGTCCTAATATCATAATAAAGAAGTACTCACTCTTGACTCCAGGTACAAACTGGACAGTGGGGGGTCTAATAATCTTACTGTCCAGTTCAGTGCCGTTGACAGCCACAATCTTAACCTCAAAACGGTACTTAGAGTCTGGTTTGAGATGCAACTGGTTGAAGACATTAGTGACATCATACTTGAAGAGGCGATCGAGAGCCCAAGGCATTTCTAATGGTCCTCCCAGAACAGCAAATGTTCCTATCAGAAAGGAAAAATAAAGTTTTTAATTTGAAAGATAAAACTAAAGACAAGATCTCAAATCTGCTCAGAACAGACTTCAATCAAATAAAATAGTATTAAGAAAAGTAGAACCAAATTCCTGACCAGCAAATGCGCAATTATTTTCAGCATCACAAAGCTGGAACGTGACATCAGCGCTGGCCTTGAAGCCAATAAGCAGGAACTCTGCAAAGATGCGGTCTTCCTCTCTGCGTTTTTCCAGCAAGTCATTGAGCTGAGAGATGGTGAGGCCATGGAAGTTCAAGTTGTCATACTGGTAGTTGAACCTGGGACAAGTAAAAAAATTAGTGAACTTTGGGCAAATAGGGGCATTTCAATTATCCAGCAGGTGCAAACTTGGATAACATTAAAATATGATTTTATTTTCTGCTTTTACTAAATTATGTGTTAATAAATTATAAATGTACCAGAGTTTGTTTTTAAGAGTGAAATGTTACAGACAGAATTTATTTGTACAAATCTGTAGATTTTTGTCACCCGTCATAATCAAAGACCCGTGAGTTGGCCCTGGTGATGTTCTCTAAACAGTAAAAGATAGAAAATGTAAAACCAAACCCACCTGTCGTAATCAAAGGCATCAATGGCCCTTGAGTTGGCCCTGGTGATGGGGTTGATGTTGCTCTCATCACTGAATGGTCTCATGGGTTGACGGAGGTGCTGAATGGCACAGTTGGCGCTGTTGTAGGGCAGGCCTCTGAACTTCTGAAGGGCTTGCCAGATAGCAAACTGGCGGTCAACATTGGAGTGGTGCAGGAGGAAGAGGGGGTCATAAGCGGTGTACTCTAGAGAGGACATGCCGTATGGGGAACTGCCTCCGGTCCAGGAGTGGATGGCATTGTGGGTAATTTCAAATTGAACCTAAACAAGGCAGAAAATAAATCATCAATCAGAAATAAATATTAAACTAAACTAAAAATAAAAACAGATTAAGCATTATAATATTGAGAAAATAAAGAGCATACAATAATATTTAATGTAAGCATTTTCAAGCTTTGAAAAACATTGGATACACAGACCATCAAAAACTTGATAAATACATGCTAGTTGGTACAAGAATTCACAGCTTTATAAACTTTGCTCATTCAAAAAGATTGTATACCTCAAAGTCACAGTAGTCCGTTTTTTCAAAGGCAAGAAGAACTTGTCTGTAAAAGAATGACTCAGAACCATACTCTGGATCATTGAACAGTGTGTCCCTTGTGGCCCTGGTGGTGACCTGACCATTGTAGATCTTGCCATGGTGAAACGGGTTCTTGTCCTCCTGGCTGACCAGGGTTGGGAGAGCAGAGAAGGCTGTCGTCCAGTCCCAGTAGGGGATTCCAATCTTGGCGCCCTAGGCACAAAGACAGAAAGATCTAAATTGATTACAACATTAAACAAATTTCTCTTATATAAAAATTGGTCAAAAGGAATAAATACAGTCCCCTACTAGTCATTCTCAACTATGAATTATGTGGGACTATTTATTAATAGAAAAATTACAAACACATTGTTAAATTAAAAACATTGGACTTTCATTTTTAAAAGTGTGTTTATTTTCAAGGTGAATTTATTTTCCCTCAACTTGCCTTGTTAGCTTAAACTAAAAGACATTCCCAGAGATGCACGTTCAATGCTTGTGAGATGTTAAGATTTATTTCCGTTCTCAAAAAATCTTTAATTTAAAATGTTTTGATGCAAATAAAAAGTTAGAAGATTAAAAAAATACAACAACCATCAAAAACATGGATTATGTACAAGTTATGGATAATATTTTGAAAACCTGAGCAGTCAGAGCATCCTCCCACTGTTTGACGTACAGTCTGTGCCACTGAGGGAAGTTGGCCATGCCGTGGAGACAGCAAGCAATCGGTTGACCTTGATATTCACATTTGGCTGGGCTGCCGTGGAAGCTGGCAATGTTCTGTAAAATGTATTAATTAAATACACATTAAGCTCAATATTAACCTTAGCATCTTTAAACACTTACAGTATTTCTTCATCTTTAAATCAGGATTTTGTTAATCTAAGTAATCTAACCTGGAATCCATTGGGCCCATCATCCTCTTGCACCCGTTTTAGGGCATTTCTAATATTTTCAATTTCTGACACAGTCAATGTGGACACGTCTTTTCGGACACCAACCCCAGCAATGGATGTGGACACGGCATCTTGGGTTGATCCTGTTGGGGGGATGGTTTGTGTTATGATTACATCAAAACAGAATGATACGAAGATGACTATACATATACAAAAGTTGTTTAAATATAAAGAATGATGAGAAAAAATGACTCTTTACATGCTCACATAAAAGTTGTTTAAATATGCTCGTGTTATAGCATGGCTAGATAGATAATTTCATGCAAGACCCAATTCATAAACTTATTTTTACTCAATAAAAAAGGCTTTTATATTTTAAAACATTGAGCATCAATCATGCATCAATATGTTCATTTAATAATACTGATTGAATAACTTGGAAATAAACTGTCAATAATTATTGGTGGAAAATAACCCAATTATTTAGAAACTTATACCATCTTGTTCAATAACATTTAAAATTTGGAACTACAACCCAATGAGGGAATAATAATGTTGATGGGATAAGAAGAGAAAATGAAAACTTAATCAGTTAAATATCTATTTATAAAATATTTTAAACCTTCGGCAGGTCTGAATATAATGGTCGGCTCAGGCATGACACTCTTCCTGTTCAGGGAACGTCCTTGAACATCAGTGATGTCAACCTCCAAGTGGAAGCCAGAGTCCACATCGGTGACATCATCAGCAGTAAGGCCTAGGTTCCTCAAGGCCCATGTGATGTCAGCCTTAAACAACCTATCAAAGGCCCAGGGCATCTCGGTGGGCCCACCAAGAAGGTTGAATCGTCCAGCAAAGGCACAATCTTCACCCTGGAAATCAATGGGAAAAAAAGTGAACAAACAAAAGCCATGAGAGTCAGTAAACATTGATAGCCATCAAGCCATTGAGATGGATGTTAAGGTAAAGGTCAGTTGTTAGACATCAAACGATTGAGATGGATGTTAAGGTAAAGGTCAGTTGTTGGACATCAAGCGATTGAGATGGATGTTAAGGTAAAGGTCAGTTGTTAGACATCAAGAGATTGAGATGGATGTTAAGGCAAAGGTCAGTTGTTAGACATCAAGCGATTGAGATGGATGTTAAGGTAAAGGTCAGTTGTTAGACATCAAGAGATTGAGATGGATGTTAAGGTAAAGGTCAGTTGTTAGACATCAAGCGATTGAGATGGATGTTAAGGTAAAGGTCAGTTGTTAGACACCAAGCGATTGAGATGGATGTTAAGGTAAAGGTCAGTTGTTAGACATCAAGCGATTGAGATGGATGTTAAGGTAAAGGTCAGTTGTTAGACATCAAGCGATTGAGATGGATGTTAAGGTAAAGGTCAGTTGTTGGACATCAAGCCATTGAGATGGATGTTAAGGTAATGGTCAGATCTAAACTAACTCTTGTCTCATTCCATCTATATTTAAGTGGTGCACAAACTGTGAGTACCATTACTAACATTTAAAAGATTTGAGATACTTATGTTTAAACTACAATCATCTAAATTCTCACCTCAACCAAAAACTATCAAGAACATTAAATGATACAGTACCACTAAACTATAAAGAACATTAAATGATACAGTACCACTAAACTATAAAGAACATTAAATGATACAGCACCACTCAACTATCAAGAACATTACATGATACAGCACCACTAAACTATCAAGAACATTAAATGATACAGTACCACTAAACTATAAAGAACATTAAATGATACAGCACCACTAAACTATCAAGAACATTAAATGATACAGTACCACTAAAGTATCAAGAACATTAAATGATACAGCACCACTAAACTATCAAGAACATTAAATGATACAGTACCACTAAACTATCAAGAACATTAAGTGATACAGTACCACTAAACTATCAAGAACATTAAATGATACAGTACCACTAAACTATCAAGAACATTAAATGATACAGTACCACTAAACTATCAAGAACATTAAATGATACAGTATCACTAAACTATCAAGAACATTAAATGATACATCACCACTGTAATATATTGGGATTATTCTTAGGGGAACTCACTCTTGTATTACTGTAGTTTTATATTGTTTGAGTGATGTCCCTTTATGTTTATGTTCTTCAGTTAGTAAGATAGAATAAAGACGAGGCGAAACACAAAATGACTTCATCGTCCGTTGTATACCTAAATTAATACCACTCCAATCCACTTCAACCACTAAACAATAAAGAACATTAAATGATACAGTACCACTAAACTATCAAGAACACCAAATGATACAGTATCACTAAACTATCAAGAACATTAAATGATACAGTATCACTAAACTATAAAGAACATTAAATGATACAGTACCACTAAACTATAAAGAACATTAAATGATACATCACCACTAAACAATAAAGAACATTAAATGATACAGTACCACTCAATTTTTTTCACATCACATTATAATCTACCTTAATCATTATAGCAAAAGTAAGCAGATCTTCCACTAAATAGTTGATTGAGTAGAATGTTGGTTCATGTTTAATGCAGGAGAGCTTGTAAAAAGATAATTCTTCATATATTTCCAGTGACATTTAAAAGAAAACTGGAAGCTTGAATTGAAGCTGCCCTGTGTTTCTGATGTTTATTAAAGTTTATGCTGAATACCTTGCAAGCCCTGATGACAACTGAGCCGGACGTCTTGATGCCTTTGAGTAAGAAGCCAGCATAGACTCTGGCAGTTTTCTTGTTGTCTGCAATGATCTCTTCAATCTGCTCCAGGCTGTAACCGCCAATCTCCAGGTTGTCGTAGGCATATCCCAGGGCCTCATAGTCAAACAGCTTGTCAGGGACAGCGTGCTCCCTGGGGGAACAAGTACACAAATAGTGATCTCAAAAAGGAGAGCTGGTTAACTTTTAATGTGTTAAAGCGCGGTTATGCGCCCGTGCCGATATTACCCACGCACGGTAAAGAGCGCCTCAACAGAACCTTTTTTTAGAAACAAAATTACTCTTCAGTGCGCGAAAGATGACGTATTTGACTTCCGTTAATGGCAGCAGTTTCCCTCGCTAGTGTTATCGCTCGATCCGCAAAGTATTTTGGTAGTTCTTTACATTTTTTTTTCAAAGATGCGATTTTGTTTTACTTTATTACTAAAAGAATAGTATTAAACTACAGGTAAAAATCGTTTTAAACTCATTACGGTCTTTTGGATATATAAAATAACTATTATTATCCTAAAAGATGAAGTCAGTATGACAATAATAATATAATAAATGGATTTTACGCAATTTTTAAAATTTCATAACCGGTTGATCACAGAAATCCTTAAGGCACTGAGGTGGAAGTTTTCCAAAAACCTTATGGCACGAGGAGAGGAGTTAATCTTGAAAATAATTCTAAGCTTAAATTCATTTAAACATTAAAGGTAGAAATTTTGTTTATTTTTTAAGCATTAAAAAATATATCAATGGCTGATATTGTTACAAAAATGGCTGAGATGGCTACAAGTATGGCTGAGATGGTTACAGGTATGACTGAGATTGTTACAGGTCTGGCTGAGATTGTTACAGGTATGGCTCATGTTACAATATTAGATTAAGTTACAAGTATTGCTAATGTTTTTCTAAATAAACAAGCCATTGTTTTCTGGTGCACCCACTTTGTGAACTTGTTGAGGTTGAGCCCATCAATGCTGAAAGGTTTCATGGGTTCAGCCATGTAGTTTAGAGCACAGTTGGCCTTGAGGTACGGAAGACGTCTTCTCTTCTGCAGCTCCTGCCACACGGCCCAGATCTTGTCAGTGAAGGAGTGGTGGATGAAGAAGATGGGGTCGTATGCTGAGTACTCCAGGGAGGACAGGGAGTACGTCTGCTCACCTCCGACCAGGTAGTGAATGGAGTTGTGGATGACCTCAAACTGGACCTGGAGTCAAAAGTTTCATTTTTACTTTAGTAACAACATCAACAATTTAACGTAATTGTGTTTAGCAATTTTTACAGGTACCACTTTCTTAAAAGGGAAACAGGAATGCATAAGGTAATTGTGGCGATACAAAAAAAGGTTGTTGTTCAGCAGGTCTAGAAGTCTGTGACAATTTGGCGGAACCACATTGTATCTAGATGTTAGAAGTTCAGTCAGAGTTAGTTGTTTGATTATCTCAATAAGATACCAACATGAAAAGTTGTGAGACACCTCCCAAAGGTGGCATGAAATGATCAATCTAGAAGGTGTCACATGAAAAGTTGTGACACCTCCCAAAGGTGGCATGAAATGATCAATTTAGAAGGTGTCACATGAAAAGTTGTGACACCTCCCAAAAGTGGCATGAAATGATCAATCTAGGACGTGTCACATGAAAAGTTGTGACACCTCACAAAGGTGGCATAAAATGATCAATTTAGAAGGTGTCACATGAAAAGTTGTGACACCTCACAAAGGTGGCATGAAATGATCAATCTGGAAGGTGTTAAATGAAAAGTTGTGACACCTCCCATAGGTGGCATGAAATGATCAATTTAGAAGGTGTCACATGAAAAGTTGTGACACCTCCCAAAAGGTGGCATGAAATGATCAATCTAGAAGGTGTCACATGAAAAGTTGTGACACCTCACAAAGGTGGCATAAAATGATCAATCTGGAAGGTGTGTAGGGGTAATATGTATTTCTGTTTAATAATAAAATTACATTACTCATTAAAACGATTTAAAAAGTTGAGTTCATTATTTTTCCCCAGGGAAAACAAAACATTTTTGTGCAAGCCATGTTGGCTGAAATTCATACCAATACTGGCAAATAAAGAATTCTTGACCAATCATCTTACTTCAAAGTCACAGTAGTCTGTCTGCTCAAGAGCTGAAATGACATAATAGATCAAAGCAGAGTTCTTTCCCCCTTTTCCTTTGTCATAGAGTTCAGATTTGGTTTCACGAACAGTGTAGACCTTCTCTGATGGAACATAGCCCCTTGCGAATGGGTTGGGAACAACCTGCAAAATGTGGGTTACATCATCTAGCAGTTCAGTTGAGAATTTAAAAAAATAAACATTGTTATAAATAAAGTTTAAAATTAACAAAAGTATAATTAAAGTGGGTGCAACTAAGTTAAATTTGGTGGCAGGTGCCAAATTTGTTGCTAGCATTTACAAAATAATCCTTTAAAAGTCGCTGTCATTTCATAAAAAATTTGGGTTTTCAAAATACCGATGAAAAAAAATCTCAAACCTCATCCCTCCAGACGTCATAAAAGTCTTCATCTGTGAAAATTTTGGGGATTTCATCAATTGGTTTGGTCCAGTCCCAGTAAGGAATAGCAATGGCACTACCATGCCTACGTAAGGCTTGCTCAATCTGGGCATGAAGAGATGAAATCCTATCTTAAACAACTTGAAATATCTCCTTAGTTCAATGATTAAAAAAAAATAAAATTAAATAACATTCACAAGACAAATTATGAGTAAATTATTTAATCAATATCAAATTATGAGTTAATTATTGAATCAATGTCAAATTATGAGTTAATTATTGAATCAATAATAAATTATGAGTTTATTGAATCAATGACAAATTATGAGTTAATTATTGAATCAATGTCAAATTATGAGTTAATTATTGAATCAATATTAAATTATGAGTTTATTGAATCAATGACAAATTATGAGTTAATTATTGAATCAATGTCAAATTATGAGTTAATTATTGAATCAATAATAAATTATGAGTTTATTGAATCAATGACAAATTATGAGTTAATTATTAAGTCAATTCTACATGTTGAGAGGAAGCACTCTAACCTGCACAGTGAACAATCTATGCCAGTGAGGGAAGGTGGGCATGCCATGCTGGCAACAGGCCACTGTGGGATTGGCTGGGTCAGGGCAAAGGTTGGGGGCACCATGGAAGGAGGCAAGGCTGGCCCAGCCGTCATTGGTTTGATCAAGCTGGAGGTCACGTAGAGCAGCCTGGAGGCTCTGAATGTCTCTCTCAGACAAAGTGCTGAGGTCACGACGAATCAAGTTGGGTGTGACATTGTCAAGGTCATGGTCACCTGTTTTACAGTAATATTTTATATTTTAACATTTTAAACTATGTGTATGTCAATAAAAAAAAGAAGAAGAAAATCGAAGTTAACTAAAGATAAGCAGATATATAATTTTTTTTTCATTACAAAAAACCCCATTGGTTATTTACAACATGAAAAAAACCCATCTAGGATTTAGTTATTGAAAATATTTTTTATTTTATAAATTGTTTGAAACATATCAAAGACTTCAATCAAAATTATTAACTATGCAAGACTTGGTGGAAGCTGATCTCAAATCCATCCTGAATTGTTTACCATCATAAATTATGTTCACTGCATTGTCTGACTCAAACATCAAAGCTTATATTGGAATGGCTGAAGATGTGAGAAGGAAAAATGCGGAAGTTTTTGATGACATACTCTGAGCTGGGACCAGAATGTGGAAGGTATTGATGACTTACTCTGAGCTGGGACCAGAATGTGGAAGGTATTGATGACTTACTCTGAACTGGGACCAGAATGTGGAAGGTATTGATGACTTACTCTGAGCTGGGACCAGAATGTGGAAGGTATTGATGACTTACTCTGAGCTGGGACCATAATGTGGAAGGTATTGATGACTTACTCTGAGCTGGGACCAAAATGTGGAAGGTATTGATGACTTACTCTGAGCTGGGACCAGAATGTGGAAGGTATTGATGACTTACTCTGAGCTGGGACCAGAATGACGGTAGGGTCAGGTATGAGTTTGCCTGGAAGCTCAGTGCCGTCAATGTTTCTCACATGGACATGGAAGTGATAATTGTCATCATATCTCAGGTGATGCTCCTCCAGCTGTTAGGGGGAAAGGGGGGATGAGAGGGGGGGGGTCATTAGACAAATTAAAATAAGTTTCACCCACTGAAAATTTTAAATAATTTTTTTTTTCAAAAAGAAAATCAAATGAGACAACAGATGCAAAATACCGCAGATACTTGTTGTAAAGCGACCTTTTTTGGATAAAATCTAGGGGAAAAAGTTGAGGTGATTTCTACATGTACATTAAATATCTGAGTTGTTAATGTAGATCATCAAGATCCTTTTCTACATTTTACACCATGTAACTTCTTCCGGAAGTTATCAAATATTATTAAACATCGGCACTTAACTTATTTAATGATTTTATTTCTTTTTGTGAATGTTTTAATGAATTGTTTTCAACAATAAATTTTAATGTACATGCTTTTGTCAATGTTGACCAAAAATAAAATAATTTTTAAATTAAAAATACCGGTAACTCTTGCCTAACACAGAGTACAAAGTAAACAATCATAATGACTGATAAAGCTTGTAATTATAAAACAATTTGTACCATTGTGTTTTATGCTATTCTATTATAATTGGGGCATTCGCCTACAAGCGGGTTACACACTTTTAATACTTTTCTATTCCAAAAGAGTGGGGGTCGGCTTATGAACGAACGGCTATAGAACAAGTATATACGGTAATTTACCTGCTCCGTGATCTCATACTTGTAAAGCCTGTCAACATAATTTACCTGCTCCGTGATCTCATATTTGTAAAGCCTGTCAAATCGCCAAGGCATTTCTTGGGAACCACCGAGGACAGTGAAGTAGCCACCTTCAAAACAGTTGCTCATGTCATCATTGCAGATTTCAAAGCTGACAAGAGCTGACTGGCCAAAACCCTTCAGAAGGAATCCTAGCATAGAAAAAATAAAGGAATCCTAGAATAAAAACAAAGGAATCCTAGCATAGGATAATTAAAAACAAATCCTAGCAAAGGAAAAACAAAGGAATGTTAGAATAAAAACAAAGGAATCCTAGAATAGGGGCGCAGTGGTCTAAGTTGTAGCGAGCTGGACTACGGAACCGCTGCAAGAACCCGTGTCGCGGGCTTGAACCGCGGATCTGGCAAGGCCCCCGGGGCATTGTGCCAACCACACAATCCCATGCTCGTTAGTGGTCAATGAAACTTGTGAACGCTACTTTACTTGCTCCCATGGACCTTCATGGCCTGTAAGGGATATTTATTTTTTATTTTTATCCTAGAATAAAAACAAAGGAATCCTAGCACAGACACTTAGAGGATTAGTGGAGACAATCTAATTCTATCTGGTCTGACGATAACCAACCTGACACCAAATTAAAAAAACACAAGAGTTTAACCCGCTAAACTAAACGATCCCTAGAATCAACGGACTAAATAGAGTGATCCATAAATTGACCAACTAAATAAAGTGATCCATAAATTGACCCACTAAACGGGTGATCCCTAAAATTGACCCACTTAACAGTGTGATTCCTAAAATTGACCCACTAAACAGAGTGATCCCTAAAATGGACCCGCTAAACAGAGTTATCCTTAAAATCAACCAACTTAACAGAGTTATCCCTAAAAGTGACCCACTAAACAAAGTGATATCTAAAATTGACCTACCAGCAAATACTCTGTCATGTTCCTGTTTTTCCTTGATAAAAGCGTCGAGCCTTGGAATACTCATTCCAACAAATTGAAGATCATCGTAGCGGTAGTGGAAGTGGTCTTCATAGTTAAATGTGTCCTCAGGGCGTGAGTAGTCCTTTGTCATTTGATTCAAGTTGTAGGGGGGTCCAAAACTGAAGGGCTTCAGTGGCTCCTTAACGCAAAAAAAATATTAAATTTATGTAAGCACATTAATATTCGGGTATTGATCAGGCTAGTGCCAGATTGTCTTAATTACACATATGGTTTTAAATATAAGTACTTCTAGTTTTTCAATTTTGTTCCAGGCAAGTCTATTTTTACAAACTTTATTTGAAAGGTATGATTTCACTTTAACATAAGAAATAACAGTTAAAAATCCATTGCTCAGTAATGCTACAAAACCAAGAGTGAACAAGTGTAATATTCAATGTCTTTGGTTCATATCCACTCAAAAATTAAAATTAGTTAAACCTATGGTATTTTTAGCGCATTTTCGAGATGTCGAAATCGCTATTGCACCCGTTTTGTCCGTCTGTCTGTCATCACCATGATCACAGGATCCATAAGTCCTAGACCCATGATGTATATATGTTTTTTGTATGTCCTGACCTGCCATTGGTGCATCAACACTCAGTTACTCGATCCGTTAAAAAACCCCGTTAAAACTACCAAAAAACTTTGCGAATCGAGAGTTAACACTGGCACAAGGAACGGGCGCCATTGCCGGAAGTCGAATAGAGCATTTTTCAAGCATTCAAGAGTGGTGCGAAGGCGTGCAAAAGAATTAGTTGTTTTTTTTAGTTGACGTCATTAGAATATGTGTAAAGGTTTAGAGACTTTTACGTCATCATTTGTGGTGACTTGTAGTTAGATTAAAGAGAAAATAAAAAAATTTAAAATGTAAAGAAATGACTTTTAAATTAAAAAATGTCAGGTATATTCATTACACAAGAAAATTCATAAAAATATGTCTAAAATCTAAACACAATTACTGATAACTACATAATGCTGATATCTAACATAAGTACTGATACATAATACGAAAATGCGCTAACACGTCCTGAGTTCCAAAAGGGACCAGGCTTAACATGATTTTTTTAATAGGCCATCTCTTCTATAGTAATAATGAAATGACAAATATAATTGAGTTGATTAT
Organism: Radix auricularia; assembly: GCA_002072015.1. Taxonomy (NCBI): domain Eukaryota; kingdom Metazoa; phylum Mollusca; class Gastropoda; family Lymnaeidae; genus Radix; species Radix auricularia. The sequence goes on from MUZC01000946.1 coordinate 515,284, forward strand.
TAAAGACATTAATTAAACTAATTAAAATCAATAATTCCTAACACTTGGATCTTGTTTGTATAGAAGTTAAATTAAAAGAACAAACAGCAAGTCTTTATTTAAGTTGAGACAATTTTCAAAACTCAGATGCCAGTTTAACAGGAAACAGTTAAGAGATGTGTTAAAGATCTATCATTAGAACTAAGATACTTACCCTCATCAGTTCCAGAGCACAGTTGGCCTCATTAGGGTCATGACCTCTGTATTTCTGGAGAGCCTGCCACACAGCCCAGAGTCTGTCAGTGTTGGAGTGGTGAATAAAGAAGGCGGGGTCATAGGAAGCATAATGAAGGTGTCCCAGGGAGTAATTTTTGGCACCACCGAGCCAGGAGTGAATGGCGTTGTGGGTGATCTCAAACTGTACCTCAAAGTCACAGTAGTCCTCTTGTTCCAAGGCGTATAGAGCCTGATTGAAGAGCCAGGTGTCCCAGCCGTGTCGACCGACTTTGAACAAAAACTCTTCCTAAAAAAAAAATTACAATTAATTAAGTTTGAATTTCAAAGTCAGTTGATAAAACAACCTAAATGTAAGCTCACATCCCAATCCATATTGATAAAATCTCAGATCAAAAGCTGAATTACAGGGTAAAAATGTTGGTGTATATTATTTCATTGAACTATGTGTTTAATATTCTTTGGCAACCCATTATACATAAATATACCTTGATACTTTCATGCTTAATTTGAACTTGGTTAAGTTAACATTATTAAGTTCATGCTAGTCCCCCACACAGCCACATGTACTACCTTGACATCTCTCTCAGTGACTGCATGTTCAAATTCAATGTTGGCCTTGTACCAAGGGTTGTCAATAGGCTCACCCCCGTCTGGGTCGGGGTAAGTGGCCTCACTGAAGAACTCGGGCAGAGATTTGCTTTGACGTGTCCAGTCCCAGTAGGGGATACCAACAAGTGAGCCGTGACGTCTGAGGGCATCCTCTACTTGAACAGTGTACAACCTGTGCCACTGAGGGAAGGTTGCCATGCCATGGAGGCAGCAGGCATAGCTGGGAACAATCAAGTTACAAGGGCTAAGTGATACTGATAGTTACAGAGGCTAAGTGATATTGATAGTTACAGAGGCTAAGTGATATTGATAGTTACAGAGGCTAAGTGATATTGATAATTACAGAGGCTAAGTGATATTGATAGTTACAGAGGCTAAGCGATATTGATAGTTATAGAGGCTAAGCGATATTGATAGTTACAGAGGCTATGTGATATTGATAGTTACAGAGGCTAAGCGATATTGATAGTTACAGAGACCAAGTAATACTGATAGTTACAGAGACTAAGTAATACTGATAGTTACAGAGACTAAGTAATACTGATAGTTACAGAGACTAAGTAATACTGATAGTTACAGAGGCTAAGTGATACTGATAGTTACAGAGACTAAGTAATACTGATAGTTACAGAGGCAAAGTAATACTGATGAAGGATGAAGTTTTTAGGGGCAGGCAAAAGTCAAAGTTTTGATTTCTAAATGAGCCCTATAAATTGATGCATGCATATGATTTCAAATTATATGTACCACTATTTGAAAAGAAACAGTTTTTAAAATGAGTGAATCAACCAACCGATTGATAGCAGCAGGACTTGGGCACAGAGGAGGCAAGGCATGGAAGGAGGCGATGGCTTGGAAGCCATCAGCAGAGCTGTCGGCCTGGAGGGCCCTCATGGCACTGTAGAGTGACAGAGCCTCTCTCTGACTCAGGGCCTCTACGTTCTTTCTGACAACAAATGAGCTCACTGCACCATGAGCTTCCTGGCGTTCACCTGTTCAAATAAAAACAACACACTCAGTTTCAATCCACTTGTTTGGGATTAGATGAAAAAAAAATGATGTATTGATCAGTTTTACTGGAGACTTAGACAAATACTAGGAAAGAACATTAACAATTTTGTGTCATGTTCCATCTGTGTATACAAACGGTGCTATAACTCTTAATGTACCAAGTGCGGTAATCCACGGTTTACCGTTTAGTACCAAGGAGCGGTAATGCGCGACTCGATAGAACTCTCTTTAGAAACGAAATTACAGAAAATAAAAACTATTCAGTGCGGGATGAAAGATGTTTTCGACTTCCGGCAATGGCGACTGTTTACCTCGCTAGTGTTATCGCTCGATTCGCGATGTTTTTTGGAAGATTTTACGGTTTTTTTCCGAAGATGCGATTTCGCTATACATTATTACTAAAATAATAGTACTAAACTACAGGTAAAAATAGTTTTAAACTCAAAACGGTCTTTCGGATACATAAAATAACCATTCTTATTCTAAAAGATGACGCCAGTATGACTATAATAATAAAAATGGATTTAATGCAATTTTTTGAATTTTATAACCGGTTGATCGCAATTCAGGAAATTCTTTTGGTACTGAGGCGGAAGTTTTCCAAAAACCTTATGGCACATTAAGAGATAAACATGTATTTCATAACCTAAAGGTGTAAAAAAGATGGAGGAATGACCAAATTTGTACACATCTAGGCATACACTTACCTGTTCCAGGAACATAGATGATAGTTGGAGGTGGTAGGATGCTTGGGTCAAGCAGACTTCCATTGATCGCCTTGATGTCCACCTTGAGTTCAAAGTTGGCAGCGTTGTCCAGTTTAAGGCCCAAGTCTCTGACAGTTCGTGTGATGTCAAACTTGTACAGACGGTCAAAGGCAAAAGGCATCTCCAGCTCACCACCAAGTATTGAGAAACTGCCAGCCTGTAGAAACATTCATTACTTTAGTTCAATCTTTGCACACAAACTACAAGCCTACAGAAACATTGATTTCTTTGGTTCAATCTATGTACACAAACTATCAGCCTGTAGAAACATTTATTTCTTTAGTTCAATCTTTGCACACAAACTATCAGCCTGTAGAAACATTGATTTCTTTAGTTCAATCTATGTACACAAACTATCAGCCTGTAGAAACATTCATTTCTTTCGTTCAATCTTTGCACACAAACTACCAGCCTATAGAAACATTCATTTCTTTAGTTCAATCTTTGCACACAAACTACCAGCCTATAGAAACATTCATTTCTTTAGTTCAATCTTTGCACACAAACTACCAGCCTACAGAAACATTGATTTCTTTAGTTCAATCTTTGCACACAAACTAGAATAAAAACAAAGGAATCCTAGCATAGGATAATTAAAAACAAATCCTAGCAAAGGAAAAACAAAGGAAT
>MUZC01000946.1:520248-538046 GCA_002072015.1 Radix auricularia
ATTTCTTTAGTTCAATCTTTGCACACAAACTACCAGCCTACAGAAACATTGATTTCTTTAGTTCAATCTTTGCACACAAACTACCAGCCTACAGAAACATTGATTTCTTTAGTTCAATCTTTCCAACAAAAACAAACTTTCCAATATTTTAAAAGCTATTAATCCAGCTCAGCACCGAGCAATTGTGGCTAATGATACCAATGAGACTTGTTGTTTGTCCATTGTCATCAACAAGGACCATCTCATCATACTAGTAATGAGACATACAAAAACATGAAGACAATGCCAAAAGCCTAAAGATTTGGAATACCATATCCCGCCCACACAAATTCCTAGCAGACAACCTGTGGCCCCCAATGCCTGATGAAATTTAAAATATTTAGAAGGATAATTGAAATACTGAATGGAGTTAAAGAAATTGCCCTTTTGAGTAAAGAAGTAAGTTTTAGTAAGGCAATGGAGATGGATTGGACACACCCTTCGGCAAGATAACAGCAGGGTGAGGTAGGTCTTAGATTGGAACCCCCAGGGCAAACGCCAGCAAGGAAAACCCAAGCGTACATGGAGACGGAGCATGTTAGATGAGGCTGGAAGAACTGGAAAGAGCTGGGAAGAATTAAAACGACTGGCAAGGGACCGTGCACAATGGCGAGCTTTGACAGAGGCCCTATGTTCTACAAGGAACCCAAAGGAAAAATGATGATGATGATGATGATGAGTAAAGAATAGCCAAATTACCTTGTGATTGCAGCTCTGCTTGTTTCGTGCACCAGAGGGAACACACACATAGATGTCAACAACTGCAGTCAGTCCAATGTTATGGAGCAGGAAGCCAGCAAACACTCTGCCACTTTTTTGATGGCTCTTTAGTAGCTGGTCCAGTTGAGGAATGGTCAGGTGATTTAACTCCAGGTTGTCGTATTCGTAATGGAAATGGTTTCTGTAGTCAAACGTTTCAGCAGGTTGGCTTGAAGAAATAAACAATTGAAACATTAATTACTAAGATAAGATAAGACTTACAAAGAAAAATACCATATAGTATTGATCAGAGATGAATTGCTCAATGAGTAATAGGACAAAGATACCAAATATACTGGAGTACAGGACAAAGATATCAAATATACTGGAGTACTGGATAAGATATCAAATATACTTGAGTACAGGATAAAGATATCAAATATACTGGAGTACAGAACAAAGATATCAAATATACTGGAGTACAGGACAAAGATATCAAATATACTGGAGTACAGGACAAAGATATCAAATATACTTGAGTACAGGATAAAGATATCAAATATACTGTAGTACTGGACAAAGATATCAAATATACTGGAGTACAAGACAAAGATATCAAATATACTGTAGTATTGGACAAAGATATCAAATATACTGGAGTACTGGATAAAGATATCAAATATACTGTAGTACTGGACAAAGATATCAAATATACTGGAGTACAGGACAAAGATATCAAATATACTGGAGTACAGGATAAAGATATCAAATATACTGGAGTACAGGACAAAGATATCAAATCTACTGGAGTACAGGACAAAGATATCAAATATATTGGAGTACAGGACAAAGATATCAAATATACTGGAGTACAGGACAAAGATATCAAATATACTGGAGTACAGGACAAAGATATCAAATATACTGTAGTACTGGACAAAGATATCAAATATACTGGAGTATAGGACAAAGATATCAAATATACTGGAGTACAGGACAAAGATATCAAATATACTGGAGTACTGGATAAAGATATCAAATATACTGGAGTACAGGACAAAGATATCAAATATACTAGAGTACTGGATAAAGATATCAAATATACTGGAGTACAGGACAAAGATATCAAATACACTGGAGTACTGGATAAAGATATCAAATATACTGGAGTACTGGATAAAGATATCAAATATACTGGAGTACTGGATAAAGATATCAAGCATTTTAAAATAAGTTGTGTCCATTAAATCTTGTATTGCATGGTTGAAATAAATGACAAGGCAGTTTCCATAAACTGACCTGTATCTATGAGTAAGATCACCATGGTTGAGCGAATCGTTGTTGAAAGGTTGGAGAGGTTTTCTCATGAGGTTGATGGCACAGTCAGCCTCGTTGTACGGCAAACCCCTGTAACGTTGCAGTTCTTGCCAAATAGCCCAGATTCTGTTAACGGGGACATGTACAACGTTAAGAAACGAAAATTCACTTAGTTTCAATAGATTTGTGTATACTCACAACACACAAAAGATAAGACTGTTTGGTGCACTAACCTGTCAGTGTTAGCATGGTGGAGGAAGAAGACGGGGTCAAAGGCCGAGTAGTCCAGGGAGGAGAGAGAGTACTGGGCACGACCTCCCAACAGGGTGTGGAGAGCATTGTGGACCAGCTCAAACTGGATCTCAAAGTCACAGAAGTGTTCTTGTTCTAAGGCTAACAGGACCAGCTGATACAGCTCCTCACTGTTGAAAAGCTCAGGTAGGGGGTCCCTGTAAAAAAAATGAAGTGGCTCTTTTCATTTAATGTGTCCTTAATTGTTGTCAATAGATTCCTTCATTCATGCATTTCATCAGCACTTCAAGCTTTAATCAAACTTTCAACCATCCACAAACATTTATCCCACCCCACACATTTAGCCATCAACACACATTTATCCATCCACACACATTTTCCAATCACACACAATTCAGCCACTTTTTTTATATGATTCTGTATCTGCATGTCCCACACCTTGTGGTCACAGCATTCTCGTTGGCAATAGTTCCACAGAAGAAAGGATTGGGATCAAAACGTTGCTCTCGTGAGTTGTAGTAGGTCGCCTCATTGATCAGTTCAGGCAGTTTGGTTATAGGCTTAGTCCAGTCCCAGTAAGGCACAGCAACAGATGAACCTCTGCTTAAAAGGGCCTCCTCTACCTGAACAAGACAAAAGTAAACATACATGAACATTTCCTTAAAGTTCAGAATTTAAACAAAACTGTCTGCAACTGCCTCAGGAACAGATTCATTTTAGAACGCTTCAAGCATTTCTTAACATGAGCATTAAGTTTGTTTTAGAACTTGACCTTACGATAACATTGATAAGATAGATAGTTAGATAAGATAGATAGTTAGAAAAGATAGATAGTTAGAAAAGATAATAAGATAAGATAGATAGTTAGATAAGATAAGATACACTAATGTAGCCAATGTTACACAAGGAGCACTAATGTAGCCCATGTTACACAAGGAGCACTAATGTAGCCCATGTTACACAAGGAGCACTCATGTAGCCAGTGTTACACAAGGAGCACTAATGTAGCCCATGTTACACAAGGAGCACTCATGTAGCCAGTGTTACACAAGGAGCACTAATGTAGCCAGTGTTACACAAGGAGCACTAATGTAGCCAGTGTTACACAAGGAGCACTAATGTAGCCAATGTTACACAAGGAGCACTAATGTAGCCCATGTTACACAAGGATCACTAATGTAGCCCATGTTACTCAAGGAGCACTAATGTAGCCAGTGTTACACAAGGATCACTAATGTAGCCAATGTTACACAAGGAGCACTAATGTAGCCAGTGTTACATAAGGAGCACTAATGTAGCCCATGTTACACAAGGAGCACTAATGTAGCCAGTGTTACACAAGGAGCACTAATGTAGCCAGTGTTACACAAGGAGCACTAATGTAGCCAGTGTTACACAAGGAGCACTCATGTAGCCAGTGTTACACAAGGAGCACTAACTAATGTAGCCCATGTTACACAAGGAGCACTAATTTAGCCCACGTTACACAAGGAGCACTAATGTAGCCCATGTTACACAAGGATCACTAATGTAGCCCATGTTACACAAGGATCACTAATGTAGCCCACGTTACACAAGGATCACTAATGTAGCCAGTATTACACAAGGATCACTAATGTAGCCCATGTTACACAAGGATCACTAATGTAGCCCATGTTACTCAAGGAGCACTAATGTAGCCAGTGTTACACAAGGATCACTAATGTAGCCAGTGTTACACAAGGAGCACTAATGTAGCCCATGTTACTCAAGGAGCACTAATGTAGCCCGTGTTCCTCCTCCTGTTTACCTGTTCAACATAGAGCCTGTGCCAGGCTGGGAAGGTAGGCATTCCATGGACGCAACAGGCCACCGTGCGGCCATTGTTCTCACAAAGACCAGGCTTGCCGTGGAATGATGCAATCTTCTCGTAGGTCTTGTCGGCCTTGATGGACAGGAAAGCAGCCCTGAGACTTTCAATCTCTCCCTTGTTAAGTGTCTCAAGGCCACGTCTGATCTGAGATGCGGCAGTCACAGGTTTCCTGTACTCTTTGCCATAGAGGTGACCTGACCACAGGAATATCACATTTATATCTGTCTGCATCAGGTTGAGGGATATTTTGATACAACCCAACTGCTGATAATTCAGCTTGGGAAATAGCTCATTTATTTTTGGTCACCACATGTCAAGTGAAAATTTGTCATTTGCACGTCAGAAAGAAATAAATTATTTCAAGACCATGAATTCGAAGGGGAAAGGGTATCATTTAACAGTGCTACTGAAAGTAGTGGTCTGTGGAGCGGTGCTGGGCCGTGGGCGGTCCGCAGAAGTTATCAAGAAATGAAACAAAAATGTAATTATAATCCTTCATTTACAACCATCAATAATAAACCTATAGAATAAGGCTTTTTTTTAAAGCAATAAGCACATTAAAAGAATAAAAATATTTTTTAAAAAGTTTTAAAGATACCACGTTTTGTGAACTAAAAAGAAGAAAATAAACTAAAAACGTCAGGCGCATTCGGCTGAAATTTGGTCTATTAATGCTATTACATTAAACTTTTCAGTTTCAAATTCCTCCACAGTCTATATATGATACTTCATTTAATTTCAGCCGAATGCGCCCCACGTTTTTAGTTTATTTTCTTCTTTTTAGTTCACAAAACGTGGTATCTTTAAAACTTTTTTAAAATATTTTTATTTTATACTTTTTAGTTTTCATTTAAGTAGAATTGAGTACTATAATTAATGAAATATTAAATTGTCATGTGAATCAAGTATGCATGCAAAATTTCATCAAAATTGGATGATCAGAAGTGGTTCAAAAAAGGAATTCAATTTTTGCCCCGGAAAGACAAGCATCCAAGAAAGCAAACTAAGAAAAACGTGGTAAAAAAATAACGCAAATTACATTTCGCTACCTCATCAGTACAGGGAAAAGAGTGAAAAGGAAAAATTCCTGATGATTCACCATACTAAAAATTTTGAGAGGCACTGTCATATAAGATATCTTATTGAGTATAAAAAAATGATATAAAAATTGACTAACTTGTTCCAAGGTCGTAAAGGATGGTGGGTGTGGGGAAGACAGTGGTGCTAAAAAGTTCTCCGGAAAGGTCGATGACCTCATATCTTATGTAATAACGGTCATTGTAGTGCAAATTCAGATCAGCCAGCTGTTTGGTGATTTCATACTTGTAGAGGCGGTCATAAGCCCACTCCATCTCATGGGGGTCACCAAGGATGTAGAACTCACCAGCGTAATTATTACAATCATCAGCACTTCTGTCAATAAGGTCGTTAAAATGTAGTAGAAAGGGTTATTATTGAGGCACAGTTATTGAAAAGCTACATTTATTATGAAAGTCAATTTTTTTAGACACATTGTTTCCTCATAACACACTCAAATTTCTTTGACCCAACTATCATAACACACATATTTCTTTGACCCAACTATCAAAACACACCTATATTCCTTTGACCCAACTATCATAACACATCTATATTCCTTTGACCAAACTATCATATTACACCCATATTTCTTTGACCCAACTATCATAATACACCCGTAAATCTTTTATCCAACTATCATAACACACCTATATTTCTTTGACCCAACTATCATAACACACCTATATTTCTTTGACCCAACTATCATAACACAAATATATTTCTTTGACCCAACTATCATAACACAAATATATTTCTTTGATCCAACTATCATAACACACCCATATTTCTTTGACCCATTTATCATAACACACCCATATTTCTTTGACCCATTTATCATAACACACCTATATTTCTTTGACCCAACTATCATAACACACCTATATTTCTTTGACCCAACTATCATAACACAAATATATTTCTTTGACCCAACTATCATAACACACCTATATTCCTTTGACCCAACTATCATAACACACCCATATTTCTTTGACCCAACTATCATAACACACCTATATTCGTTTGACCCAACTATCATAACACATCTATATTTCTTTGACCCAACTATCATAACACATCTATATTTCTTTGACCCAACTATCATAACACATCTATATTCGTTTGACCCAACTATCATAACACACCTATATTTCTTTGACCCAACTATCATAACACACCCATATTTCTTTGATCCATTTATCATAACACAAATATATTTCTTTAGTGCTGATAAAACATTTTATAACTGTAGTATGAACTGATTAAATTATTCTAAAATAAGATCCCACCCCCTCCCACCACTCTTTTCTGCACACATAAATATAAGTTGTTAATTACTTAATTCTTACCTGCAAATATAGAATTTGACCAAAGCAGACCTTCGGATCCCATGCAACATGAATCCAGCAAACACACGATCACTGTCTTTGTTCTGGTCAAGCTTCCTGGCAAGTTGAGCAATTGTCAGGCCATTAAACTCCAGGTTGTCATAGGTGTAATGGAAGTTGTTACGATAATCAAAAACCTGTTGAAAAAAACAAAATAGACATTTTTCTAGATGATAAGAATGTCAGTCCATACTTTAAATAAATATCATTAACTAAATTGAAACATTATATTAGTTTGTTCTTAAGATAAAAAAATTCCTTGTTATTTAAAAAAAAGCATAATAAAGCCTGACTCAGGCTGACCAGGAATATTTTGGCTTGATGTGAGGAATTGGTTAGGTTGGGCCAATGGCTGACCAGGAATATTTTGGGTTGATGTAAGGAATTGGTTAGGTTGGGTCAATGGCTGACCAGGAATATTTTGGGTTGATGTAAGGAATTGGTTAGGTTGGGTCAATGGCTGACCAGGAATATTTTGGCTTGATGTGAGGAATTGGTTAGGTTGGGCCAATGGCTGACCAGGAATATTTTGGCTTGATGTGAGGAATTGGTTAGGTTGGGTCAATGGCTGACCAGGAATATTTTGGCTTGATGTAAGGAATTGGTTAGGTTGGGCCAATGGCTGACCAGGAATATTTTGGCTTGATGTGAGGAATTGGTTAGGTTGGGCCAATGGCTGACCAGGAATATTTTTGGTTGATGTAAGGAATTGGTTAGGCCTTTCAAAATACAGATTAAACATTTGCTTGTCACTATGATGGCTGAAATGAGTAAAGCTTAAATGTGGGGAAAATGTAAGGTTCAATGAAAATTGAATAATGCATGTATTCATGCTCCGAGAAGGAGGCACGGAGTATTGGCATCTCGCTGGGGTGTCATACCGTGACATAGTTTCACTGGATGCAGACATGGGTTTAAGCCTTGACGCTGACTATGTCCCTGAGTTCACCCAGATTCATATCGGTACCTGACATCAGTTGTCCCAGAGTTCACCCAGCTTCGTATGGGTAACTACCATCGGTTGGGGAAAGTAAAGACTGCTGGGCATGGTGCTAGCCACACAATCCTTTGCTCAGGGCTGTGGCCAACAAAAACCTGTGAACGCTGGTTCACTTGCCTCCCATAGGCCATAACGGTCTAAAAATGGGACTTTTCTTTACTTTTACTTGCTCAGAGAAATACACACTGCATTGTCGTGTCCCACTTTTAACCCATCCATCAACCTGTAGGGCCATCCAAATTAATAAGACATTTATCTCAACAAGAAAAAAAAAAAGAATAACTAATAACAAAGAGTAACAATAAAGTTGTAATTTTTCTCACCTGGAAAGGTATAGAGTGCTCACGAGTGACAGCATCAGGGTTTACATCAGAGGTCAGGCTGAAAGGAGCAAGTGGTTGACGTAGTTGTCCAATGGCACAGTTGGCTGTGTTGTAGGGTTTACCACGATAATTTTGAAGAGCCTGTTTGAGAAGACTTTTATTGAGAGATACAACTAACAGAAACAGTATGCAATAAACAATCTAGAGCAATATTAACATGCCAAAATGTTTTTCTTAAAAATAAAATTTAAAAAAATGGTCTTTATGTTCCCTTACTTGCCATATTGCCCAGATTCTGTCAGTATTTGAATGATGCAGGTAGAAGAGGGGATCAAAAGCTGTGTACATGAGGGAGGCCATGGAGAAAGGCTCTTTGTCACCAACCAATGCATGGATGAAGTTGTGGGCAATCTCAAACTGGACTTCAAAGTCACAGAAATTATCTTGTTCAAGAGCCAAAAGAACCTTAAATTAAAGAATTTTAATGAAACTTGTTATTATTGCCATAGGAATTTGAGTTTAAAAAAACCAAACATTTCCGAATTTTATACTTTGTTTAAAACAACCTAATTTTTGGTTTAATTTGTCTGTGTGTCAAAGCTTTCTCCCTGATTTGCCAAAAGTTGGTGCTATTTATAGATTATTGTTCTTTAAATTTCAGTCGATTTGACATGTTTTGCACTCTAATAATTGAAGCTGGCTGGGAATAGCAAGTCTATGCCCCCCCCTCTCAGAAATGCCAATGCAATACATAACATATGTAAAAGAAATTGAGGCAGACTTTACCTGCTGAGCTATGTCTGTGTATTCACCGTAATTAGGTTGTTGGAAAAGGTCAGATCTTACAGACCTTACAGTATCTTGATTGACATCATCAATATGTGCACTGGAGGTCATCAAGATTAGAATATTAATTTGACTAAAACTCAGAAAATTTATATTTTAGAGAAAAATTTTGTCATCAAACCAACAATATTATTGCTTAAATTAAAAAAAAACGTAAAAAAAAAAGTTTTTGACTATAAACCCTTTAATTATGAGACATAACTAAAAGAAGGTCCATTATAATACGCATCACACAATCCAAAATTTTAGTTTGCTCAAAGATATAAAGGATTTATAGTAAAAAAGAAACTTCTACAATCTGCCTACTAAATTTCAGCTTGATTTGATCATGGGAAAGTGTTATAAAAACATGTTTAACATAGTGCTCACAGCGAGCCAGACTAGCATAAACATTTACAGATTGGGAATATATTAAAAAAAAGTAGGGTAATCATATAATATGCACCGCACCGCGTGACATGAAAAAATGAAAAAGGTTGTTCAATACCATGACATTCTATCACAAAAATTTACATGCTACATAGAGATAATCTAAAAATTCATTAATTTTATTAAGCTATGCTTCGATAGATTTTTTATATATTATTTTAATTGTCGGCATGAGTCTGCCAGCAAAATTTCAACTCACTAGCATACGGGAGAGTGGGTTAAAAATCGATCCAATATAAAGGTTTAAGAAAGCTTCTAATGTAGGTTTTATCAATTAAGAAATTTTTTCGGGTCTATTCTAGTGATGTTAGGTAATAAGGAAATTTACATTGAAAAAATACATTCTTCTATTTTACCTGTAGAATGGATTTTTAACCTGCTCGTTGCTACTGGGGTCCAGGTATGTTGGAGAGCTTACAAGGGCTGGGAGAGATTTGAGTGGACGAGACCAATCCCAGTAGGGCAGCCCTCCATGGTAGCCATGGCGACGGAGAGCATTCTCAGCTTGAACAGCATGTAGCCTTTCAATGAAAGATTAATAAATTCTTAACTTGTCATTAGCACTCAGATAATACAATCTTAACTTGTCATTAACACTAAAATAATAATTAACAACGACAATCTAGAATCTAGATGAAGCATGCAATAGTTAAGCAATTATTTTTATGTTAGTTTTAATTACGAATGCTTTTTGGCAATGATTCCTATATAAAATGACTTCCTAGATATGTGAGCATTCCCAAGTGTTCAACTATTGATAGCTGGTTTTGATGAGTGGACAGGAAGGATAAACAATTTCAACATGAACCCCCATAAGCTTAGCTTAAATAACTTGCTAAAAAATGGACATTGAACTTATCCATATCTGGTTAATTTGATTTCTTTTACATGCAAATAATAAAAATAATAAGGAAAAATTATTTTTTTTAAGGCAGAAGATTAAGAATATTTAAATTAATTTTTTAAATGTAATAATAATACCACAGTCCACAACTGTTTATCATTTGCTGAGTTAGAAATAAACTTATAAATGTGCCCCTTTTACATTTCTGTCTAAAATATATACCTTTTAGGGTATTTCCACTTAAGAATTTTGAATATCTTCCCAATGAAACAATTCCTTACCTGTGCCAATGAGGGAAGGTTGGCATGCCATGAAGGCAACAAGACACCTTTTTCTCAGCGTCAGGGCTGGGACACCAATTAGGGGTACCATGGAAACGACCTAAATCCTGAAAGCCTCCATTGGATTTGTCATCTTGTAGGTTAGATAAAGCTTGTCTGAGATCATGTACTTCCTCCTCGGTCAGCTGGTCAACATTCTTACGCACATGGACATCATGCTCTGCACTGGATTTGGGATCTAGAAAAATGTAGGAAAAAGAATAACAATTGGCTAAATATATTTTTAACGAATATTTTATAGCCTAGTATTAAATCATTATCCAGAAACTCAGTGTGGTTCCCTGGCTAGTCAGTCGACCATAGACATGGTCCTCTCGATAGGGCAGCTCCAGGAAAAATGCAGAGAGCAGCAGATGCCATTATACTTTGCCTATGTGGATCTTACAAAAACCTTTGATTTACTCAGTCATAATGGGCTATTTTAAACCCTAGAAAAAGTCGACTGTCCTCCACACCTATGTGCAATCATCAAAAAGTTCAATGAAAATATGCAGGGCACAGTGACGTTTGATATAGCTAGGTCAGAAGCCTTTCCAGTCAGCAGGGGATTTAAACAAGGTTATGTATTTGCACCAACACTGTTTGCAAGACTATTCTCTGTACTGCTTTGATACGCATTCAAGGATAGCAGTGAGGGAATCTGGTAACTCACCAGAACTGATGGAGCACTTTTCAACACTTCCCAACTCCAAGCCAAAACCCAAAATGACAGATGTCCTAATTCGTGAGCTAATCTTTGCGGATGATGCGGCACTAACAGCACACACAGAAACTGGTTTGCAACAACTCATGTCAACCTTCTCCAACGCCTGCTAAGAATTTGGTCTGCAAATCAGCTTGAAAAAGACAAACATCATGGCCTAAGACACAAGTTCTTCTCCTACCATCAATATCGACAATGAAACCTTGGAGATTGTGAACAGCTTCACCTACCAGGGATTCAAAGTCTTCAACACACTGTCAATTGAGGACAAAATAAACAGTAGAATTGGCAAAGCAGCTGCCACGATGGCAAAACTAAATAAATGGATCTGGCAAAACACGGAGAAAACCAAACTGTGTGTCTATCGAGCCTGCGTCATCAGTACACTGCTATACAGAAGCGAGACATGGACTACTTATACATCCCATGGGCGCAAACGTAGTAGCTTCCACTTGAGGTGGTTGCATCACATCCTTGGTATTAAATGACAGGATAAAATGCCATGGTTTCCCAACCTGTTCCCTTGTTGAAAAATGTTTGCAACCAATACCACAGAAACATTGATTAAAAAAAAAACACAACATACTTATCAGCATCGTCGATTATAGTCTTTTAACATAAAGAAAAAGAATCAAATGAATTTGATATTGGCAGATGTAATAACTCATTGATACATACACTCTGGTGATCTAGAAGAAGAATAAAATAAATTTGATATTGACGGATGTAATAACTCAATTATACATACATTCTGGAGCTCTATAAATGAGTTGGATCCTTGGGAAAAGACTGACATCAATGGGAGTTCCATCAAACTCTGTCATTTCCAGCTTGACCTCATAGGGCTGAGCCCAGAAGAGACCCATTTTCTCAAGGGCAGCCGTGATGTCATGTCTGATGATAAAAATTACATTAAATTTTGATCAATATATGTCAGTATGGCCTGAACCACCATCCTCTTGTTCTTCAGTATTCAAAGTCAAAAGAGATTTATTATAAGCCAAAGATGGATCAATAAATTATCTAATTTAATTTCAAAAAAGGATTGAAACTTGAATCCTGTTTCATTCAAACTGAATAATTCAACTGACCGATAGACGCGATCTAAGCTCCATGGCATTTCAGATGGCCCACCAAGGAGAGCAAAACGACCAGCCTCATACTCTTCATTTCTCATAGTAATCACTTTGATTTTAGCTATGCCTGAAAAATGGTCAAGTAGTTAATAGTAAACATTTTCCATCACCCAATGTCATATATCATAGTCAAAACAATTATTTTTAGAACATAGTTGTAAATAAAACAAAATTTGACCATTCAGATTTTTAAAAATTCCATCAAATTTCTTTAAGCTCATATTTAGGTTTGACTAAATCTGCAATAGGTTACGATTTGAAGTCAGAAAATAATATTTTGATTAGACTTTTCCCCACCTTTACTAAATTGAAAACAAAAATTGTTATGAAAAATAATTTCAAAATAGTTCAAAGAAAAAATGCATGGTGTATGTTTAGTTTGAAATGAGTCATACCTGATTTTTTAATGCCTGATAGCAAAATGCCCACAAAAACTCTAGATCTTCCTTTTAAGTTGTTTTTGATGTAGTCGTCTAACTCAGGGATGCCCATGCCTCCAAACTCAAGACTGTCATAGGCATATCCAAGCTCTGCTTCATAGTCATAAACATTTCTTGGAATGGAGTGTGAGAATGTTTTCTCATTGTTGTTGTAAGGAGATGAGAAGGCAAAAGGTTTCAGTGGCTCATATGTGTAGGACTGAGCACAGTGAGCTTTGTAGGGCTTACCTCTGTGAAAATGACAGTACACACTTCAGATACAAAATAACACACACAAAAGTCTAGTTCTATGTTCTAAAATAACGGAATTGAAGATAAGTTAGTAGTATGTTTGTTATCCACCATTTCTAAGTTTGAAAATAGACTTGGATAGATTAATGATTTTCAAAAAATATTATTCTTTCTTAATTCTTTTGATCAAACTGAAGTTTTATTATACTAACACTAAAAGCAGTTGCAATGATAAAACAAATTGTGATCCTTTTCCTTGATGAGATTTTTATTGTTAACAAACTGTTTCATTTATAATATTTATTGGAATTTAAAATAATTTTGGTGCATTCTAATCATAAAAATTATTCTTTTAAAACATTTTTAAAAAAAAGAAAGCCTTTAGAATTTGTTGAGACTCACCTGTGCTGTTGAAGTGCTGTCCATATAGCCCAGATTCTGTCTACATTGCTATGGTGAATATAGAAAATAGGATCGAAGGCACTATATGAAAGTGAAGATAGACCATACTTTGAGTTACCTCCGACAAGACCATGAATAAGATTGTGTGCAATCTCAAACTGCACCTGTATTGGGAAATGAATAATTAGTTAGCAGCAGGGAATTTAAAAATACTTTAATTTAGAGGATTCATGTAACCAAGCCAATATTTATGAGAAAATACTCTGTTGTTTTAATACCACAAGAATCAATCAAGTACATAAGAGTTCGAGTAAGTTTACCTCAAAGTCACAGAAATTGTCTTGCTCTAATGCTAAAAGGAAAGCATCAAATAGCTCAGTGTGGTCGCCCCAAGAGGGAGTTTGGCTGAGGTCTTTCTGAACGTCCCTTGAAGTGTGTACATTGTTTCCAAGGAAGCTGATCTCTGCGTCATGGAAGGGATTATCAAGCTCTTGTTTTCTGTTATCATCAAAAGCAAATTTTCAAATTGTAATGGAGAAAAAATAGACTTCAATAATCAAAATAGAGCAACTTCTAACAAGTCAAAAGAGGTGGAAAAATAGGGGGGGGGGAGTCATTGAATGGACTGCCAGGAACTGTAATAGTTCCAAAAAGAGTCCAATGAGATGGACAATATTTAAAGGGTTTTGAAAGATAAAATAAGTAAAAAATGTATCTATCTACTAACTAATAATCTTGTTTTAAAACTGAGTTGCTACAGGATTCCAAAATATATTTTTGAAAAAATCTTTAATTTATTTTACAAAATATTGTTTTTTAAAGTAATTATATTAAACATTTATTCTTGTAGGTAGTTGAATGAATTGATTGGATTTTATTAATGAAACTGAAATCTTGCAAGAGTGCATAAATTATGCATTCAAGCAAGGCAATAAACAATCTCATTTTCATTAGCTTGTAAATTAAGGACCAGTCAGCTAATGACTCAGCTTTCAAATGAGAAAATACTCAGTTAAATAAAATAATAAAGTTATAATTTTGTTAAAGGCTAGATCTAATGTGACTTACGTTTTAGGATCAATATATTTGACATCATTGGCTAAATCTGGAATTTTAGTGTTTGGCCTAGTCCAATCCCAATATGGGATACCGATGGGAGAGCCACGCCTTCGAAGAGCATCTTCCACCTTGGTAGAGCGTTTCAAAATAATAATTAAAATGCTACTTTAGTTATTACTGCATTAAAACTTATTTAACTATAAAGTTAACAAATTTATTTAAACTTAAACAAAGAATATGTAAATGTAAACACCTGGACAACAAGTAGCCTATGCCAGTGAGGAAAAGTTGGCATGCCATGGATGCAGCAGGCCATTCGGTCTTTGGCAGTAGGATTGGGACATTTTCCTGGGTCTCCATGGAATTCAGCAATGGCTTGATAACCATCCACACTCTTGTCATTCTAATAATATAATATAATATAATATAATATAATATATTACTAGTGTAATGACAGAAGCTTTCAAAATAAATAAATTTCAGTTGAAATTAATGATTTTAGTGGGTTTTTTTTTTGTAATTGTACTTTTCGCCTCAATGCTGTATAGTAAATGATCAGAAAATGTAGAAACAAAGAATGAAAAATTAAATCTCATTTCCATATTTAACAAATTTATGCAGAGGTTCAAAAAGAGTTATTTTTGGTGCAGTAAGTCTTTTTCAAGGCTGTTTTTTTAGCCTGCAAACATACACAGCAAATTATATTTATTATTATATACTTTTGTCCTCTATGCTAGGCTCATTAAAATTGTAATTCAGTTGTTTGTGAGGCCCATGATAGATTTAAATTTACCAATTCAAATTAAAGAATCAATGGTAAGTTGCTAAGTGTAGCATGTACCATATAGAATGGAACTGCAATTTTTTTGTTTGTGTATTTTGTATTTTATGTGTAGCATATGATACCATAAATGATAGGTGAATAAAATAATTTATATGTTAAATTTTCATTTTATAACTCAAAATAACTATGACTATAGCCTAATTATTATGAATCAAAGAATGAAAATCAAAAGGAAGAAAAGAACCCTCATTCATAGAACTAGAGCACAGAACTGCATTAAAGAAGGCTTACAGATTAGCAGATGGATAACATGCAAACAGGGTATGAGTGAGCCTGACAAGATGTCACAAAACTTTTCGGCAAAGAGCCTTTTGTTAGTTGAAGAAGGCTCTTTGCAGAGAAGTGCGCTGCTTTGAGACATCTTATCAGGCTCACTTACAGTACTTAAACTTATTTCAATTATAACTTATACCTTTACTAGGCACTTGGATAAAAATTTCAATTTTTTAAAAAAAAAATTAAAAAATAACTTAAGCTTATATAGCAAAATGAATGGTTTAAGAAAACACCAAGATAAACTTTCGAGCTCAAGTGGTTCAAAAGTAAAGTTATGAATTTTTGGTAAAATCAGAGTGAACGTTTCCGCGTTACATGGCCGCCATATTTGTTGCTATGCCGCTTACAAAGAAATTAGAAAATTCAACTATTAAAATTCTAAAACTAAACCTAACCTTAAATTAACAAATAAAATTTTAAAACTAAACCTATAGAACAAAGGAAGAGAACACAGAATTAATTGCCTTATTAACTATATTATTACATGCCTTTTGGCAATTTTGGCTTTGGGAACGACATGTCTTATTTAGCCGAATTTTTTAGTAAGTTAAGTAAGACTCTTAAAACATCCTTTTTTGTAAAAATAATAATAATGGCAATGGGATTTTCCTCCCCATTTAGTGACCCATATTGGCCATATGATAGGTATACTCAATATACTGGGAATATACACAATTAACTAGAAAAAAAAAACGACATACCCATTATGAATGATTTGTTTATCCAACTTTAACTAAACCAATTTGAAACTAAAAGCGTTATACCTGAGTTAAACAAAACACATAGGAACAGTATTAAATTTTTTAGAAATTTCAAAATAGAGATAAAGATTTTCTGGCCTACTGCCAACACTTAACGGCTCTCCATGCAGACCTCAGACTTGAACCAAAGATTTGAAGACATTATTCACTTGGATATTCCCGAATGGCAGTTGAACCCTTTTGTGCGTGGAAAAACTCAGATGAATCCATACTAACACAGGGACAGCTTATTGAAAGGAGAAACCTAAACTTAAACACCAATGTTTGAACTAGGATACCACAAATTCTAGTAATAAAGTTAGATCCCAATTTTATAACCGCATTATGGGTTATTGAACTGCCCAATTTTAGGTACTGCTTAATGGGTTTTTATATGCAAAGCTCACTGGTTAGACGAAAATCGCTGTGTACCAGGCCTGCATGATCAGCAACTCCTAAATGGTGGTGAGTGCTGGACAACCTACGCCAAGCAAATAAAGCACCTTAACAGCTTCCACTTATGAAGCTTGCGTAGGATCCTAAACATCAAGTTGCAGGATAAAATCATCAATTTGGAGCCATATGCTAAGTATGCACTCAATCCTGATTGAGAGGCGCCTGCAGTGGTTGGGTCATGTCTGCAGGATGAGCTTGCAAATGGTATGAGGAAAAGAAATCGCCCCTGTCTGCCTTCAAGGACGTCTGCAAGAAAGACTTGTCAATGGCGCAGGTAGACCATAAAACGTGGGAGACCATTGCCAAGTTGCAAAAGCATCTCTCACAGGAGTGAAGAGAGAAGGGCAGGAGAAAGGGGCACTAGAGCAGGAGTAAACACCATAGACCGCCATAGTCCCTTGAGGACAGACTTGACAGACGGATGCCATATTCATATATAAATTAGTTATTGCAATTGCACAGATTTTTTTGACTGCTAAAATTCAGTGCCATTGTGAATCTCATCATAAAAATAAAAAAAAAAACAGATCTTCACTTTTCCTGTTGCTACTCAAAAACAATGAATTGGTCATAAAAACACTCATAAAATCTCATCACGACAATCACGTTAATCATAATTCAAGTCAAAGTTATTAATTTTATTCTAGTATAAACAAAAGACAATTGCAATAAATAATCATCAAAATGTTGCCTTTTCAATTGTAATTTTTGTACTATGCAATTATGTATTTTTTTCTCTCAGGGGTCCGTGGGGGAAGTTTTGACTATAAAAGGGGTCCATGGGCAGGCATAGGTAAAAAATGTTTGGGAACCACTGATCTAGTACTAACTAGTCTGACTACAGGTCTGTGAGGTCTACACTAATGACTAATACTAATACTAATGTCTGATATCACTCAATTTGGCTAAAACCTATATCTCCGACCGGAGCGTCGCGTCTCTTCCCGTTGCTATGAATCATGAAGGATAGCTGTTATTTTAATTTTAGGGTTTGGGGTAGGTATAGCTTTAGAATTTTCGGAAAATTCACGGGGCTCGCACTATTTTTCCGGGCCGGTGACGTGCCATAGCAACAAGATGGCCGCCGATAAGGTCGGCCCGGTC
>MUZC01000946.1:549447-563088 GCA_002072015.1 Radix auricularia
TGTGGGGTAGGGGTGTGGGGTATGGATGTGGGGTAGGTTTGTGGTAGAAGGTGGAGTAGGGTTGTGGTAGAAGGTGGGGTAGGTTTGTGGTAGAGGGTGGGGTAGGGGTGTAGGGTAGGGGTGTGGTATAGGCAGTGATATTTACGTTAACGAGAATAAGAATAAGAACGAAAATTATTGGAAATTCGTTAACGATAACGATAATAAGAACAAAAATTATTTTGAGAACGGTAATAGAATAGAAATAAAAATTAATTTTCATGAATAGAATAGTAACAATAACGAAAATTATTATTGAACGAATATATCGTGGAATATGTTCCGCCATTTGCGCCGAATCCCGTGTTTTAATGTTGACGCATTCGTCCAGTCATTTCCGTCAAAATCCGTATTTTGTATTGTGGTAAAGTAAAGCGCTTAAGCATTGCATTTCTTCATGATCCGTTACTTCCGTTTCAAAACTTTCGCCGGTTTATTTTTTCGATTTATATTTGTGATTTATTTTGGATGAGTAAATTTTGTTTCTGAGTACAATGAGTTCATTATCAAGGATATTAGCTGGACGAAAGAAGGAGAGTCTGGTGTGGGATTACTTTACATATATGGAGCAGGAAGGGAAAACGAAATGTCAAGTTGTCAACATCCTCACACAGGTGAAAGACTGGCAGCATGTCTTGACAGCAGTCTCACATTATGGAATATAGCTCCTGAGAAAGTTTTATTGGTCATGTGCGATAATGGAGCAAATATAGTAAAGGCTGTTACCATATTGCAAAAGAAGCACCAGGTAATGCGGCATTTTACTTCATTTCCATTTCCGAATAATTGTGGATTTTGTTTTTGTGTTTATAAATTTTGAAATCAGCTTAAGTGGTAAATTACTTCTTGTTTTAGTGATAGATTCTTTTGTTTTCGGGGTCAGTTTACTCACAAAAATTTCAGTATTGATTATTGAACTGGTGAAATGGAAAAAATCTGGGTTCATAATAAATTGTAGATAATTGTTCAAGGTTATATGTTCGTCTTATTTCAGGAACAAAATGATAACCAAGTGTCAGAAAGCGACGTTGAGGATGAAGAGGTTGAAACCAGTAACATTTCAGAAAGTTCAGATGATGATGATGATGGCCATGCTCCTGAGAATATAAACGAGGAAGACAAACTTGATCTTCCAGAACACGTGCCGCTAAGACGGCTGGCATGTTGGGCACATACTTTACAGCTCATAATCAAACCAGTTTACAGCCATTACGATGTCCTGCTAGCATGTTGGGCACATACTCTACAGCTCATAATCAAACCAGTTTACAGCCATTACGATGTCCTGCTAGCATGTTGGACACATACTTTACAGCTCACAATCAAACCAGTTTACAGCCATTACGATGTCCTGCTAGCATGTTGGACACATACTTTACAGCTCATAATCAAACCAGTTTAAAGCCATTACGATGTCCTGTTAGCCAAGACTCGTAATCTCTTCAGTCGCATCAGAAAATCTGGCGTTGCTACAGAGAAGTTAATAAAGATTTGTGGAAAAACAGTTATTTCTGACTGTGTCACAAGGTGGAGCAGCACCTATACCATGATCAAACGTTTAATCACAATCAAGAACGCAGTTAACGAGATTCTGACTGACCTTGGTAAGGAATGTATCTTGTAATTCTTGGTATAATATTAATTTTGTTTGTTCTGTCACTTCTGTCTTTTTTGTTTGTTCTGACATTTTGTACATTCCGTCATTGTGATTTCAAGTTTAAACTAAAATGTATGATTGACAAACTGGGTAACAGACTGTCTTTTGGGTAATCTCCCATTGAAGATTTATCTTTCTGGCATATTGCAGGCTTGGATTCCTTGCTTCCAAGTGAATGGCTTAGGCTTGAAGAGGTTGTCACCCTGCTGGAACCATTTGCGGCACAGACGGATATTCTGCAGTCCGACACCCAATCACTGTCTACTATCATCCCATCACTGGTAAATCTGGAATGTCATCTTTAACAGTCCCCAGCACCGAAGATCCTAACAAGCACGTTTCTGCGTGATTTTAGAAGCAGATTTGAATTCATTTTAAATCCTGAAAGTATCAGTTTTAATCCTTTGCCTGCTGCTGCATGCCTACTTGATCCTAGCCTTGCTGATGTTCTTTTCTCACCCGACTTGTCACCACTTTTAAATGCTGCAAAAATGATCACCTATACACTAATTGGTTCAGAGTGTCGCCCTTATCTCCATCTGAGATTCCATTGGAACCTGGTTTAGCTTCACCTCCTCCAGCACTGCAAAGGTTCAAGTTTCTTGCTACCCGGTTTGTTGAAAATGCCACAACTTCATCACCAAGTCAGGACACTGTATAATGTCAGTTGAATCGATATATAACAGACACTACAGACAGGAATACTTGTACAACGACAACGGATTCTCTGGTATTCTGGCACAACAGAAAAGCAACTTACAGAAAACTGTCAAAAATCGCCGAGGATTTGTTAACGGCACCTGCTTCGCAGGCATACGTAGAACGAATCTTTTCTCTGTGTGGAATGTTAACCACTGGGAGGCGAAATAAAATGCAAAAATCCCTTGAAATTAGGGTCTTTTTTAAAATAAACAAGAACATTGCTCAACTGTGATAAGCTTGTTCTTATTTTATCACTGATAACTCAAACTGCTGGAACATTGTGTCTGACTCATTTTTAATTTTTTTATGTAGATAATATAGACTGTAAAAATGTAGAACTTGAGAGTTGATACTGGATAGAAGCAGCTATCTATATGATAGCTATAAAGTGTTTTATTGAAATAAAGTTGTTATGAATATTCAAATTCGTGAAGTTCGACTGTTGGGCCCTCGATTATGAAAGTAACAATTGAAAATATTTCATAACTTGAATAAGAATAAGAATTGAAATTATTTCAGAACTTGAATAAGAATAAGAATTGAAATTATTTCAGAACTTGAATAAGAATAAGAATAGAAATTAATTACAGCGAATAGAATAGAAATAAGAATTGAAATTATTTTTAGAACTGAAATATCACTGGGTATAGGTGAGTGGGGTGTGGGATGGGGGTGTGGTAGAGGGTATGGAAGGTTTGTGGCAGAGGGTGGGGGTAGTGGTGTGGGGTAGGGGTGTGGTATAGGTGAGTGGGGTGTGGGATAGGGGTGTGGTAGAGGGTATGGAAGGTTTGTGGCAGAGGGTGGGGGTAGTGGTGTGGGGTATATCATGGCATGGTTTTATAACATTTTGATACATGATGAGTTTTTCTACTGTGAAGACTGAGCTGCGTGTATCAAGTGTCACCTTTGTTATAACTTTTGACCCTCTAGAAATGTGTTAGCCTTTCATTCTTATCTGTTCCAAATTATTCCAACCAGCTCAAATGTCAGAGGGTGAAGCGAAAATCTTTCCCATTTCTCTAATGTTATAAAAAAAAAAATAATAATTTTTAAAAAGCAAAATTTTTTACTTGGTATTTATAATTTTGATTCATTTTTCTTCTTTTATTATATGTTTTCCTAATTTATTTGATTTTATAGAATCATTTTCAGCTGTGAGTTTAGCAAAGAAATGTGCTGCAGTAGTTTCAAAGTGATTCTCAAGGCCATATTCATTAACCACAGATACTGCTCTATAGACACTATACTCTATTGACTCTATACTCTATTATAGACTCTATACTCTATAGGCTCTATGCTCAATTGACTCTATATACTAAAGATAAAACACAGTGGCGTCACTAAGGGTTGCGAGGGGTGTGGACCGCACCGGATGACGCCAATCCAAGTGACGCCACTGACTATACCATAGGATTGAAATCCATAAGCCGACGACAGTGTCTTTCAAATTTATCAGTAGAAACTGGTATTGTTGTTACAATTAGTCTCTTAGAAGTGATGGTGAAATTATATCACTATAAACTGGTATTGTTGTTACAAATAGTCTCTTAGAAGTGATGGCGAAATTATATCACTAGAAAGTGGTATTGTTATTATTATTATAATTAGTTTGTTTGAAGTGATGGTGAAGCTTATCACTAGAAAGTGGTATTGTTATTATAATTAGTTTGTTTGAAGTGATGGTGAAGCTTATCACTAGAAAGTGGTATTGTTATTATAATTAGTTTGTTTGAAGTGATGGTGAAACTTATCACTAGAAAGTGGTATTGTTATTATAATTAGTTTGGTTTGAAGTGATGGTGAAACTTATCACAAGAAAGTGGTATTGTTATTATAATTAGTTTGTTTGAAGTGATGGTGAAACTTATCACTAGAAAGTGGTATTGTTATTATAATTAGTTTGTTTGAAGTGATGGTGAAACTTATCACTAGAAAGTGGTATTGTTATTATAATTAGTCTGTTAGAAGGGATTTTGACATTTGTATTAAAGATTCGCTCCAAACTAAAGCTAATCCATCAACCAAAGTTGTATTTTGTAGACTTTAATTTGTTCATATGTCATATCTCGTCTGGACTGTATAAGTCCAGAGGTTCAAGGATATGGGGCGACAACATGTCAACTCTGCATACCAAGATTTTTTATTTTTAGAAATACGCACATTGTATAACACAAAACAAAACAAAACAAAAACAAACCAAAAAAAAAAAATCTCTTCTTTGCTCTGTGACTCCAACAAAAGTCAGCACTTTTACTTGGTGCTCTCATTGTCTCTAACGACCGCCGGCGTAAACAAATGAGATAACGACGACAAGAGGTAATGGGATATGGAGAGTAGAGGCCCTTGGTCGATACGGAGGGTAGTGTCCCTTGGTCGATACGGACAGTAGTGTCCAGTGGTCGTGTTCGAGTTTGTTGATTTGACTCACAACTCGTGAAAATTTCCATTCATGTTTAGAAATAAACACCGTAACGCGAGCCAAAGACTGAGGCCATTCATATTTTGGGGGAAATTTGTGTAACTTAGTGTCTTAATGTCAAGTACTTGTCCATGAAGATCGTTAAGGGGCCGTCTATAAAGTTCGTTACGCTATTTACGACCATTTTACCTCTTCGCCTTACCGCTGTCAAAATTGTTCCAAATCTCACACCCCCTGTCCCCCACATTCCTTTTTATATATTAAGCATCACTTTCGAAATAAAAAAACGACAGTAATTGAAAATTGTTTCTATAACACACGTGACACTGGCCTGACCCCCTCCCCCTGTCACACTTTTGTTACAATTCCCCTCCCCCCAATCCTCTAGCGTAACGTACTTTATGGACGCCCTCTAGGAGTTCCAAAAAAAATTTGAAAGTACATAGAAAAATATATAATTGAAACGTGTTTGCTTTTTAATTGAAACTCAATATTGTTTAGCATTGATTTCTACTAGATTACATTTTCAGAACAAAAATTGAAAAAAAAAACAACAACAACAAACATTTAGGGTCAATTATTTCTGAATGAAACATTTAAATAGCTACTTGTGCATATGGGTAGAAACCTGACTACCATTACAAATTAAGTTATTTAGTGAAGATGCCACGAGACATATCTAAGGAATAAAATGTAAATTGAATTAATGATGGGCGCATCTCATTCAATTAGAATCAGTGAATCTATAAAAACAAAGTCCATAATACAATCTATACAGTGATTCCTTCTCTATACAATCCGTACATGCCAAACTGTATTAGGTAAATTTTGTTTTGAAATGATTGAGCGGCGTATTTGTATATATTCTATTTGACAACACAAAGACACAGCACAGTAGTGTTCTGTCAACAAGCCGTCACACTATTTAAAGCAGCCGCTATTTTATTCGGTGGTAGTAGCTCGTCACGGGAAAGAGAGTAATCAGCAAATAGTGACAACTGTGATACATTAACAGGAGGGGGATAAGTCACCACAGGGAGTATCGTGTCAAATTTTACAAGCTAGTGTGATGGGGAAGTCCAGAGGTTACCTTATATTTATAATGAACGCTTTTATTGTCTTTCGAGGTTGGTAGTTGAACATCATTTCAGCACAAAAGAGCAAAATCAAGTAGTTGGATAACTTTTAGATAAACAATATAGGGCAGTGGTTACCAGACTTTTTGGACTCACGGACCCCCAAGTGTAAAACTTACATAAATGCAAAAATAAAAAATTTAAAACATATTTTTTTGATGAATTACTTAACATATTGAATATAAGTCTTGTTTAAAACAAAATTTGAAACAATTAGTCTAATGACGTTAATGAACGTGATTAGATTTTAAAAAGTTACTTTCGTCCGTCTTAATTTTCGTGAGTTTTTTTTGTTGGAACCAAATTAATTTCAAGCCGGTTTCTATTCTTTTGTGATGAGGTTAATAACGGCACTGAATCCTTGTTTCACCAAATGACGATAAATGAAAGCAGTTAACGACTTCTACACAATCACTAAAAGTGCAGAATATAAAATCAGGATCTGTTTTTGAAAACAGAATTTGTGGTATCGTTGTTCAAACACTGGTTGAAATTCATCATTTGTGGATATTTCAATAAGCTGCTCTAGTATGGAATCATCTGTCTTTGGGATAAGGTTTGTCCAAGCGAAAGGGTTCAACTGTCTATCTGGAATATTCAAGTGAAGAATGTCTTCATTCAAATCTTTGTTTCCGGTCTGCATGCAGAGCCGTTAACTGACAGTAACTCAGCAAATCTTTATCTCTATTTTGCAATTTCAAATGATTTGGAAACGATTTGTGGTAGTTTGTGACGAGGGGGAGGGGAGAGTTAAAAATTGTCAAAAATACCGTGACGTACTTTATGGACGGCCCCTTAGGGTATGAAGACACAATTTCAGCGCAGTTGGTCCCAAGCAAGTCGACCAAAACTAAGATGATATTTTCCACGCCAACTCTCACGACAAAAGCAAGCTAATAACAAAACATTCTTTTCAAGTTTACTAGGTAATAAAACATACCTTGAACCACTCTAGTTGAATGAACTTTATAAACATATTAACGCTCGCCACGTTATAAAACCAGATAAGTAATATCAAACAAGTAGCCTACTTGTTAGCAAACCTACCAGAGGTTATACAGAATTTAATTTTATATGTGTTAAGCAAGTAATAGTGCCATCAATTTATTCAGTAAAAAAAAATTCAGACCCCCCCCCCCCCCCGCCCAAGGAGATACCCGCAGGGGGGGGATTTCCGTGAAAATAAAGTTGAAGTACTCATACGTGTTTTTATTAGACTTTACTTGTTTTAATATTGACTCTACAATATTATGTTCAAGCGAATTCCATTAAATGAAAACTAAACAGAGGCTGTAAATATTGCAAAAGAAGCAGTCCTAGGAGAATCCGTCTTATTGAGATTAAAAAGGTAAAGATTGTGTTTAGAGTGGTGATTGCTCAACTAGAATTAGATGAATTAATAAAACGGGAAACTATCTGGAGTATGTCTTTCCACCCAGAAAAGTGTGAACTCTTTAGAGTAACAAAGAAAAAGAAACAAATAAATTCAAAATAATTCATTCATGTAAAAGAACTAACCCAAACTAAAGATGCAAAATAGGAGCCTTAATAAATGAAAAAAAACTATAATGGAATCCCCATGTCAATGAAGTTAATGAAGTTATTAAAAAATCTTTTACAAATGTAATAAAGATATAAAACTAAAATGCTACCTCACCATGGTGAGACCTGTATTAGAATAAGCATCTTCTGTATGGGACCCATCCACCAAAAAAAAAATAATAAAAATAAAATATATCGATAAACTAGCACACATTCAAAAAATCATTTTAAGCGTGGTCCCTTTTTGGACTCAGGACGTGTTAGCGCATTTTCGTATTATGTATCAGTACTTATGTTAGATATCAGCATTATGTAGTTATCAGTAATTGTGTTTAGATTTTAGACATATATTTATGAATTTTCTTGTGTAATGAATATACCTGAAATTTTTTAAAATTTAAAAGTCATTTCTTTACATTTTAAATTTTTTATTTTCTCTTTAATCTAACTACAAGTGGTTTGTGGTCACTGAAATAGGACTCATAAATGAAACATTCTAAATTTTAATCAGCTAATCGCGCAAATACTCCGTCAATTGTTGTTTTATAGATCGTGGTTGCCAATCTTGTTGAAAGTAGTTGAATGTTGAAGCTTGTTTCGAAAAAGTTTTCAATTTCTGCCCCTGAGCCGCTACGATTTTGATTGAAGTCACCACCAATGATGACGTAAAATTCTCTAAACTTTTACACATATTCTAATGACGTCAACAAAAAAAAAAAACTAATACTTTTTGCACGCTATTCGACTTCCGGCAATGGCGGCCGTTGCCTGCGCCAGTGTTATCTCTCGATTCGCAATGCTTTTTGGTAGTTTTAACAGGGTTTTTTAACGGATCGAGTAACTGAGTGTTGATGCACAAATGGCAGGTCAGGACATACAAAAAACATATATACATCATGGGTCTAGGACTTATGGATACTGAGATCTAGGGTGATGACAGACGGACGGACGGACAAAACGGGTGCAACAGCGCATTCGACTCCTCGAAAATGTGCTAAAAAGGAGTTGCCATATTCATTACTGGAGAATATACAAAACTGACAAGAGTAACACCATTAGTTAATTATATATATATGTGAGCCACAATGTGAACTGTGAACACAGAAGAGTCGCATGCAGATCGCGAGCGGCGGTTTTGCCACCGCTAACATATTTATATTGTCCTTTGGCCACCGTTCACATAATGATATGATCCTTTGACCACCGTTCACAAAATGAGATGATCCTTTGACCACCGTTCACATAATGATATGGTCCTTTGGCCACCGTTCACATAATGATATTGTCCTTTGGCCACCGTTCACATAATGAGATGATCCTTTGGCCCCATTCACACAATGATATGTTCCTTTGACCATCGTTCACATGATAGGATCCTTTGGCCACCATTCACATAATGAGATGATCCTTTGGCCACCGTTCACATAATGATATGATCCTTTGGCCACCGTTCATATAATGATATGGTCCTTTTGCCACGCTTCACATAATGATATGATCTTTTGGCCACACTTCACATAATGATATGATCCTTTGGCCACCGTTCACATCATGATATAATCCTTTGGCCACCATTCACATAATGATATGATCCTTTGGCCGACGTTCACATAATGATATGATCCTTTGGCCGACGTTCACATAATGATATGATCCTTTGACCACCGTTCACATCATGATATAATCCTTTGGCCACCGTTCACATAATGATATGATCCTTTGGCCACCGTTCACATCATGATATAATCCTTTGGCCACCGTTCACATACTGATATGATCCTTTGGCTGACGTTCACATAATGATATGATCCTTTGGCCACCATTCACATAATGATATGATCCTTTGGCCGACGTTCACATAATGATATGATCCTTTGGCCACCGCTCACATAATGATATGGTCCTTTGGCCACCGCTCACATAATGATATTGTCCTTTGGCCACCATTCACATAATGATATGGTCCTTCGGCCACCGCTCACATAATGATATTGTCCTTTGGCCACCATTCACATAATGATATGGTCCTTTGGCCACCGCTCACATAATGATATTGTCCTTTGGCCACCATTCACATAATGATATGATCCTTTGGCCGACGTTCACATAATGATATGATCCTTTGGCCACCGCTCACATAATGATATGGTCCTTTGGCCACCGCTCACATAATGATATTGTCCTTTGGCCACCATTCACATAATGATATGATCCTTTGGCCACCGTTCACATAATGATATGATCCTTTTGCCACGCTTCACATAATGATATGATCTTTTGGCCGACGTTCACATAATGATATGATCCTTTCTGTATCTAGAAATTTAAAGAGAATAATCTTTTTTTATTTTATTTTTTAAATTCTTACTTTAAAGGAAACAACTGATTTGCACGAGATAAAGAATCAACTAATTAAAGAATTTTTATCTTCAAAATGCAAAGTCTCGAGGCGGATTCCTCAAAGTAAATGTACAAAACATTTTGTTGACTGTTTAACTTAGTAATTTTTATTCATGCGTTGAGTTGCTAAAGTTTGTCACGTCATCTACACAATCATTTGCTATTTTGTGTTGTGGCGGCATTTTTTGATGCCTTAGTTTGGAGAGTTCAAGATCACATGCAGTGCATCACGGCGTATTGTTTGTGATAGATGAAATCATCATTGTAACACCTCCGTTTGGAGAGTTCAAGATCACGGCGTATTGTTTGTGATAGATGACGTCATCATTGTAACACCTCCGTTTGGAGAGTTCAAGATCACATGTCGTGCACTACGTTACATTGTTTGTGATAGATGACATCTATTCTCTTCGGTGACGCCTCATTTAAGCTACACCCCATCAATGATCATACGTACTCACCAATGGCTATTGACAGAAGCTATTGAATTTTTAACTCAATCAGGTACACACAATTATTGGATTTTTCTTTTCGATTGAATGGTTGGAAATGTTCGTTTTAAGAAGAAACTATTTCTGTAGCCTTACCTTGTTGTTCGCACGCTTGGCCACACACAGGGGCGTAGTTTGGGTTGGTGTCACCCGGTGCGGTGAACCTAACGTGTTTCCACTACTCTAAATTGAGGACTTCTTGTTGAAATAATAAGCGTAAAGGAAAACAAGATCAAATAAACTGGAGGTCAGAGGATGAATATATATTAAAAACTAAAGTTATAGCTTCAATAGACACATTAAATCTTCAAGTTGTAAACAATGTGAAGCTTTTATTGTTGTTTATTTAGAGCTCATCATCAAGAAACAATTAATAACCTTTTCTTTATTTGCACAGATAATAGTCCAGAAATTCATGTCGATGATAATGTGGATCTAGTGGAAGACTTTTAAGAATTATTACTATATGAAAGATAGACATATATATATACATTTGGTATGTTAACGATTAATTTAAATTAATTCGTAAACTTTTTAGAAATTAACATAATTTCATGAATTAATAGTTAATTTAGATTAAAAGGCCAAGCATCTCAAGGAAAATAATAAAAACAGGTAATTGTTTTTTTTGTTTCATAGAGTAATTTCCCCTGTTTTTTTCTGCGAGAAACACCACACGCTTTTTAGACTTCTATCGACTGTTGTACAATATTCTTCTACGATGCAGATCCAGTGATCTTGGATATTATATTGCTAATGCATTGTTAATAATTATTTTTAAAATAAATTTTAAAAAGATATTATGGATATTAAATATGTTCTTAAATTGTAATCGAATTTTTAAAAATCGATATTTAATCGATAACATTTTAATGTTTAATCGAGAAATTAATAATTAATTTCCGCCGCCCAAATATATATATTTTTATTTATTTATTTAGATCCACAACTATAAATAAATAGTTATGTTATATATAGCTTGTCATTTGAAATCAAACAATGCTTTTTGTTGTAATTATTATAAAAATATTAAATTTTAACCATTCTGATAAAATTCCCAACTTTGGTGGGACGCTCAGGGCACACACACAGACATCTGATGAAAACAGACTTTTATACTTTATGTCGCCATTTATTATCAAAGCAACCTGTAACTTTGCATTTCGATCAATCACAATATTTGTGAGCTCTTCGTTGGAAAACAGAAAATTTTGTGTGTGTCAGCCACAATCTTTTGGCGATAATTTTAACACTTAAATGAAAAATATATCCATTGGATAAAGAGCGTTCTTTCCAAATTAAAGTTAGCGACCAAGTAAATTAATATTTTTAAAACTCTTCTTAATGAAATGTTCATTTTAGTAAATTGATACTAATTTTTTTTTACAATTAATATATTTTATACTTGAATACTCAAGTTTATTATTTTTGTAATGTGTTCCAGCGTTGTTATCAATGTTAGAGTGACAATGTGTTTCCGGGGGTCGGGATATTCCTGCTGTATTTACCAGGTTCCTTCACTTGCCCCAAGTGTCACACGTCCAGGTTATAGGTGCTCGAGCTCATGAAGTCACAATAAATAGACACGACTGTGTAGAGTTGTTCCTGTCTAGTTTCTATTGCCTGATTGTCATTTGCAGGATTGGGAAGTTCATGTGCTGTATTTTTTCTTTCGTGAACCGGAACTGAATATCAAAGCCACGCCTTCAACTTGGTAAAGAGATAAAAAATAATGGAGCAGCTAATTAAACAAGAATAATAATAAGTTTGCGGGTCGCCTTAACGTTATCCCCCCCCCCCCAACCAACCTCTCGTAATGTGCAAAATTTTCCATAATTATCTAAATTTAAACAATTTGCTTAACTAAATAGTGAAAATGTTATAGTTTATAAATCGTTGATTTTATTTTTGGGGAAATTAAAAATATTATTCTACACATTTTGAAATTTGAAGAGAAAAACAGAATTTCCCTCTTGACTGTTAGTAACATTAAAACCTATGGGATCAAGACTTGACTACGGCAGTTGCCTTTAAAGTAAAAGCTGTTAAATTGTTTATAAACAAAACATTTTCTAAAATACCTTATCGTCCAAGAATTTATTGTTTTCATCACGGGATGAATGCGTGAAAGGTTATATTTAATAACATTATTAGTATTACATTTTTTTTCTTCTCAAAATGTAAAATGAGTTGGGCCCTCAGTGATCTTATAAAAAAAAAGATAACAAAATAAGGAAAAATATCTTAGTAAATTTATACTTCATATGAGAAATAACAATGAGCACTAAATATTTTTCGCTAGATATTTTTATATTTGCTATAATAAAGATTTTTCGGTATCTTTCACAAGGTTTTTATCCTCCCTTATCAAGTCTCATTCTGAGATATTTCTAAAAACCTGTGACTTTATTCTTGTGGCAATAAACAGGGATGTGTTCGATAGAATTAGCTTTTATCTAAGTTATAAATAAAAAAATTCTTGCAAGAATGCTAACTCTTAAGTGAAAAAAATAACAGTTTTTAAAAACTATTACATAAATGTCCTCCCTTTTGTAAAAGGATCTAATCCAAATTTAACTACCAAAATGACACTTAAAAATGATGTTGGGGTTAGGAAAACATTTTAATTTTTTTTTCATAAAGGGAACTAATCAATAAACGTTAAAATCACTTCTATTGTCATTTTTAAACCCTGTGACTTTTTGTTCACCTTACTTTGGAATTCTGATATGTTCTCATAGCAGTTTGTATACAGTTGATATCCATTCAAGAACATTCTATTTCAAAAACTATTATTTTTAATAATTTCTTTTCTTACCACTTATGATAAAAAGATACCCAAATGAAAGTAGTTTCATAACGCAAGATAAAAACTTGCTTCATTGTACCATATTTCTTGCTTGAACAATAATGTTAATGATTTTCACGCGAAGAATGGTCACATGACTAGACCATATCCGCTAAAAGGTGCGGTCACCACAGCACACTGGACATAAATGAGTACGAACAGTGAAATGTGATCACAAAAAACATCGGACGTAAATAAAAGACAAGGTTTCATCTTACCTGTCAGATGTATGAAGATTTCATTTGTCCTGAACGTTACGAGCACAATCACATGAATATTGATTTGGTTCAACTGTTTGTTACAATGAAGAGCACATTACTCAGAAATTTGAATTTGAGGTCGCGCTTTCTGAAAAATTATCTCTAGTTTTTTAAATAATGTTATTGAGAATCCCCCCCCCCCCCCCC
>MUZC01000946.1:573584-585829 GCA_002072015.1 Radix auricularia
CCCCCCCCCTAGGTGCGTGACGTCATTTATGGACGGCCCCTACGAGAAAATCGATCCAAAGTTTTTTGGCAAGGTCGCACGCTCGGTCGGTCGGTCGCACGACTCAGACACCACAAGGTAATATAAAAGGATTTTAAAAAGCTATACACACCTTCTTTGGATTCTTGATATAACTTTTAAAAGTTTTTTCTTTCATTATTATGTAGAAATAAATAGCTTTTAAATATTATTGTAGTTATCAAATATGGTTTCTACAGATTCGATTTTAAAATGTTACAATTTACAACACTAATTCAACATTTTTGTTTAAAAGTGACTTAAATTCAAAAATGGTTTGGAATTATAAAAATATTGAAATATTCATTAAAATTCATTTTAAAAAATCGGCAACCATTTCTATAGAGTATAGAGTAATAATACGTTTATTTAGCTATACATTTTTTTTCCTTTTAACTCAATACCTTAATTTTTAAACATTTAGATGGTGCCTAAAGTTTTAAATGGATGGTATTAAATAGGACAATGATTGGCTAAAGTCTAAATGTTTTAAAGGCTGTCTAAAACACTAAAATATTACAGAGAAGTTCTGAAACTCATCACAGAACTTAAAATGTTATGGAATTCATCAACCTTAAATCTTTACGATATTTGTATTATCAAACATGTCCGAAAATGGACTCTTATTTTATTGATGTTATCTATTGAAGACACTACTTCCATACAGAATATTATTGAGTCCTATGCTTATTCGGTGTTTAAACCTAGTTTGTAATTTTATTAGTTTTTTACCTCTTGATATTGTGTTAGTTTTCCCGAATTCCCAAGAATGAACATTGGTATGTGTTTGCTCTTGCAAATGGAACAAGAAAAGTGTATTTATCCCAATGTCTATCTTAGTGTTATATTAAATTATTGTTGCCTTTGTATTTCCAAACAAGAGAATTTTGTTTTGCCTCATGTATCAAAACTTTTCTCTTTATTCTTCAATGATTTATAGTCTCTTGATTTATTTAACTAAAGTGGTTAAACTTGGCAATGTTAAATATTCACCAAGTAATGAATCTCTCTGCTCTGCTTAGATTGTTGAATCTAATATCAACGAGGGGCTGATCAAAACAATGAAAACATATCAACCAAAATAAGTTTTAGATTGAACAGAAAATAAAGGAAAAACTTCACAAGTCAATATTAATTAATAATATCTGAGCACATGTACTAGACATTCCTGCGAATTGTTATGATAAAATAAAATACATGTTAGTTTATTCTGTCTTGGTTTTTGAAATATTCACAACCCCTTTTGAATTGTTCATTGGTATGTTGCTTTTGAAAGGCACGAACTTAAACATTTAATCATGAACAATGAAAATTTCACCTATATATACCTCAGTCATGATATTCAGAGCGTATAGTGATGTCACACACATCACATGCACCTGGCAAACATGGTGATTTTCATTAGCATAAACGAAAGACCTAAAAAACTAATTAAACTATAATTAGGTCTGAAATGCGTTTTGCATGGAATAACTATAAATAAATGTGAACACTGAACTATTTTTCTAAGTCTTAAGTTCGTTTGGCAAAATGAACATAATATTTTCAACATCTCTGATCTAGAGTCTAGGGGACTAATACAAAGCAATGCATTACGTAAAAAATTATTTACGATTGTGACTGTCGCTTTATAAAAGGCAATATAACGTTTTTTCTATTTAATGTAAAATAGAATAGTGTTGAAATTTATATCAAATATTTATCAAAGCTCAGTATATGTTCTATAACATTAATATTGTATTATTAGCCTCTAACTTATTAAATTCTTTATTTTTAGGGTGGGGGTATATTATCATGTATATTGACCACTAGCTGGGTAGTAAAATGAGTCTAAAAGTGTACATACATTGACTTTCATTACAGTCAAAAGTCTTAAAGCTAATGGGTAAATCTATGTCATTTTTAGCGACAATCTGTGCTGTCAAAAGTATTTTCCTAATTATAAAACGACCGTCTTAATATAAGGATAAAGAAATATCTGTTGTTGCTTTTTTTTTTTCTTTTTTTATCGATATTTAAATTGCGGAAATTTTCTCGGTCTAACGTATTACACATAAATGATATATTTTAATTTCCTTTAATCACGTGACATTACAATTTTGTTTAAAAAGTGATGAAACGTGTATGTTATTGCAATCAGAATTAGGATTAAATTTACAACATAAAAACTTGCAGAAAAAACACACACACACAAACAACAACAAAACCATAACGCCTTAGATGATAAAAAAAAACAATAACAAACTTACTTTTAGGTGGTATTCTTGTGTTTGACGTCATCCCCGCGTCTTTATTTACTGGTGCGGGATAATTTTGAAATTGCCTTCCGGAATTAGTGATTGTCTCCTATACTTTCAGAACCGATGGCTAGCTATTGTCTGTCTTAAAGCCAACACACCCTCGTCCCCAAAGGATTATTTGGAAATTTAAGGTAATTATAACTACGTCAACAAATTGTTTGCTGTGACACTGCTGCAGATGTCTGCAAAATATTTTTGATAAATCTCATCTCGTAAATTTATGTCAGTATTTTTTTTTTTTTTGCTTGTTTATTTTATTTTGGATGTATATGTATTTTAAATTTTAAAAAAATCTCTTTCTCTTTCCAAAAAGTATATTTTACACAAGTTTAGTAAAATATATTTGTAAGCTTGTATGCTAGCTTGACTCTCTCACATATCATATACAAAATTTCACTGTCATATTTTTTTCTAATACCATATACAGTTTTCACCGGCGAGACAAATATCTTCTATTTCCCTGATGACAGCAGCTTCTCACGGCATCGCCGATGACACCTTATGTTTCCGCGCGCCGAATGACACCAACAACAACTTCTGGCGTTGGCTTTTCCGCACGAGGAACCCGAACAAGCTTTCGGACTTCCGCTATTTAAAAGACCCGCCCGGAGCCATCGATCGGTTCCAGTGTGCGGAGCCAGCATCCTGAAGATAAGTGGAAGGAGGGGAGAACATCCCTGAGACTTTCTCCCCAAGATTTCTAAGGGGGAACAGGCCCCGTCGGACGAGCAGGGGGCGTGGCATTGCCGTGACACAAGTATGACTGAAATTATGGGTCGGTGACGGACTTCGTCTAGTTCCAATTGTCAGAGCAATCAGTGGTTTTTTTTTTTTTTTTTTTTTTTTTTTTTTCCCGCTTCTTTTAACGGAAGATGGGGAATAATTTTAAGGAAGGGGTGATGAGGTGGAGAGCTGTTTAAATGGAAGGTCGATTTTTATTGATTTTGGTACCAATTACGGCATAGTGCCCCTAAAATTGAAGGAAATGATCTTATGATGGATGTATCATGTCCAGAAGTTTTGAGCTCTATTGGGATTTTTTAAATTTTTCTTTTTTGAAAGAGTTTTAACTCTACGATTAATTTTCAAAATCGTAACTAAAATGACATTTTTGGATGTGTTAATTTTTTTTTAAAATGCTATTTCAAAAATTCTTGGAGTAGTCTTTCAAAATAAAAGACTATTGTTTCTCTTTTAGAATGATTTTTAAGTAAAATTTTAACAGCTGGTAAAGTTTATATAAATTTGTAAAATAAAATAAATTACATAATAGGAAAAAATAAAACATCATTGACATTCTAATGCCGGGCAGTTCCATTTTTTTAAAGGCAGTGATATCCAAATACTTTCATATACCAATTTTGTCTCGAAGTTTCGTTGGAGCGTGTAACAGAAATAGAAATAAAATAATACAAAAATAAATTTAATAACGAAAACAAACAAACCTACTCGCGTGCAAAGATGTAGATCTAAAACATTCATTTTTTTCTGTGCAAAATTACATATTTCACAAGCATATTCAAAAATGTCACATGGGCTGTAAATCTAAACAGCTTCGCGGCGTCGTACAGATAGCTGCGAGGCCTCGAAGCTGAGCAGCTTAGAGAGGGAAGATTAATGTCGACCTTCATGTCAGTTCGTGTTGTTGTGTCATACGTTTAAATGACCAATACTACAGTTGACCATAAAAACGCACACGGCTTCTCTGTCCTGTTTGTACGCGGGCAGCTCCATCCCCCCCATCCATATAGAAAACACATCTTTTTTAAAACCCGTATCCTATGGATTCAACGCATCCCCCTACTTCTCGCTCTTTTTAGGATGCCAGAGGTTTATTTGCTTCCTGTAGATTGTGCTCAAACGGTTAGTCTCGTTCACCTGTTAACAGTAACACGCAAGATGAAAGTGCTTGATGTATTTGTAGCGATGAACTTTATCTTGTTGATCTTTGACGTAATTACAGGTGGCTACACTGACGTTTGCTGGACATCATGCGCGTACGGCTGCAGGAACCGGGAGCCGCGGGTGGCAGTCTCTGTTGTTGCAGGGATTTGTTCCCGTGGCTCAAGGATGTCACTGAGTCTACCCGTCTCTGATGGAGTTCTGAGGCTAGTTGTGGTAACGTGAAGGCGGCTGGAGATTGTGACACATAAACTTTACGTTGCCTAACTTAAGTCATAGCTCAAAATCGAATTGACGTACCTTCGGAAGGTAAAAGTCCCTTCGGCAAACTAGTGTTATAAATTGTTAGAAAATCCCCCAGCCCCTTTTTTTTGGATTAGGGAAAGGTATTGATAAAAAAATTTTTTTAAAAATACTTGAATGTTTTTGTAAATGAAAAACATTGATATTAGCATAAAGCTCGTGGAATAACAACCGATGTGTGGTAGAAGAAAATATATATTCATTTAATGGAAACTATTTACATGTACTTGATAAAATCCAAATTTGAAGTATCGGTAGCCTCCCTTAATTCAAGAGAACAATGGGAAAATATAAGCAGAATTCAATATCCTCTAAAATGTTAGAACACATAACATCTTTATTCACACAACTTAGTCCCTTATAGTTTTCACCCAAGATGCTCCAAAAAAAAAAAAAAACCCTTAACATATCGGTCTCAAATTTTAAAAAAAATTCTAAAAATACAAAAATTTCGAGAGAAAGCAAAAGCTAACAAGCTTTTCTGATTCTCATATACATAAAAAAAAATTTAACGCTTGAGGATCCCTGTACCAAGGAGTCCAAATGGTTGGTTGACTAGGGGTTCGATGTAACGTGGAATAACATAGCAGTGTGCCGTATCTGTCTTGAACGCTCGCTGGTGCTGAAAATGATGGCCATCCCGCTATTCTTCTTCATCTTTGTTTCCCTTTTGTCCTGAGTGTTTGTGAAAAGGACAGGTGGTGACGAGTGTTGGAAAAATGGCCCAGGCCCTGAGAAATATTTCCGCTGGAGGGAAAACAAGGGGTGAGGGGAAAGGAGGGGGGGATAATTTCTGACAAAATGACTATCGATCGCCGTCCCAAACAGCTCGGGATCGCGACAGCTTAGTGCCAGTGCGAGGTATCGGGCTGTAGTTGGATACAAGACAGCAGCTCGGAGGCCGTGGGTTAATGGAATAGAGTATCGATTCTTACTTACCGCCATCGTCTCTAGATTCTCTCTCCGTTACAATGCGTGAGAGCAGAGTTTGGGTAAGGTGGGTGGAGGGTGGAGGGCTCCTTTATACAGATCTATCGAGCCATGGATGAACATAATGTTAAATTAAAACTCATTTCTAGCCTCCGCCAGTAACCCTTCTGTACTCAAGTGGCTTACTGCAGATAATTTTGAAGACGTTCATTGGTTATATTCATTCCATTTTTAAAAAAAAAATTAAATACACTTTTTTTAAGGGGAGTGCATCTTTTTCGGACTTTTTTCCAACCTTCTTTCAACTTAGCATTATATATATATTAGATCTGTTATCGATTAATTTAAATTTAATTGTTAACTTTAAAAAAATTACCGAATAATTAATCGATAATTTTTATTAAAACTGAAAATAAGATATATGACTCGTCATTAAACTATTAAGCTGAAGATGTAATAAAATTCCCATGACTAAGTATTTATTTTTAAAAAATAATAATTTTATAAGTAGATATATTTAAATATAAATAGTTACAATTAATGTCAATGACTTTAAATTTTGTTATTGTTAAATAAGTAAAAACAATGTTTTTTTGTTTATATAATTTTCATTATAAAAACTGCTTATTTTAAAGTTTTTACTTTAAAAATCTTTTTTTTAAAATGGGGAAAGTTTGTACGTAAAAAAACTATTATTAAATATTTATTAATAAATCGAAAAAAAATTGCTTAAAATATTTTCTTTAACTTTAATCGCTATTTTATCTATTAAAATAATTTTAATCGATAAAAAATATTACCGATTAATCGAGAAATTAATCGTTAATTTCCACAGCCCTATTACATATATATATAACATTATTTGAGAAAATTCTCTGAAAATGTACACCCGGCGCATAAAACCAGTTATTATTAAGTAGAAGAGACCCGGTTCAGATGCCAACGTTTCTCATACGTAGTTCTGACTGTCTTTGAAAGACATGAGGCCTATCAGCGTTATCAAAACTTACAATTTAAAAAAAAATACATTTACACCCTTGACAATACATTTAACTCTATTAAATTGCATTCCTCGTATTGATGATCATCTTGCCGTTTTACCAGGTCTTTAAAAAGAAAACCGATTTTGTACTACACAAGAAAAAAATGTTTTACTTATTTTATATGTTTTGAAGGAGTATCAATATTATATATTAAACTTTGCTATAGATCTATATATAATTCATACGAAATAATTTTTTTCGAGACTTCGTGGCCTGTGACTTGTATGACGTTGTCTCTCTTGTAGTTTTATTATCTTAACATCTTTTACTTTAAAGAACTACTTCATCCCTAGTGTACGTTTTTAGTGTAAAGCTTTGAATAGTGCACTGTCTTATTGATGGGATAGTGCACTGTCTTATTGATGGGATAGTGCACTGTCTTATTGCTGGAATAGTGCACTGTCTTATGGCTGGAATAGTTCACTGTCTTATTGCTGGAATAGTGCACTGTCTTATTGCTGGAATAGTGCACTGTCTTATGGCTGGAATAGTGCACTGTCTGATGGCTGGAAAAAATCACTGTCTTATTGCTGGAATAGTGCACTGTCTAATTGCTGGGATAGTGCACTGTCTTATTGCTGGAATAGTGCACTGTCTTATGGCTGGAATAGTTCACTGTCTTATTGCTGGAATAGTGCACTGTCTTATTGCTGGAATAGTGCACTGTCTTATTGCTGAAATAGTGCACTGTCTTATTGCTGGAATAGTGCACTGTCTTATGGCTGGAATAGTGCACTGTCTTATGGCTGGAATATTGCACTGTCTTTTTGCTGGGATAGTGAACTGTCTTATTGCTGGGATAGTGAACTGTCTTATTGCTGGGATAGTGCACTGTCTTATTGCTGGAATAGTGCACTTTCTTATTGCTGAAATAGTGCACTTTCTTATGGCTGGAATAGTGCACTGTCTTATTGCTGCAATAGTGCACTGTCTTATTGCTTGAATAGTGCACTGTCTTATCGCTGGAATAGTGCGCTGTCTTATTGCTGGAATAGTGCACTGTCTTATGGCTGGAATAGTGCACTGTCTTATTGCTGGAATAGTGCACTGTCTTATTGCTGGAATAGTGCAATGTCTTATGGCTGGAATAGTGCACTGTCTTATGGCTGGAATAGTGCACTGTCTTTTTGCTGGGATAGTGAACTGTCTTATTGCTGGGATAGTGCACTGTCTTATTGCTGGGATAGTGCACTGTCTTATTGCTGGGATAGTGCACTGTCTTATTGCTGAAATAGTGCACTTTCTTATGGCTGGAATAGTGCACTGTCTTATTGCTGCAATAGTGCACTGTCTTATTGCTTGAATAGTGCACTGTCTTATCGCTGGAATAGTGCGCTGTCTTATCGCTGGAATAGTGCACTGTCATATTGCTGGAATAGTGCACTGTCTTATTGCTGGAATTTTTGCACTGTCTAGTTGCTGGAATAGTGCACTTCCTTATGACTGGAATTGTTTCAGTGCCATTAACATGATTTTGCTGTATCATAAAAACTATTACTGCCAGTCACAGTTCAATTCTAGGGACTAGTTTGCTGATTGTTTAACACGACCTGTTACTAAATTGTTCAGCTGGACTCTTGGTAAACCAAACCCGTGATAATGTTTACATTTTGATATTTGAAATGCAAGACCCGGAAAGACACGAGTTAACCTGATATTTGAGTGAGTGTGGGAAGGGGGGGGTATTATGGTCAACTACAGAAAATATACGACGATTTTGAGACCCTGGAACTATCTCATAGTTTTATCAGACACAAACCGAGATATGCAAATAAGAAATGAAAAAAAAGTATCTTTAAAAATGGACTGTCATTCTTCCTAATGAGTGACAAGAGGTGGGCGGAGCCAAGGAACCGATTTATTGACAGAGCTTGTGAAGGTTTCGGCTAATTTGACGGGCAAGCCATGAGGCTGAGTCTGGCTATCAGAGGCGGGATTGGGTAATCGATGGGCCAGTCCACGCGAGTGACGATGGAGAGTGAGTGTCCCTTCTGATGTCTAAACTTGGGCTCGAGCAAAATTAGGATCGCATCGGGGAAATTTTATTGAAGTCGTGAAGAATGAACGCAAGGATTTGAAGTTATTAGAACATGAAGAAGAGCATTGAAGCCTTTTATTTTGAGAATTTGCCTTACTCACATCCGATTAAAATCGCACCTTAGAAGATAGACATACAATTTTCAATATCCTGTAGGAAATTTAGTCCACAATTTAAGAAAGTGATTTTTTAAGTATTATAATGAATCTAGATATACTTTTTCTAGAGCTGCGGAAAAACGAATAATTTTTCGACTACTCGTTAAAATATTTTAACGATTAAATTATTATTTAACGATTAATGGACCTATCATTTACATATTATTTGAAGTCAAAAAGTAATTTTAAAAATATTTTAAAAATTGCGGCCCATAAATAATACATTTCCTGACGATTTTACGAAATTTTGGTTTTAAATTACGACTGACGGGAATGTTCAAAATGTTGATAAAGTTTGCCTATCATGGTTTTAACACTTGGCCTACTTATCAAACCAAATGAAAAGCGTATTAATCTAATGTTAGTAATGGAGTTTGACCCAGAGACAGAAAATGACGACAGCTCTTCTAATGAATTACTGCATTAAAAAATGGAGATGAAAATTCTTGAATACATTAACCCTCTACAATGGTGGAAACTTAATGAGCACCGATATCCGATAATGTTATTTCTTGCCAAGACCGTTTTGTGCATACCAGTTACATCAGTTCCACGTGGATGATTGTTCAGCTCGGCTGGTTTCTGTATATAAGACCCCCTCATCCCTTGAAACAAATACTGTCAACACACTTGTCTTTTTCTGTAGCTGGTAAAAGGTAACATATAAAGGAGACATTCTAGTGATATTTAGATTTTCAACAAGTACGTTCAATACCTAAGAGCTACTTAAGACATCATAAATTTCATTTTTGACTTAAATCAAAATTAACGATCAATTAATCTTTAATTTGTCAAATTTTAACGATTAAAATTAAATTAATCGTAAGCAAACCTAATTTTTTTTCTTTCTCAAACGAACAAAGTTGCAGCAGTCTTAAACAGTCTAGTGTGAGATAAATTTCACATTTCCTAGGTATTTTTTAAAAGGGGCTTTGAATAATATTTTATTTTTAAAAAAGCTTATTATATTTCAGCACAATAATGAATTAAAATTGTGCATCCCAAGGTAATGGGCTACACTCAGCACCTCTTTGTTCTTGAGCCAATTCTCGTTTGCTTTTGAAGGTGTCCGCATCCAAAAGTGGTGGATATTGCATAGCCAAATCTAGCGTCTGATGCATCAAATGGGAAAAGAGAATTCCCCTACGAACGCATTCTTTAGTAGGCTGGATAAGAACAGGGACCCGTACTGTCTGCATTGCTGCCTAGCCAATAGAACCCTAGAGCACCCTTTAACATTTTATTTTTCTCAGGAAATTTGTTTGTGTTTTTGGGAGGTGGGTGGGGGATGACTGAGGCCTACACACAGAAAATGTAGTATGGTACTGCCCATCAGAGGGGGCAAGTTAGTCTAGTAATAGCTTCCCAGAATATGTATTTTAGTTATTGGTACGATTGCTATCATTACGGATGTC
The DNA here is from genome assembly GCA_002072015.1 of Radix auricularia. Lineage (NCBI taxonomy): Eukaryota > Metazoa > Mollusca > Gastropoda > Lymnaeidae > Radix > Radix auricularia. Next base: position 583,731 of record MUZC01000946.1, read on the forward strand.
ATGCTTGAAAGATTTGTCAATCACTGAGACTGCATCTTTCGGTGCCGAACTAAAACAGGGACAGAAATAAATTAACAAAACTTGTTAGGGTAAGGTGGCTGCATAATAAAAGAAATTCTAATCTGCTATAGACAAAACAAGTAGATCTATTTAATTGACACTTTGTGTAGTGATACCAATTGTTACTTAACCCATCCACACCTCTCGTAAAGGATAAGTAAAGTAAAACCGAACATTCATTAGATCAATATATAAACTTCAGTAGAGGAAAAATTAAAGACACCAATGAACGCCTTTTAAAGTATCTCAATTAGTGTACGAGGTTAATAAATCTTTTTATATATTATACGTGTAACTAACAGTGTTTGTTAAATTAAATGTATGAATCACGGCTTTCTAAAATAATTTCCCCTTTGAAATAAAGCCGTAATTACACATTATGAGGTGATGAGACACATTATATATTTTTACTTTCATTCCTTTCAGAAATTAGTAAATAAAAAAGTATAAGTGGAATTAAAACACTGCGTGACAAAGCCCTGAAAGAAACATCGAGGGCTGGAGTGAAGCTCTAGTGACCCGTGAAGGTCAACTATAGCAGACGGCTACATATGCTACATAGAGATTTTTTAGTTAACTAAAAATTCATTAATTTAATTAAAACCCATTCGATCGATCGAAATTTCGAAGCAATGACTGTTAGGTGACACAAGCCTATGTGCAACATTTCAGTTTGGTAAGATTATGGGAAGTGGGTCATTTGTTACTTTTGTTTTTCCACGGGCGGGACCAAGAGATCACGACAGAGTAACAAGGTGGTGAAGTGTATGTAAGGGATTTTTAAAAAATGAACGGTGTCTCCAACTTTTTCCATATTTGTTTATCTTCTCTCTCTATCTCTAAGATTTTATTCAGTTTTTCACGTGAAAAACAAGGGGGGGGGTGAGGGAGTAGTTAGCATTGTTTACATATCTAATTACTTGGTCCTTGCAAGTCCCATGTCAGAGACACTAGATGTAAGACCCATCTCAGAACCACTTGATATAAGACCCATCTCAGAGCCAGTTGATGTAAGACCCATCTCAGAGCTACTTGAAGTAAGCCCCATCTCAGAGCCACTTGATGTAATTCATATCTCAGAAACCTTGATTTAAGACCAATCTCAGAACCCATGATGTAAGACCCATCTCAGAGCCACTTGATTTAAGTCCCATCTCAGAACCCTTTATGTAAGATCCATCTCAGAACCCTTGATGTAAGATCCATCTCAGAGCCACTTGATGTAAGACCCATCTCAGAACCCTTGATGTAAGATCCATCTCAGAGCCACTTGATGTAAGCCCCATCTCAGAGCCACTTGATGTAAGACCCATCTCAGAGCCACTTGATGTAAGACCCATCTCAGAACCCTTGATGTAAGACCCATCTCAGAGCCACTTGATGTAAGACCCATCTCAGAGCCACTTGATGTAATTCATATCTCAGAGCCACTTGATGTAATTCATATCTCAGAGCCACTTGATGTAAGCCCCATCTCAGAGCCATTTGATTTTTAAAAGACCTGTCTCAGAGCCACTTAGTGTAAGACCCATCTCAGAGCCACTTGATGCCATCTCAGAGCCACTTGATGCCATCTCAGAGCTACTTGATGCCATCTCAGAGCCACTTGATGCCATCTCAGAGCCACTTGATGCCATCTCAGAGCCACTTGATGTAATTCATATCTCAAAGCCACTTGATGTAAGTCCCACCTCAGAGCCACTTGATGTAAGCCCCATCTCAGAGTCATTTGATTTTTTAAAAGACCTGTCTCAGAGCCACTTTCTGTAAGACCCATCTCATGGCCACTTGATGTAAGTCCCACCTCAGGGCCACGCCACATGATTTGCAACAGAGACCCACGGACCGGGACTTCACTGTTATGTCACGAAATCACTTTAATTACGACCCGTCGCACGTGTGTGAAAGTCAAGGCTCCTGTCTCCCGTCAAGTTGTTCCAGTCTGTCGTCCCCACGGGCAAGAGGTCGAACAATTGATGGCTTTTCAACAGTTCAGAGTTAACTGTAAATCTTTGTGTAAGTAAAAAAAAAAAAAATAA
>MUZC01000946.1:588242-623630 GCA_002072015.1 Radix auricularia
AACCCGACATCGGTAGCCAAGTAAACCTCCAGGGACCAAGTAAACCTCCAGGGACCAAGTAAACCTCCAGGGACCAAGTAAACTTGCAGGGACCAAGTAAACCTCCAGGGACCAAGTAAACCTCCAGGGATCAAGTAAACCTCTAGGGACCAAGTAAAACTCCAGGGACCAAGTAAACCTCCAGGGACCAAGTAAACCTCCAGGGACCAAGTAATCCTCCAGGGACCAAGTAAACCTCCAGGGACCAAGTAAACCTCCAGGGACGATGTAATCCCCCAGGGACCAAGTAAACCTCCAGGGACCAAGTAAACCTCCAGGGATCAAGTAAACCTCCAGGGACCAAGTAAAACTCCAAGGACGAAGTAAACCGCCAAGGACCAAGTAAACCCCCTGGGTCCACGAAAACATAATCCCATAAAATTTGAAGGATACAAGAAACCTAATTAAAAATGTCTTTTATTTTAAATATTTCTTGACCATTAAGTCTTTAGTCATTTGCTAGTTGCTTTGCTTTTTAGATTGTTTAAAATATTAATTACCGATATTTGGGGCCATTATTTTTTTTTTGGTTGGGGGGGGGGGGTCAACTTGTGTTTGTTCGAATTGCCACTTCAACCTGACATGAACTCATTGCGTATTCTATAGCAGCATTCACACTTGATGGATTCTAATTCCCTTTAAGAATCATGTACTTCATATATATATATATATAAAGCGGAGGCCACTGCGGCCCTGGTTACATCTTTCGCATAATCATACAATTAGCCTAGTCTGCCTCACATCTGTCAATCATACAATTGTCCAATCATCCGTACATCTGTCAATTAATCATACAACAGTCAAATCTTCCGTACATCTGTCAATTAATCATACAATTGTCAAATCATCCGTACATCTGTCAATTAATCACACAAATGTCCAATCATCCGTACATCTGTCAATTAATCATACAACTTCCAAGCTATCCTTGACTCCATCAATAAACCATACGACAGCCAAACCAAGCTAAGAGAAAAGAAACTCTACAATGAAATGATGTGGACACGGCACTGCCCTGCATTGTTGCTGTTGATATTCGATTAGCACGATATTCATTACCACATGAATCCACTCTCGAACGTAAACGGCCATCTCTTGAGATGATAGAAAACTCATTCCTCTGGGCTATTATCTACCAGGTCAATTAGAATCTTACCCCAAGACCTTTCAGACACAAGAGCCCATGGAATGATGTATTTCTTTAGTCTCCACAGTTCCTCCCCTTCTCTAGGCTCAGAAAGTTCGTTGGTTCCCATATTTCTGGACTCTTTTTATCACATTTTTCTATTATTAGTAGTAATAACGAGCTTCGTTCCGTATTGTTCATTTGAAAAGCAACTTCGAAGAAATATTGGAGACTCGTCGACAGCTCGCTGCTGTGTACCTGAGACTCGTCTTCAGCTCGCTGGCTGATTACCGAAGGTTAAAAAGCTTTCAATATAGTTCGCCGGCCCACGGGGTGGCAAATTAGACCTGCCATCGGACAATGCGAGGCCAATTAGCGAGGTCGGTAATTGCGCCTAATGAGATACCGACAAACAGATCGCTGTTGGAGGTGCCAAAGGATCCGAGAGAAGAGAGAGAGAAGAAAAAAAAACTAGTGTCATCCAAATGACGTGTGGAAATTTGCAGATCGGCCAAGTTGCTTAAACTCAACACATCACAACATTTTCACCCCATTCCCGCCCCTTCTGGTTTATTCCCTTGAGCAGCACAAGTCTAGATGTCGTATCCATAATGGCCGCACCTGGTACACTACTGGAGCGCTGAACGGAGGACAAGCGGGTGGGGGTTAACCTGATAATATTTTTGCCCTGCCACCACAATGGGACTGTTGTATATTTTCCTTTTTTTTTGTTCTGTCAGGAGTCCCCTCCCCCACTCACACGTTTCTCCCCTTACGACATTGTCATCGCCTTTATCAGTTGTACTCGACACGAGGCGCCGCTTCAAAAGTTAAAGACGCAACGACCAACAGCACGTGCTTCCACGATCGTCTGCTCGGGGGGGGGGGGGAATAGACATTCACCATCCAAGTGCCAGACGGCCTCTTCTTCCCCCCCCCCTTACCACCAACAAACGGAACCGTCCATGATTACTTATGTAAACAATATTACCGTGAGATATTAGCATTTATACTCCCTCAACGTAATTGCCTTTCGATTTCTCCCAGGTTTTAGGAAACATTTGAGAAATACATTAGCAGACGGAGGGAGGCTTTTGCTTGCGCGCTTAATGAGCTAAGGCGTCAAAAGTAGCGAGGTCTCCACTGGACGGCCTGCCGTAATTTGCCTCATAGAAATGTATTTGCATTCGCGCCATTAGGCTGTCGTGAAGAATAGATCTAATGATTCGTAGCAGAAAACAGCGTCTTCATCAAAACGATCTAATTTGTTGCTGCTGCTGCAACAAAACAAAACAAACGCGCAAAAAACGATGGGACACGGTGAGACATTTAAACAAAAGACTTCTGAAAATTGATAATTAGATCTGCTAAGGTGTTTATTAAACGGTAATTTATTGGTTTCGGCCCATGCTTTAATTATTTTTTTTTAAAAATCCTATTCACTTTGAATGGGAAATCACGTTTGGAATCAGTGTGACAGATTTATTCGAATCATCCAGTGGAATTATACCAAAGAGAACGGTAGCAAAAAATAACAAACAATATTTTGCAGGGATTCTAAACCTGCTCTAAATTGTTTTAAGATAACTAATTTGAATACCGAATGTCGGTTTAATAGTTAAAAATTTTTAGACCTTAAATTAAACACGTACTTCTTATGATTTCCATGATATTCGTCTTTGTTTTCGGGGATAGTCACAAACACCTGCTCATTTTCCGCCCATGATTGATTTCACATTTATCTCTTTTGGGGAAGGACTTTAAAATTTCATTACGCGGGTCATATTCAGCACGCTAAAGGGGTCTGTGTGGCCAGCGGAAGCGTACAGCAAATATAGAAATGTCAATAAGTTGAAGTTTGAGTGCTTGAGCTGACGTTTTTAGGTGCAATCTTTCGACGTCTCAAGACCCACAGACAAGTCCGTCGCTCTGATAAGTATGGTCACTACTTTCCTTGGCAACTAAGGAATAATGTCACAGGGTTGAGCTAACTAACCCATATCATTTAAACAAACACAACGATATTGTGTGAGTGGAATGGCTGGAGGGTTTCACATAAAAAATAAAAAAGCTTCTTTTTATATTACATCAGTTTCGTGTTGCACCATCTATTCGGCCCGCGGAAAAAACTATTATCTTATCTTAGATATACAGACGCTCCTTCTATGCAGAAGATAATTACGTCCACAGACCATGAGAGATGATCTGTTGGCAAGTGATGCAGCGGTCACAGGCCACGGCTATAAGGGTTCCACGCATTACCCAGCCGCCTAACTATTGTCTAGTTAGGTACCCATTCAGAGCTGGGTGACTCGGGGACTCCTCAGGCCCCGGGAACGTGAATTCGAACTCGTTACCATCGGTACGCCAGTCGAGCGCGCTACCACTCGACCACCGCGTATTAATTAATAATAATAACAACAACCCTTTTTTTCATACCATGACGGCCTATGGAGCATGTGAAGTAGCATTCACAAGTTTCATTGAGCCACCACTAACAAGTAAGGGATTTTGTACCTAGCACAAAGTCCGCAACACTTTTTTTTGCCGTGGTTCGACAGTCCAGCGTGTATCGCTAGATCACCACGCCCCACAAACTATAATTAGTTGAGCCTTATTATTAAGACTTATTATTAATAAATTATTCATTATTACTCCAAATTTTTAAGCCTTGACAATGATGCCCAAATTATTTAAGAACTATAAAATGGCCCATTGACTAATGATCCCCAAATCATGAAAATTAGACTATAGCTCCCCCAAAAATAAGGCACCAAGACACTAAGGCCCTACCAACGAACGGTTTCAAAATCGCCACTGGCCGAACTATCTGTAGCCGAACTGATTTGCGTGTCTTTTTTTTTAATGTGCACCATCCCTTTCCCCACTCGCAGTTTCCTTTATAATGTTTCTTTTTAAAGTAAAAATCTAGCCATAGGGAACCAACGCTATTTTAGTCGTGGTACACATTCTGGATCAATTATCATATTTCAATAGTTTGTTCGTTTACTTAACGCGAGTTGAAGAGTTCCCGGCCCGAATATGGCGTGAAATAGATTAGGAAACTTTTGAAGCATATTTAATCTATTGCACTGGCATTTAAAGCTGGGATACCGCTTTTTGGACTCACATACCGAAGAGTCTCTTTCGTGAACTTTTCCTCTTCGAAACTTAATAAAGTATAAGGAGTGAAGGTCGATGGGAGTCACATGCGACCCCATTTAGGGTAAATTATGGCCTGAGAAGACCTGCGGCTAATTCTAAAACAATAGTAAATTTTCTTTAAAGTTGACAGGCTTCTATTTAAGCTGAGGCAGATTTTGAAAGATGCACTGTCGCAATCATCCAGATTAGTTTGACAATCTCTGAACTGTAATATGTGTGATGTGTGGAGGGAAGGAGCTGAACAAAATTTCTTCTTCTTCGTTCTCAATATTGAATATTGAGTTTTGCGTGCCACGAGTTTTGCGCCAATTTCCCGTGGTCTCCGACTCCAGCCTGCTGTATTTTCTGGATTTACTTCCTTTGGAAGCAAATCCAGAAAATACAGCAGGCTGAAGACCATCTGCAAGGCAGCAGTTGTTTTTTGGCAAGTGATGCCACGGCTAAGGGTTCCACGCATTACCCCGCCGCTTTACACCCATTTGGAGCTGGGTGGAACTCGGGGACAACAGGTCCTTGGCTTCCCATGGATTCGAACTCGTGACCATCGGAACGACGGTCGAGCGCGCTTGCCACCGCGGCCCCTAACACAAGTTCTGACATTGCCCCATTCATCACAACATAAGACACAGTATGTACGTATTTATAAGCATTCCAATGTATCAAATCTCAAATAGGTTATACCCGAACTTGGCGTAGAGATTAACTTTAAAAGTATTTAGGTCGTGTGTTGAATAATCCGTAAAGAAATTTAATGGGAAGAAAAAAAATTGCGCACATCTTTTTTGTGGATGACTTTCTTGTTTAATCCGATAACGTTTTTGTCGAAAATATTATGACATGATCTAGTATTTAAAATATGTATATGAAACTATTTAAGTATATCAATCGAGACTGTGAGAGGAAATATAACGAGACGGGGATATAAATGAACATAACAAAATATATATGTTAAGATGAATTTTTAAATAAGTGCTTCAAAGCAATCTTGGTGCGAAAGAAAGAGCCAAAGTATTTCTGCCCTTGTATGCCCTTGAAACCTAAAAATATATTAAAGGGAACTTCTGACCTATATATGTTAATATTTTAATGCCTTCTTTTCCATAGCGGATTTACTACATGAATAATTTATATCCAGCAAAAGGTGCGTTTGAAACTTGAGTCTGTCAACACCAATACCTGTAAGTGAATCTGGATTCTTAGAATGCAATGCAATGGTTAGAGGACAGACCGACATGTCAACCTGTTATTTTGGAATTTGACGCTTTGTTATTGTTGAAACTTAATAGTGTAACTTTCGTCTTTTTTAAAAACGGAAAATTTATTTTGTCTCTTTAAATAGGGCTGCGGAAATTAGCTATTAATTTCTCGATTAGTAGTTATAAATCTTTATGATTAAATTACTTTTAACGATTAATATACCCATTGCTTACAAATTAGTGGAAATAAAATAAGCATTTCGGTTTTATACTATTTACTAATGGGAAAGTTCAAAATTTTGAAAAAGTTTGCCTATCATAGTTCTAATACTTTGCCTACTTATAAAGCGAAATGTAAAGCGTATTAAGCTAATGGCAGTGAATGAGTCTGACAAAGACAAAAAATTACAGCTTTTCTTATGAATTACTGCGTCACAAATTGGAGATAAAAGATCCTGAATCCTTTAACCCTCTACATTGGTTGAAAATTAATGAACGATATCCAAAAATGTCATTCCTTGCCAGGTCCGTCTTGTGCATAACAGTCACTTCAATTCCATGCGAATGATTGTTCAGCTCGGCTGGTTATATTGTTAATGAACATTACGTGAACCATATAATGTCAACACATTTGTCTTTTTGCGAAGTTTGTTAAAAGATGGCATATAAAGGAGACATTTCAGTGTTATTTACATTTTCAAAAATAACGTTAAATAAGTATACTTTTGATTAACGATTATATTTAAAGTAATCCTGAACAATTAAATTTAAAAAGAAAAACTATTTTGGCGGCTGGGTAGCGAAGTCAATAGTGCGCTCGTCTCACAAGCTGAGGGGCGTGAGCCCACGAAAAGCCACTATAAAAATGTTGTGCAATGACTAACGCTTAGAAAGTCCTCCGCTGACCTGGAGAGGGATGGGCGCCGCCAGTGTCTATTAAGTCCGAGAATATTCTAATGGTAACATTAGAATCCTCTACGACCTCGATAAAAAGAGGTTATGGGACTAAAAAAAAAAAAAATTTTGAAATCTCTTTATGATATTTAATACACATGCTTTTCCGGTAAGTTTGTCTAAAATATACACTGTAAAGATGCTACATTTGCCGCAAGGAAGTGTGGTCTCCCCTTAAATTATGTCTAAAATTTGAAATCCATAAATAGTCAGCTATCCATCCATATTATGCTTATTCTCACCTATATATTATGTGTATAAATCACACAAGCTTTCCGCGGTACATCATTTCCTTTCAACGCCCTGCCTACTGACGGCATCGTTGCTTAACAGCCAACAGTGTTGAGGTATAACAGCAATATGGCTGTGGCCGACAATTTTGAGGTATAATAACAGTATGGCTGTAGCTGACAATGTTGAGGTATAACAGCAGTACGGCTGTGGCTGACAGTCTTGAAGTATAACAGCAATATGGCTGTGGCCGACAGTGTTGAGGTATAACAGCAATATGGCTGTGGCCGACAGTGTTGAGGTATAACAGCAATATGGCTGTGACTGACAGTGTTGAGATAAAGCAGTAAAATCGCTGTGGCCGACAGCGTTGAGGTATAACAGCAATATGGCTGTGGCCGACAGTGTTGAGGTAGAGCTGTAAAATGGCTGTGACCGACAATGTTGAGGTATAACAGAAAATCTATTGATAGTTATGGAGAGTTTATTGTAAATGGAGAAAAATGGACCGTCCTCAATACATGCTGGTCACTTATTAACATTATTTAAAAACCCAGGGTGCTCTTGCCTTTCCTCGCACAACAGATTCACGAGTGAATTGCAAATTTGTCGGTTTACTATTTTTAAATTTAATGTTTATCGACATTTTCCGGCACACATCTCGCAGTTAAAAGTTAATATATATCTCAACAGTAATTACTCTAACGTGCTGTAAGTAAATATTTAAAGTAGGGCTGTCATCGATTAAATTAAATTTAATCGTTAACTTTTTGGGAAAATTACCGAATAATTAATCGATAATTTTGATTCAAGCTGAAATAAGATGTAAGACGTCATTAAACTGAAAGTTTCACAAAATGCCCTTAAACTGAGTACTAAATAAAAAAGAATTAAGAGATATATTTAGATATAAGTAGTTCAATTTAATATCAAGGAATTAAAATTTTGTTATGTTAATTAAGTAAAAGCAATCTTTTTAAAAAATATCATCTTCCTTATAAAAACTGCTTATTTAAAAGTTTACACTTTAAACAAAAAATTTTTTTTTAGTATGGAGATGTTTGTACGAAAAAAATAAACTATTATTAATTATTAATAATTAATTATTTATTTTAAAAAATCGAAAAAAAAGTTTAAAATATTTTTTTTTAAATTTTAATCGCCATTTTATCCACTAAAGTGTTTATTTTAAAATAATATATATATTAATTAATTAATTAATTAATTTATTATGATTATTATTTTGATAATGCAACAGAGTATTAACGACAAATTGCCGAATAAACTTTAGACCCAGTGATAATTACCAGTGATAATTACTATATATACTTTAGACCCAGTGATAATTACTATACAGAGTTTAGACCCAGTGATAATTACTATACAGAATTTAGACCCATTGATAATTACCATACACACTTTAGACCCAGTGATAATTACAATACAGACTTTAGACCCAGTGATAATTACCCTATAGACTTTAGACCCAGTGATAATTACTATACAGACTTTAGACCCAGTGATAATTACCAGTGATAATTACCATACAGACTTTTGACCCAGTGATAATTACCAGTGATAATTACTATACAGACTTTAGACCAAGGGATAATTACTATAAAGACTTTAGACCCAGTGATAATTACAATACAGACTTTAGACCCAGTGATAATTACCAGTGATAATTACTATACAGACTTTAGACCCAGTGATAATTACTATATAGACTTTAGACCCAGTGATAATTACCAGTGATAATTACTATACAGACTTTAGACCCAGTGATAATTACTATACAGACTTAAGACCCAGTGATAATTACCAGTGATAATTACTATACAGACTTTAGACCCAGTGATAATTACCAGTGATAATTACTATACAGACTTTAGACCCAGTGATAATTACTATACAGACTTTAGACCCAGTGATAATTACCAGATAGACTTTAGACCCAGTGATAATTACTATACAGACTTTAGACCCAGTGATAATTACCAGATAGACTTTAGACCCAGTGATAATTACTATACAGACCTTAGACCCAGTGATAATATATACAGACTTTAGATCCAGTGATAATTACCAGTGATAATTACTATACAGACTTTAGACCCAGTGATAATTACCATACAGACTTTAGACCCAGTGATAATTACCAGTGATAATTACCATACAGACTTTTGACCCAGTGATAATTACCAGTGATAATTACTATACAGACTTTAGACCAAGTTATAATTACTATACAGACTTTAGACCCAGTGATATATACCCTATAGACTTTAGACCCAGTATCCGGCATCCTTCCGTCTCGCGAGACGATGGTGCATCACCGTTGGGTTGGGTTGCATTTCCTCGAGTGACTGTGCAGTCCTATCCTTGAGTGACAGTCTTTGCCACAGTTTTTACACACGAGTTCTGTGCTTCCAAATGTTTTGGCCTTTCTCCTAGCTCTTCTGTCTGCAGCCTCCTCCATTCTTCGCTCCTCGGCTACTATCACGCCCTCTTTGACAACTGTGCGCCACGTAGATCGGTCTTCTGCCTTACACTCCCAGTCACTTGTATGTATTTTGGCTGCTTTCATGTCCCTTTGACAGACATCTTTAAATCGCAAGCGTGGGCGACCTGTTTTCCTCTTTCCTGAAGCAAGTTCACCATATAGGAGGTCCTTCGGGATGCGGCCGGGGCTCATTCTTTTGACATGTCCTAGCCACCTCAGGCGTCTTTCACTAAGAATTGAGAACATGCTTTGGGTATTGGCACGCGTTAGTACCTCACTATTAGGTACTTTTTCTTGCCATTTAATACCAAGGATGCGGCGCAAGCATCTCAAATGGAAGCTGTTAAGCTTACGCTCTTGTGATGTATAAGTGGTCCATGTCTCGCTCCCATATAGTAGTGTACTGATGACACAGGCTCGATAGACGCACAGTTTGGTTTTCTCCGTTAGCTTGGTGTTTTGCCAGACCCGCTTATTTAGTTTAGCCATTGTTGCGGCTGCCTTGCCAATTCTGCTGTTTATTTCTTCTTCAATGGACAGTGTATTGGAGACCTTGGATCCCAAGTAGGTGAAGCTGTCCACAACCTCCAAGTTTTCATTATCGATATTTATGGTAGGAGGAGGTCGAGTGTCTTGGGCCATGATGTTTGTCTTTTTCAAGCTGATTTGCAGACCAAATTCTTTGCAGGCATTGGAGAAGCTTGACACGAGTTGTTGCAAACCAGATTCTGTATGTGCTNTGACACTATATAAAAACAAAGGTGATAGGAGTGATTGCAATAATTATCGCGGCATTTCACTCCTTAGTATTGTAGGAAAGACCTTTGCCCGCGTTATACTAAAACGTTTACAAAGCCTAGCATCCCGCGTCTATCCAGAATCTCAGTGTGGTTTCCGGTCCGGTCGGTCTACCATAGACATGGTGTTCTCCATACGACAGCTCCAGGAAAAATGCAGAGAGCAGCAGATGCCACTATACATTGCATTTGTGGACCTTACAAAAGCCTTCGACTTAGTCAGTCGCAACGGGCTATTCCAAATACTGGCAAAAATTGGATGTCCCCCTCACCTACTTGCCATCATCAGACAGTTCCATGAAAATATGCTTGGCACAGTACAGTTCGATGGAGCTAAGTCAGAGGCCTTCCCTGTCAGCAGCGGAGTTAAACAAGGTTGTGTACTCGCACCAACACTCTTCGCAATATTCTTCTCTGTACTTCTTCGATACGCATTCAAGGATAGCAGTGAGGGAATCTGGTTACATACCAGAGCTGATGGAGGACTTTTCAACACTGCCCGCCTCCGAGCCAAGACCAAAACGACGGATGTCCTAATTCGAGAGCTACTATTTGCGGATGATGCGGCACTAACAGCACATACAGAATCTGGTTTGCAACAACTCGTGTCAAGCTTCTCCAATGCCTGCAAAGAATTTGGTCTGCAAATCAGCTTGAAAAAGACAAACATCATGGCCCAAGACACTCGACCTCCTCCTACCATAAATATCGATAATGAAAACTGATAATTACAATACAGACTTTAGACCCAGTGATAATTACCCTATAGACTTTAGACCCAGGGATAATTACCAGTGATAATTACTATACAGACTTTAGACCCAGTGATAATTACTATACAGACTTTAGACCCAGTGATAATTACTATACAGACTTTAGACCCAGTGATAATTACCAGTGATAATTACTATACAGACTTTAGACCCAGTGATAATTACCATATAGACTTTAGACCCAGTGATAATTACTATACAGACTTTAGACCAGGGGCGGATTAAGACTGCACGGGGCCCTGGGCTGCAATCAAACGGGGGCCCTATCCAGCCAGCATTCTTAAAATAAAATGATTGTTTACAGCTAATTTAAGACTGTAACTAAATTTTAATAATGAAAAAAAAAACGAACACGAAGTAATAACTGTTTGATGTGTTTGCGGTAGTTATAATTGAGTGTGAAAAGATAAAAAAAATGTATGCCCTTGCTGGGAATGGAACCCGACATCGGTAGACCCACGAGCACGTACTATACCCACACGGCCAGCGGAACTTCTGGAACATGGGAAATTTTAAAAAATATAAACTATATTTTATATCATGCGAAGTGAATCAATTAAAGTTTTTCGATTATTAGGTACTATCAATACTATCATGTCTGAACGCGATAATTTGTATAGATAGTATTAATTAATTTATTATATTTTCAAGGGTTCGTGCAAACTTTTGTACACTTTTATTATAAAATATAAAAAGTTTGGGGGCCCCTAAACCGTCGGGGGCCCGTGGCTTTAGCCCGTTCAGCCCCCCCCCCCCTTAATCCGCCATAGCTTTAGACCCAGTGATAATTACTATACAGACTTTAGACCCAGTGATAATTACCAGTGATAATTACTATACAGACTTTAGACCCAGTGATAATTACAATATAGACTTTAGACCCAGTGATAATTACTATACAGACTTTAGACCCCGTGATAATTACCAGTGATAATTACTATACAGACTTTAGACCCAGTGATAATTACCATACAGACTTTAGACCCAGTGATAATTACCCGTGATAATTACTATACAGACTTTAGACCCAGTGATAATTATTCTATAGACTTTAGACCCAGTGATAAATACTAAGCAGACTTAAGACCCAGTGATGATTACTATTACACTATAGACGTTAGACCTGAGGCGTCGCTAGGGTTGCTGTCATCCGGGGTGGTAGGTCATGGTGTCACCCTTTCACGACTGAAGGGGCCGAACATAGATGGCGTCACACGGGTTTGTCAATTTTTACCCCATACCCCCCCCCCCAGCGTCTTACTTTGTCACAAAAACTTGGACCCGACCCCACCCGTTTTTTTTCCCGATATAACGTAGCTAAGCTATTAAATCCGTATTTTCTTAATAAAAATTAGCGTGTTGCAAATTATTTGTTGACATTTAAATATGTATTTAGGGTAAGTCTGCACTTTTATATCATAACACGCGTGAAGCCATTGAAAAATGTCATTAAATAAATGGTAAACAATCAAATATTTAAATGGAACTTTTATTTAAAGTTGCGCGTTTTGATGTGATGTCAAATTTTTAAACGCCCCCCTCCCCTCGTCACTCATCGTCACAGATATTTGACCTACTCCCCCATGACGGATTAAAGAGGGGGGGGGGCTAAAGCCTAAGGCACCCAATGATTTTAGAGCCCCAAATTTAGGCCCGAAACTTAAAATAGTGTATAATAAAGATGGGCAAATGTTTTTATGAATCTCTGAAAATACCTTGGACAGTCATACGGTAACGCTGCAAATATGAGTAGGAAGTATAAAGGAGTCCAGACTATTCTTTGTGAAAAATGCGAATTGAAAAGGAAGTTGTAAGCTCACTTAGCTTTACTAACTTGATTCATAACGTCACCATGAGAAAAATTTGCAAACAAAAGTTGTAGGTTGAAATAATAATACATATTTTTTTTATAAATGTTTCATTTCTAATAGAGAAAACACTTCGTTACCCATTAAAGACAAACTTTTAGAATTAAAAAAACCCAGAATAATGCGTATTGTTATTCTTTATGGGGGCGCGTTCGTAACAAAGAAAACCCATCTTTTGATTTTGTTGAGAAAAATAGTATCCCCTCCCCCAAATCCACTGGGGCGTAGGGGGTATTGAGGTGGGATTCGTACATGCTGTCAGTGTTTCAAAGCCCAAAAGGCTTTATATCTTTAAAAATAGAAGAAACTGCCTCTTTCATTTACAACCACTTTTTAAAAAGATCTCTCAGCTGCGACTGTTTCTTTTCTTTTTTTCCTTAATTTGTTTTAATGTTGTTTGCGTGTTGGGACTGTTTTATTATTGAAAGTTAACTGATATTTTCTTAATAAAAAGATTTCGCGATTAACGCATTTTTTAAATTTCTTTCTTGATGAAAAATGTGTCTTTTTTTTCTGACATAAAATCGAACACAGTAGAATTTTAGGCCTGAAGGTGACACCAAATGCCATGGACGCCACTTTATAGGGGCGTCAAATTCCTAGTTGTTAATTGGCCTCATGAAAGACACTAAAATTTTAACATTTTTTTTTAGTCCCATAGCCTCTTTTTCTTTTTTTTTTGAGAGCGTAGGAGATTCTAATGTTTCCATTAGAACATTCTGTTAGAAGATTCTAAGAGGACTTTCTTAGCGTTAGTCATTTCTCAACATTTTTATAGTGGCTTTTCGTGAGGTGAGGGCACTATTGACTTCGCTAGCCAGCCGCCTTTAACAGAATAGATTGACTAAATAGATATAAATAGATTACTAAAAGTGCAGTGAGATTGACAGAGTAACCAAATTATTAGCATTAACTTCTCCAAACAGACACGGATCTTACGCCAAATAAAGATGAGACGGGTAACGAGGTGATGATTTTAACGTTAGTAAATTACTGGGGGGGGGGGGGAATCGTTAGCGTACTTACGTGGCGTTTTCTCTTTAAATATCATCATTTTAATTTCAGTGTCTTCTATATTGAATAAACAAAACATAATGGACAAAGTTGCTGTCTAATGGGAATCATAGTTGACATAAAATATATTCAAATGTAGCAAATCGTAAACAAGTGAGCAACATTACAAGAGTATTAGCAAATGGAAGGAATCAGGAATCGGTTTTTAAAAAATAATAGACTATTAAAAAGGAACAATTATAAGTTGTTGTAAAAGGAAAAAAAACAAATGGGCAAGAGGTTCATGTTATAATGTTTGACATTTTTAATTCCTGGCAAAATTAGTAATTTTGGCTTTTCTTGGTCACAGAGAGGAATATACAAGTGCAAATGTAGGCAAGTATAATAATAAAGTGCAGAGGCCCAACTTGTGTTATCATTGCTTTACTGCTGGAAAGTATAGAGTACTTCAAGAGATTATAAGACATAAATCTTAATCAAAGGTTTATCAAATTTTCTTGTTTGCATGCCATTCCACCTGAAAATAACTTTATAACATTTTTAATACACTAGTACGTTGTGACGAATTTTTAAAAAATATATTTCCATGCCTTTTGGAAAGATTAAGCTGCTACATGTAAGGCATTAAACTTACATAAGGCTACAAAACAGTGAATTTACTATTTGGAGTGATTTCGACGCTTTTTAAGGCTATATAGAAACTGACCAAGGCAGACCAACATTTAAACACACGAACATACGCAGGATTTTTGCTAATTGCAATTAAATTTTTTTTGTGGACATTTGGAAATCCAAATGTACTTTATGAAGACAATGAAGCGCGAAATTATTTACAAACATATTATGCAAAAATGCATTGTAAAGGCTACTCAGAGAAACTAATGGATTTTTAAAAGGGATCATTTGACTTTTACTCAAACTTTATGTGGAGACCTTACGCTTTTAAATGTATCTTCAAGTCAAAGTATGAACGTTTTGGTGATATTATGTAGAGAAATAGTTGAGAAAAAAGTTTTATTCTTCACAAGATGATGTTTAATATTAATCTAGAAATTCAAGTGAGGTTTGGCAGTTATTATGTTCGTACAATATATTTGTTATCTAATGGCAATTTCGGATTTTGAACATGGCATGACTGACAACATTGATACATTAAAGATTGTGCCCCCCCCCCAAATAAAAAAAAAATAATAATAAAAAAATAAATTTAAAAAAAGCAGGAAAAATAAATTTTATTTATTTTTTTAAAAGGAAAGCTCTCCAATTTATTAACATAAAATGAAAAGTATCCTTATAATAACTTTCTAAAAAAATTGTCTTTCCTCTAGAGCAGATATGTATTTTACCGTGGGGGGGGGGGCGTTTACCCAATAGACTTTAGACCTGGGTGGCCAGACCTGAAGTAACTGAGAGCCATTTTAAAATATATACAAATTGTTGAGAGCCGCATATTAAGCACAACGGGTCATTAAACCTGCTTTGAAAATTCTCAATAAATTTAATCCTTTTACTTGTAACATATCCTTCTTGTTTTACGCGAGCCGCAGTTTGGTCACTGTTGCTATAGACTTTAGACTCAGTTATTATTAACCAATAGACTTTAGACTCAGTTATTATTAACCAATAGACTTTAGACCCATTAATTACTATCCAATAGGGTTTAGACCCAGTAGTTATTACCCAATATGGTTTAGACCCAGTGGTTATTACCCAATAGACTTAAGAACTAGTGATTATTACCCAATAGACTTAAGACCTCATGATTATTACTCAATAGACTTTAGACCAAATGACAATACTAACACACGTTTCTTTTATATTCCAATTTCAATATAATTTTCTCCTGTTCTATTTGAGTTCGTTGTCTTTAAACAAAAATGGTCCAGTTATAGCTAAACATCAGACTGAAGACAAAGAAAATTGATTATTTCCTTTAGCATATCGTAATTTGGGCCCAATATTTATTGAACTATTCTGTCCAGAACTTACGGACTCCTTACTACAATAGTAAAACAAAAGGTTTTGTCTTTTTTTATGAACATTTTTTTCATTTCTGAGTATTATTAGTATCGATATTTTTATATATTTTTTTAAAAACCTAATATAATTTATGTCCAGCTTCTCTCAGCTGTAGCAGTATTAGCTCTCAATAAAAAGCAAACAGTGCATGCCCTAGCGTCAGTTTTTATATTTAAAAAAAAACAGCGTGCACACACAATTGAAGTAGTGGACTACAGAAAACAATGGAGCAGAGGTCTCGGTGTTTACTCTGCAGCAAGGCATAAAGCCGAAGACACCCTGGGCATAATCGAGCTTCGACCGCACTCGGCCCAAGACAATAGTCGATTATCGATACTTGCGCTTCAGTCAGAGAAGTTAAAGCTTTAAAATAATTTTTTCCCCCTCAAAGTAAACGACACGGCTGGGAGAAAAAAGATCCTTCAAAGACTTCTTGAAATCGTTCAATTTCTTCCGCTTTTGTTTTGGGCGGTTGACAAAAAAATATTTGACAAATGGCAGGAGTTGAAACAATGGCCGGTAAAACTGAGTGTAGGCAGACTAACGATTGCCTCCCTCTTTCCAAGGTCACTCGATGTCTAAAGAGGCGAATAAATGGCCGCAGATGACGGTTAAGTGACAAAATGTCGCGGGATGATCAATCGTGGAAGAAAGGGAGACAAGTCGATAGCGGCTACTATGACCCGCTTTACAAACAAGGAACGATTACCTTTCTACTTTTGTCATGTTGTCTCCCCTCCCCATTAGATGCCATTTTTAAAAAAAAAATACTATTTTAATTCCCCCCCCCAATAATGAATGGCTGGAAGAGAAATCGAACCAGTGACACAAGACCATGTTATTGTGGACATCACGAAGTTACTGGACAAGGCGATACGAGCGAAGTTGGACAACAATGGATGTAGGGTTTCGTGTGCTCAAGGCCTTTTCACCACCAGCGATGTGCCAAGACACGTCTGTTTGGAAAATAAACTTTCAAAGAAAAAGTTTAGTTATCATCAGTATATGGAAATTAAAATGGTTCATTAGTGTAATAGAAAGTAAAGTGATCCAAATGCATGGAAATTTCAGCGGTTCTAATAATAATAGAAATTAAAATTGATAATTTATGGAATGGGAATTAAAGTTATATATAATTAAACCAAACTTTTAATGGTAGATTAATGTAGTAGAAATCTGAGCTTATCAAAATGATTAAATAATGGTCAAAAATTTAGAGAGCGGAATTTGATGGGTTGTGGCTGTAATTGATCTCAAACATTCTAATGAAAAGTGTTTTTTTAATTATAATTAAAAATGATATACTCCTTATCCGTCTTCATTAAATTATCTTTCTTAAACATTGATTTTTTTTTAAGGTGAACTTAGTTTTACTATTATAAGCACTCTTTGGTAATTATGAAACTGAGGTCATCAACCTCACTTTGACGCGTAAGCTTAGGATATAAACGTCTTTAATATATTTCAAATATGTCATTAGCATTAAACGCTTTTATATAAGTCTTTCAAAAATAAACTGGGTGACGAAAATTGAGGAAGCAACTGAGCAGGGCGGGCTTTAGGCATAATAATAATAAATGATAATTTATATATCGCTGTATCCCAGCAAGGAGCCAGGCTCACAGCGCTTAATTTACAAGGAAATAACAATACATATATTAATAAAAGATTAGTCTCATCATTAATTTATTAGTGGAGGCCTCGCACAAGAATCTTTCCATATTTATTTATTATTTTTCTATTACATTTGGGGTCACCAAATTCACTTCGCCTAGGGCCTCCATTTCCCTTAGGCCGGCACTGGGCTTTCGCAGGTCATTTAGTATGTAACAGTCAGTGTCCTGTCGTCTCTCGAATCGTATCAAGACACATGTTTGAGAGCTTTGCCTCTAAAATAACTTCATGGCCCAAGATGGTACATAATACTGCGAGACGCCTTGTACCGGGACTGAAGAAATCTAATCTCATCTCCCCAACTCTTAAATATATTCACTGACTTCCTGTGGGTAAGCACATTAGCCACCACCTTGTTCCTGATAAACAGCAGGCTTCCAACCGGATTATATGATATTTGAAATAATCTGCTCCTAAACATGTATGTTTAAAGCGGCTACGGTCTTGAAAGAATAAACCTGATATTGAAAAAGACAGAGAGGGTTTTAATAATTGCATTTAAAGGGTAAAATATATTTTATAGATATTTCTTACTTATAAAAAAAAAATAAGTTTCTAGATATTCCGATGTTAAGTAAATAAATTTTAATAATGTATTTGAGATTATTATAAGAGAATCGATTGCTTAAATATTTCTTTCCAATGTCCTTAGGGTTCGTTCTTAAAGTACGTCACGCTCCAGAGGGGGGAGGGGGTGTAAATAAGTGTGACTGTTTGTGACAAGGGGGAGGAAGGTGTCTGGCCATGTGTGACGTTACGACGTTTTATATTAAATTTTAATCATTTTGTTAATGAAAAAGTTAAATTTGTTCGTAAAGGGGTGGGGTGGGGGATCCGAGATTTGGGACCGTTTATGACAGAAAGAGAGGGGGGGGGGGGTAAAAATTGTAAAAAATAGCGTGCATTACTATAGGGATGGCCCCTTAATTAAGAGTCTATGTTGGTGTAAAAACCAATTTTCAGAGTTACAGCCATTAGTGTTAATGCCTTATAAAGCGAAAATATTAGTATTAATTATAACAGTACACATAATTTTTTATTGATGATTAAATTTTAAAATAGGAATTTTCAATGAAGGTCATTGTGCAATATTGATAACATTGAATCGAATGTGTGTGCTGTGGTAACACTTTCATTTGACTTTCAACCTGCCTAAACTCCATTTTATTTCAAAAAGCGCTAATCTAAAGCAAATTAATACAACATGCACGCCTATAATATTTTTCAACAATGGGTTTAAAGTTAAACTAGTAATTCTTTAAAATATAGCACATCCAATTTGGAGATGGAAGATTCAGAATTCTTCTACCCTTAATTCAATTTTTATGTCAAACCTATTAATGACTCACAAATTAGCCTCAAGCATACTAACAGTGGCGCAGTCCCTACTACCCAGCTCGGAATTACTGACACTTTCAGGCTCTATTGAAGGGAACTTTTTACGGTTCAAAAGTGCCTTTGTTTGTTTATTGTTGTTTGTTTGTTTATTGTTGTTTGTTTGTTTATTGTTGTTTGTTTGTTTATTGTTGTTTGTTTGTTTATTGTTGTTTGTTTGTTTTTCAAATGCGCCACCGAATGATGACAACACCTTCGCCCCATTCTTACGTCAAAGCATTTCACTACATCTAACTAACTCATTTTTTATCTTCCAACGCCCCGTTTTTTTTTCAAATGCATCTTTTCCTTTGTTGCGATACGTGGGGAAATCATTTTAAACTATCAATTTGTACTCCAGATCTTAATCCTCATCGCCAGGAGCGGTGTTTGAGAGTGGCAACTGGGGCGACTGCCCCAGGCCCCGCGCTTAGGTAGGCCCCGCGTTTCGGTCCTGAACATGTCTCGGCCTGGTTTAAATCACGTCGTAACCGGCACGTCATTTTTCGATAAGAATAAACCGTTGTTTATAGACCAGAGAAAATAATGAACTTGTAATAATTTAATAAAAAGGTGACACGCGGTATTAAAATTACACAATAATCAAGATATTTCATATTTTTAAATACCATAGCATACTGGTGCTTAGCGATCTTTACTAGTACTCTGGCGCCGCGGGGTCATTGCTGGCACTAGGCCCCGCGCTTACCTAACGCCGACACTGCTCATCGCATTATTTGAAAATGTTTCACACGGTGTTTTCAAAGTGATTCAAGTGTCGGAGCAGTTTAAAATGAAGATTAGTCTTTCTTTCCACTGTTTAATAAACGTTAGTGAGATAGAAACACAGTATGCATGGACATAACTTGTAGTGCTTCTTCTTTACTTTTTTATGTTATATTAATTGAAAATAATTATATAACTCTGTGAGGATACAGAAATTTAAAAAATATAATAATAAGCATAAGTCTTTTGAATAATCGTAAAATTAATTATCTGGAAACTAAAATTTAAGAATGTGACCATTAAGGCCCCAAGGGAACACATTGATTGCATGGAAACCTATTTCTAATTAGTAATCATACAAATAATAAATAAATTTCAAAATTTTTAAAAAAACTTATAGATCTTTTATTTGTTTTTTTTTTTTTAAATTAAAAAAAAATAAAATTATAACAATTTTGTTAATAAGAAAAATTAAAGATAAAACGGACCATTTTTTGATACACTGATCAAGCTAAAAATAAAAAATAATTGTTAAGAAAATTAAAACATTTCTTTTAAAAATTTAAACATTTCTTTTTAAAAAAAAAAATTCACACAAAAAAAAAATCATGTTGCTTACAGTGTTCAAGGCTGGTGAATGTTCAAAATTGACAAAAAATAACACTTTTTGTTGAATCACTTAACCTAGAAACAACAGAGGATAGAAGATCAAGTCAAAAGGCAAATACTTCTAAATATGAAATATAACACAACAATATGATGTAAGCATTGACAAAAAAGAAGAAAAAAAAAGTATGTGAAATGAGAATGCAGCTTGTAAAAAATAAACAATATTTATAGAAATCCCCACTTTTTCTCGTTTGGAATCGGGGTGTCTAATACGTTGCCTAAAGGAAAAAATAAAAAAGACATGAAAACTAACACACTATCAACATTCAAAGAGCAAGATTACATATAAAAAAAATGGATAAGAATATGTCGCCATTATCTTCAGTATAGATTAGGTGTCTGCAAATCATAGGAGATAAGTTAAAAAAATTATTATTAAAATTTATTAAATAAAAAAACCCAGTTATCTCCCTTTTAACACCTTTCGTTTTTCTTCACGTCACGTGTCATAGCAACAAAGATGGCGCCAAGTAATAAATAAACGCTTCGTAAACTCAATCATAAGCCTACATTTAAGTGTAAGAGTAAGTAATACAAGTATAATATCTTTTTATTAAACTTGAATAAAGCAATGCCAGTACAAGTGCTAGTCAATAAATTCATAATTATTAATAAAACTTTTGATAATATTGAAATAGAAACGAGTGAAAAATATTTCTTAGCTTGAGGCTTGAGAATCGAGTGAAAAAGATTAAGAATCAATAAGATAAGAAGTAAGAAGAGCCTAGCCTAAGTCTAAGAGTAAGACTAATAAGGGTAAGTGTGTAAGAGTCTAGAGTACTAAGAACTAAAACTTTTAGTAGTTTTAGTGACTAAATGAAAATGACTAAAAGTTTCTCTTTAACTTGATTCTTTTACTTTAACACATTTAAGTAAGGCAGTGGCCGTGGCTATTGAGACGCTAACGTCTTAATAGCCCACAGTCTATCGAGACGCTAGCGTCTTAATAGCCCACAGGCTATTGAGACGCAAACAAAATAAGCCAATGAAAATTAAGTATTTAAGGAAGGTTGGCGTATTTCGGGGTCGTCCTTGACTGACAACACGCGCCAAGTGGGGTAAGGGAGGGAGTCATGCCTTCGTGACGATGTGTGAGAGGGTGTTAAATATGATGTCACATGTAAATGCGCAACTTTAAATAAAATTTCTACAAAAATATTCGATTGCCTTGCCTTACAGTAAATACATATATAAATGTAACAGTGTGTTTTTCATGTCGAATTTATTGAAAAAAAAATACAATAGAAGTAATGGAAAGTTCTAATTTTATTGTCTTGAACAATGCATGAAGGGGCCGTCCATACATGACGTCACGCTCCAGTGGTTGGGGGCGGAGAAGGGTAACGCATTAGTGAGGATGTAAGACAAGGGGGTGGGGCGACGTTTAAGAAATTAAAATGTGCTACTTGAAATAAAAGTTCCACTTCATTGCTCACAATTTATTTAGTTACATTTTCAATGAAATGGCTTCGCGCGTGTTAACGATAATAGACTTAGAGTGAAGACTTGAACTAAATACATATTACATATTTCTATGACACAAATGTTAATTAAAACGTGGTAATTTTTTTTCCTTTTAAAAAAAAAAGATATAGATATAAGCAGTGAAATCGCCATCCCGTTATGTTTATATAACTTAACGGCTGAAACACTTGGCGAAAGAGAAACATCTACTAATTTCAAGAAATGGAAATATAAATCAGACGAAGATATTTTAGCAATGTGTGAACGTTTGGTCTGAATTTAAAAGTTCAGAATTTCGTTTGCATTAAAATATAATTTATAAAACANTCAGGCTCCTACGTACACAAGAACTTGGAGATTTAAAGATGCGTCCTTTTTATATAACTCATATTGGGGAAAAAACTATATTTCGGCAATTATACCCCTAGTGAGAGGTGATTTAATATTTTTTGCCTCTTAAGGGGAGGTGGGTACTCAACAACTTCCAAAAATGTTAAGTTTCTACCTACACGGAAACTTGGAGAATTAGTGTTGATTCAGTTTTATATAGCCCATTTTAGGTGAAAAAAAAGTTTTTGGCCCCCGGTGACACATGAGAGGGAATTTTTAAAATTTATATAATTATTTTTCCTTGTCAACGTGCAGGGGTATAATAAGATTTTCAATTTTTATAAATCTCACATAAGAAAAAAACTTTTTGGGGCCCCGGCCCCCATAAGTGTGTACTTCAAAATTCTTTTACACCGACTTTCGTCGTGAGAAGGCAATTAACAATTTCCCAAAGTTTCATGCTCCTACCAACATTGAAAATTGGATAATTAGTAATGAGTCTGTTTATAATATAAGAAAAACTATATTTGGTCCCCCATTAGTGGGAATTTTAACATTCTTTTTTGCCAATTTTTGTCAGGAGATTGCACTCAACAAATTCCGAAAGTTTCATGGTCCTGGTGTATATTTTATTATACTTTATACTAAAATGAAGTAGTGAAAAGAATAGGGCCTTCTAATTCTAAATATAGCCTTACTTTATATAAATTTAATATAATGCTTAGGTTATAGTATAAACTATACTATACTATATTTAATAACATAGCCTAGCTTATATATAATATAGGATAATCATGGAACTATCTTTTACATTTATCAGTAAACATAAATCATTACGAGCCTACTCTTTAAGAGTCTGCAATTAGACTTGATCACCTGGTTATTTTTAGTTTCTTCTTTTTTAAAAGTTATTTGAGAGTTGTAAATCTTTGAGAATTTGGCAACTGATATCGTTGATGAGTACAAAAGGGGCGGTTTGAGCTGATGATGTCTCTTTGATGCTTTGGTTGCTTTTCTAGAGTTGTCTCCCCTGATTACAGCACACGCTTTGATTTAGAAAATAATATTAATAGATGTATAAATTATAGATACTATAAAAGAACTATGTATGAATTTTGTTTTACATGAATTATTTAGACATCGAATATTCTGTTAATCCCTCATCTATGGAGTTATGTGCTTATAATGTTGAAAATGTGGATAGTAGATAAGAAAACTTAAAGACAGCCTAAAACTAGCCATGCCCTATTTCCTTCATATTTTTATTGGTTCGTTGCAATAGATTCAAATACAGAAACCATGTATACAAATGCAATGTTTTCACTAAATTTCTGAATACAATGGCTATGTTTTAATATTCACATCATCTTTTTTTTAATAGAATATATTTTAGTTTTATTTTATAGAACTTCATTTTACTGTCTCAGTGAATATCTGTATAACTTGAGGACCTCAACGGACAGTAAAGTAAAAAGTAATTGATTAATAATTATAGTTTCAAACATTAAACTCCATGATTACTACTTATAGTATATTAATAAAAACTAATATTTAAAAAAAACAAGTAATAAAAACTCAAATAAGTATTTAAACAAAATTTCCAACAAAGAATTTCCTATTTTTTTGTCCAAGGGAAATCATTCTATATAACATTACAAGTCATATCAAATCAGAAATTCTGAAATTAAACAAAATATGACATCACATCCTCTACATCTCACTCAGAATGTGTCAATATAATAATGCGCAACACATCCTTGGGACCTCCTTAACATATTTGCAAAAGACCCGAACCCTCTATCTGGTATTGTTTAGGAGGAGTTGCAGGATCAAGGTCAAACACACAGCACAGATATTTCAAATATATAAACGCAATTTTTCCCAATGAAAATTGCCTTAGAACTTAGTTGAATAAAAATTTTATATATAATTATAGATCTAATATTTATGTGTAATTAACATAGTGTAAGGAGTCATACATAAACCCATGAGTGGATTTATTTCCAAACTTATCTTGCTTCTTAAAAATAAATATAAAAATTAATGGATATCACAAGTTCATTTAGTCTGAATGTTTGAAGCCCATGCGCATGACACTAGTGTCAATGTTTAAAAAGACTGATGAGCGGTTCACCTAGAAAGACTGCTGACCTTTAGGGCTGAAAAGATAGTCTATAGAAAGAAACTGAGGCAGAAAGTTTCACCAATATGGAGTCTGAGGATGGAGGGAGAAGTTCACTGATCTGTTCTCTTCTTCGTTCTTAATATTTAATATTGAGTTTTGCGTGCCACGAGTTTTGCGCCAATTGGCCCGTGGTCTCAGACTTCAGCCTGCTGTATTTTCTGGATTTGCTTCCATAGCCTTTGGTCAGCCAAGACCATTGAAAGGCAGCAGTTTTTTTTTTTGGCAAGTGATGCAGCGTTCACATGCCACGGCTAAGGGTTCCACGCATTACCCCGCGCCGCTTTTGCCCATTTGGAGCTGGGTGGAACTCGGGGACGCCCTAGGCCCCGGGAACAGGTCCTTGGCTTCCCATGGATTCGAACTCGTGACCATCAGAACGCTAGTCGAGCGCGCTTGCCACTCGACCACCGCGGCCCCCACTGATCTGTTGAATATGAATAATTTGATTGAGTATGCCTGAGCCCTAAATGAGGTGTAACACCATGGATGATGATGATATCACTTAGTTATGTCAAGCAAGCATGAGCAGCATTCCAGCCATACTAAGCCAAAGATGCCTCCGCTGCCTTGGACACGTCAAGGGAATGCAAACTGGTGGCATACCCAAAGATGTGCTATACAGCGAGGTGGCGACAGGGAAAAGGTCGGTTGGTCCGCCAAAGTCTCAGGTAACACAGACATATGCAGGAGAGACATGAAAGTAGCCAACATTGACATAAAAAACTGGGAAAACCTGTATAGGATAGGGCCACGTAGTGGACTATAGTGAAAGAAGGATCACTAAGAGCAGAGGAGCAAACTAGGGAAGAAGCAGTTGGAAAAAGAGCGAGCAAAAGACCAGGCAACACTGCCCCACTACATTCGTGTGTGTGACATGCAGAAGAGACTGCCACTCAAGGATTGGTCTCGTCAGCCACACCAAGAGCTGCAAATAATAAAGATAAATCTATCATCTTTCATAGACGGATAGATGCCATACATGTCATTTATAGACTATTGTGATACAAAGAGTGATATCCAAGTGTCAAATGTTGTCAATATATCAAACAGATGAAGCTCCCAAATGCCACACCATTAAATATTATCCACTTGTTTTAAAAATGTAATACCACTTCAATTAATTTACAGTTATATAATAATCACTTTAATCTTAATTCCCAACAAAGCTCTGGGCCTTATACAGAAAACTAACCATTCAATAAAAAATATATACAACTTTCATGACAGGATAAGATGCTTATTTTAGATAATTTCATTTCAATTTCTTTCCAAGTATAACTGTGTTAGAAATGTAGTATAATACAACAAATAAATATTTCTTTATTTTGCTAAATAAAGTCAGTTTTTTTTAACTGCTGTCTATTTAATTTGATCAGGATTCTTCATTTTCTTTCTGAAGGATGGCTGGTAAGAAAGGAAAAGGAAAGAAAGGAAAAAAAGGCAAGAAGAAAGGAAAAGGAAAAAAGGGACGCAAGTCTAAAGAGCCCCAAATGACAGCCCAAGAAGCAATATTAGCATACCAGTAGGTGATAGACATATATTGTCTAAAATTAGAGCCACATTCATACATACCAGCCCATACATTTACTCACAATTTGTATTTTTCTTTTTAAATATGCTGAGATTTATTAGTTATGTAAGAGTTTTTGTTAACATTTAGAAACAAAGTTATTGTGCACAATATGCATAATCAGAATTAACAATACAAACATAAAATTGTAAAAAAAAATTAATGCTTTGAAAATTACATATTAAAAAAATGATTTTTCCTATTTAGTTATTATATAATGTTCTAAAATTTGCATTAATTTTATCTATGCTTTGAAAAATACAATAAAAAGGTTAAAAATCTGTTTATATCTTTTTAACTTTTAATTTTTTTCCTCTACAAATTTTCATGTTTTTGTGCACATTGTATTTTTATTCCAAAGGTTGAGATAATATGGCTGTAGTGATGTGTTGTCAACTTAAAAGTACAATTAATTTAAAAAATACATGTTATTGAAATTTTATTGTTTTGTACAGTGTTAAGATTTTATTTAGGGCTGGGAAAATTTATGATTAATTAATCAATCAATCATTATAAATTTTAGTTGATTAAAATTAATTTGATCTATTAAAATTCAAATAAAATTTAAGAAAATATTTCTAACTTTTTTTTCCAATATATTAATAATTTATATTTTTTGCTACATACTTTTCCCTCGGATTATTTTTATTTATTTAGTCGTGCATACGTTTTTTTCTTCTTTATTTCTTGCATAGCAGAAAGAGTTTGCTGTGCTACATCACAAAATTTTGGAGCCATGGAATTACAGCACCTTAACAAATTTTGCGAAATAATGAATTGCAGCTTAACTGGATCTACATATGCCTTTTAAAAATATAATTCATCAAAATTAATCAACTAATCGATTAAATTTTTTCCCAATTAATCTAAAGAAATTTTTTTAATTGACAATATATTCAGCCCAGCTGAACAATCATTCACATGGAACTAAGGTAACTGGTATGCACAAAACTGTCTTGGCAACATTATCGGATATCTGTGTTTATTAAGTTTCCACCAGTGTAGAGAGTTAATGGATTCAGGAACTTTTATCTTCATTTTGTATGGCAGTAATTCATTAGAAGATAGTACCATGGTAGGCAAACTTTATCAAAATTTTGAACATTTCCGACAGTCAATAGTTAAATACAAAAATGTTTGTGTATTTGTCAGGGAATTTATTATTTATCGGCCTCTATTTTTTATTATTTAATTTACTTTTTGACTTCCAATAACTTGTTAAGTGATAGGGTGTGTAATCGTTAAAATTAATTCAATCGTTATCATTTTTAACAATTTATTTAGAAATTAATCATTAATTTCCGCTGCCCTACAAAAAAATGATAAAATCTTTTTTATATTTTCATTTAAAGTTGAAAGATTAAAACTGATGGTGGTTTTAATTTTATTTTTATTTGCACTGATTGGCTTTTGTTAATACAAAAATATTTTTGACGCATTGATTACATTGAGTTTTTTAAAATAAATCCTTTTATTCAGAATAAATGTGGTTGAGAAAAAGTTGGAGGATATCTCTTATGAAATTCGTGGTTGGGAGGAGAAAAAAAGAAGAAACCTTGAAAGGGTATGTGTCAAAAATTAATTAGTACTCTATTGCATTTTAGATAAACCATCAAGTTTTAAAAGTTTAGAACTTTGATGCAATCTCTTTCTTATTGAATTTGATAAGCATACATCTGTTATTTACAGAATGAGAAATTGAAACAAGAGCAAGATCTTTTATTTCAACATTTATTGAAAACAAGCCGAGAGATGGCTGACTTTTTTAGTGGAGATGGTATGAAAACAAGAGAAGATGTCACCATGGAAATGATGTTGAAATGGCAGAGACAAAAGGAGAGAGAAAAAGAGATTGAGAGTAAGCACTCTTTTTAAAAACAAACTGTTTGACTTTATTATCTTATCTTATCCAACCATTACAGCAGTAGTGTCATACATTTGATCTCTGCAGACCATTAGAGTGAAAATTAAAACCATCAACTTTGAGCTTGCTTATAAACATTTTACAAAGCAGTTTCATTTTTATTTATCAATTCATTAAAAGATTTTAAACTTCTACTTTTTGATTTTCAATATTTACTTACAGCCTAATTTTACTTGTTTAATCCTTACCTGAAATATCTGGTATGCTGCCAAATTTTATGGAATATTATTTGGCCTTTTGTTCCTAAAAGATGATTTGTTGGGTTTAATTTTATCTCCATCGAGAAGTTAAAATAGGAAATAGCTTTAATCAGTCAAGAACAAGAGAAAAGATTTAAAATAAAGAAATTTGTATTCTTATGTCTGATGTGCTTTTTTTGTGTATTTCCTCACAGCACTGCACTAACAAAGCACTGGTACTTTTTAGTGAATTTGTAATTCAGACAACTATCTTATTGAGAAGACCTTAATATCTTTTAAAACTTTTATTTAAATTATAATTTAACGGTCTTTGAGACTCGGGTGGACTGGGGAGTCCAAGCTGCCCGGTGAAAAACAACAACAAAAAGCGGCTCCATCTTAATCTTATTTTTTTTTTGTAGCCTCTCTTATCACCCCATATTAGTTATTAATTATTATTATATCACCGGTCCTGGCGGCCCACCAGGAATTTTCCCAGTGTCCCGGTGGCCCGGTGCACCCATGCTGTGAGACATAATATTATTGATTTGTATTACTTAAGTGTTGTATTATATGTAGCTTAATATTATTTTAAAACTTATTTAATGATAATTAAAATATAGATTTTAATAGTCTCATTACAATGAAATTAGTATATTAACTGGCATATATTTGGTGTCTAGTTAGAGATTCAGGATTCAGGTTAATAACAATAGCTTAAATAAGATGTTGTTTAATTAAGTGGCATGTTATTTAATTTCTTCCCTGATATAGGTATAATATAAATTTAATTGCTTGATCAATCTCATCCCTGCTTTAAAACTTACCATAGAGATGGAATTTTTTTCCTATTCCTTGTTGCACATTTACCATTTGTCATATCTGATAAAGATGCTCCTTTTATACAGAAGATTGTTGATTTCAAGCTTATCCATTTTTAATGTCTAACCTTTCATATTTTGAAGAGTTTTAAATGTTGATAAAGTGTTAGTTTTTCTGATTTCTTCAGACAATCCATTCCGTGCTTGAATTCCTGAAGGGAAAAAGAGAATTTGTATGTGTTTGTTCTTGCATATGGAATAATAAAGGTGTTTCTATCTGAGGGTTGTACTAAGTTATCTTTGTGTTGTATTTCTAAATTAGAATTAATTACTTTATGTATTATTAATACTTTACTCTTGGTTTTTCTATCCTCTAGTGCAGTGCTTCTCAAAGTGGTAGTTTGCGGACCGCCACCAGTCCACTGAAGCTATGAAGATATGACAGAAAAATCTAGTTATAATCCACCATTTTCATCCATTAATACTTACCACATAGAATGTGTCAATTTTTCGCCAATAAGCACATAAAATGAAGAAGATAAAACAAAATAAATTACTATTCGCTACCATGTCAGTACAGGGAAATAGTGAACTGGTCTGTGGTGTAATGGAAAAATTCCAGCTAGTCCGTCATACTAAAAAGCTTGAGAAGCACTGCTCTAGTGTTTCAAGGTTTAACGATTTAACTGATGGTGTTATTCTTGTAAGTTTTGAATATTCTCCAATGGGCATTATATTTGTCTAGGTGGTTAACTATTCTACTATTTGATATGTGTTCTTGTAATTTACAGATGATACTAGTAAGTGATACAGGTCTTATTTATCCCCTTTCTTAAAGATGGGAGTTACTTTATCAAATTTTCAATCAGGGGGCACTTTACCCTGATTTCAAGAGGCTTGAAAAATAACTACAAAGATTGGGGACAGTTCATTGCTTAGTTATTTTAATAACCTTGCAGGCAATTCATCTGGGCCAGTAGCTTTGTTTATTATTAATTTTTTTTAGGAGTGTATGTATACCTATTACACCTACAGTTATATCACCTATTTCTGTAGGTTCCATTTTTTTAGATTTATTGAAGTTTTTATTGTATCCTTAGTAATTACATTTAAATGTTCATTTTGGAGGTTTCGACTAAGTTTTTGTGTCAAGAGTTTAATCTAAAAGTATTTTTTTGTATCTCTTTTTAAATTGCTAGCCTTAGAATTTTAAAATATACTCTCTTTTGTTTGCATAGTTTCTGTAGCTTAGAATTGATCCAGCAATTGTTAATCTTATTTGATGTTAGTTTTGTTGGAACATTCTCATCCATTATAGTTTTTAGGTTTGTTCTTATGTATTTCAAATTTCTTCTATGGGCGAATGGATTTTAAATTTACTTAGTAAATTTTATTGGAAAGTGGTCGCTGAATACTGTTGTATTCTTTTCATCGAAGTCAATATTATTATCAAGTTGTCACAATCTAGTTTCCTGATTATAAAGCTTTTTCTTTCTTCCAGAGCTCAAGAGTCAACTGGTATTAAAGGAAGGGGAGATAAGCAATGTGATGAAAGAAGTCAAGTTTTGGAAATCATTTAGGGACTCTGGTCAACACAAGCTGCACATGCAGATCAAATTATTAGAGCAAGAAATAGAGGACATTGAATCAAGTTTTGTAGATATGGAAGGTGAGTGGCAGATATACAAGACCTTGTTTACATTATTAGAGCTAGACATACAAGACATATAATCACATTTTGTAGACATGGCAGGTGGGGTGCAGGTTCACTAGAACTAGCCATATTCCTCAAAACATGTGCAGACTTTTTTTAGTTTCTTTAAAAATCTTAATCAAATTAGCCTATGCTTAGGCCTGTCAACGGGTACCCGGGACCCGGGTACCCGTTGCCGATCAATTACCCGGGTAGTAAAATGGCCCCCGGGTACCCGTGAAAATGTTACTGCAATATCTTTACCACTGTATTTAAACTGTGGCTCTTCTGTGTTCAAATTTCGGCTCGAGAATAATTTATCAAATTAAAACTTTTCTTTTGAAATAAATACGGTGAAATGCATATTAAGATGAAAATGCTTAAAAAGATATTATCTACGTGTTAAAGGGAAACAAAACACGGTCCCGACAAACTAGAAAGTATTTTGATATATTTTTTTCCCAGGAACATGAAACAAAAATCATTTAAAACAAAAAAGGTTTTAGTTCTTTAAATTGTTCAAGTAAGGAAAATAGAACTAGAACACAACACCAATAACTACTATTAACTAGGAAGAGCTAGAGATGACCTTCGCATTGGCTTTGAAATACGCCGCTCAGCGTTGATAGCGATCGAGCAAGTCGATGCCCCCCCCCATACCGACACACACGTGTCTCCACTCCTATCTCCACCAAATACTTTTTAAAAAATATTTCAATTGTTGAATGATTTTCACTATAAAAACACAAATACATGGTGGGGTGGGGTCTGTTCACTCAGTAGAACAAAATAGGACACAAGAGTGATAACTAGGATTGGCTAGAAATGACCTTGGCTTTGAAATACGCCGCTCATCGTTGCGATTGAGACGCGCCAATTTATTTTATCTACCCTCCCCCCCCCCCCGCTAAAAAAACCTTAGCACCCCTAAGCTCACTGTTTTTACACCACTGTACTACAGTAGTATTTCAATGTCATCATTTTACAATCGTTCACTCCTTACATCAAAATTTGCATTTTCACAATAAACAAAGCAGTAAAAGGCTAATGTAGTAGGCTAATAGCGGGCATATTATAGAAAATTTTGAGGCCTTTCGAACGGGTAACCCGGGTACCCGTTCAAAGTTTTGACGGGTACCTGGGCAGCATTTTTCAACAATATTGACAGCCCTAATGCTATCACATTAAATTAAACTATTACAATTATAGGTATAAACTCAGTGTGACACACAATAAAACTTAATTTAAAATGTTACCCAGTGTTATAGCGAGAGGGGGCAAAGGGGCATATGTCCCAAGTTGAAATTTGTTAGGGGCAGCAAGTTCCTCATTATTCATTAGCTTCTAAGAATGTTTTTTTTAAAGTGGAAATTTTTATCAAAATAAAATAAAAAGCCGAATAAGAAATGTATTTTTAAAAAATAAAGGATAAAGACGTATCTCAAAATTTGTAAACTTTGTTACTACCAAAACTTCAAACTCCATATTGGATATAAACTATTCTGATACTTATACTACTGAACGGAAAAGGTAAATAGGATTAAGTATTACGAGAACGTGAAATTTATGTCATGGTAAGGTCATTGATTCTATTAATTTAATTGCCGCTTCTGTTTAAACAGTGATAATTACTGTACCCAAACAATTTCATGGATGAGGCGATCGAATGCCCCAGACAACAATTTGTTGGGCGGCAAATTTCTCATTGTTATTTGATATTAAAAATGAAAACCATAAATACGGATTTGAGATTTCTTTTGGGTGGTGAGATTGAGAGTTTTTCCAACATATTAACATGTAATGGTAAAAAAATGTTGCGTTTCTAAATGAATTATTCTCCTAAACCATAAAAAAATTATGAAAATTGCTTATCTAATGGAATGAGAAACTGGCTTAGAATAAATGCTTAAAATAAATTTACTTATGGCCAAGTGCTCAGCATTAACAAAGTTTTTGCAAATGGAGGTAATGAGAAATCAGATTTAAAATGAACAAGAAACATTGTTGTAAAAAAAAACAACTATGTGGCAAGAAATCTTGTTAGAATGTTTGACATTATTTTCACCAATAATTTGCTCTCTTATGGTGAGGCAGATGAAAAGCTAAGCACACAATAAAATATGTTTTTTTCAAATTTTTTGTTTACGTTTGAAATAGGGCTGCGGAAATTATCGATTAATTTCTCAATTAATCGGTAAATTTTTTTATCGATTAAAATTATTTTAATCGATAAAATAACGATTGAATTGAAGAGGTTGTTTTAAATAATTTTTCCGATTTATCAATAAATGACTATTTATAAATAATTAATAATAGTTTTCTTTTTTTACGTACAAACTTTTCAATTTAAAATAAAAGATTTTATAAGTGTAAACTTTAAAAAAAGCTCTTATATTTAAATTTTAAAAATTTTAATTGCCTGTTTTTGTTACTTCCCTTGAAATTTTCAGTTAAATGACATCATACATGTTATTTTTAGCTTAATCAAAATTATTGATTAATTATTCGGTAATTTTTCAAAAGTTAACGAATAAATTTAAATTAATCGATAACAGCCCTAGTTTGAAACATTTACTATCTGGAAATATGTTTTTTTAATAAATTCAATGATGCCCAAAACGATTTACAAATTATAGTGCTAAATATGTTTTGCAGAAACTACTCACAGGGAATCTAATGGGATGCTTAAACGATGCTTTGGCGTTTGCTAAAATTTTACGGGAAGACCTTATCATTTTAATCTAAAAAACTAGAGCAAATTTTTTGCAATTAAAGCTGTTTAGCCATGTTATGTAGAAAATGGTGAGAAGAAAATTGAATGTTAGGTTAGTGAAAAATTTAATGAAAGGATTTAGCAGTTACAGAATTGGAAGACAGATATGATTTTCTTACACCAGCTAATCTACTGCACTTTGAACCTGGCTTCTGCTGCGGGCAGCACATATCCTTGTTAGGCCACTGATGTTACCCATTCAAATTTTACACAGGATCATGTACTCTTTGCATCAGAGGATATGAATAATTTTAAAAATTATTTATAATGAATTTTTTTTTAAAGCTTTATTTTTCTTTATAAAGTACCCTGTAAGTAATGGAATCAGTATTATGGCTATTAAAGGTTAACAATTTGCTATTTTTCCATTTATATTATATTTGCTTTCTGTAATTTAGATGTGAATGCTATCTTATTAAATAATTGTACTGCAGCTCATCTGTCAAGAGAAAATGAACACGCAATTCATGAGTTAGAAAAACTCACTGAAGAGGCATTGGCACAGCAAAAAGATATGGCTTCAGAGGTATGCAAATAGTACATTAGCAGTACACTGAAATATTTAGCAAAGTATCTATGCAGAAAGCGTAATGAATTACTTGAAGAAAAAAAGAACATATTGCTCCGTTACAAATATTTAACCAGTTCTGAATTGAATAATTTTAATTTGATTGCTAGATTTTTCCAAATTTATTTTGATAATCCATGTCATTAGCTTCCAGACCTTTAAGTAATTTTTTTTTATTACTAATTAAGCAAAGAAATATAACTCTATTTTAGTTATAAATTTGAACTTGAAAAAGTATATCAGTGTTTTAGAAATTTCTTTTATGATTTAGCAAAGGGATATAATTCCATTATAATTAGAAATTCAAACTTTAAAATTTAAAGTATTTCATTATTTTTTTTTTTAAAATTTTTTTTTTTAATTGACTGATGATAGTGTATAAAGGATAGTTTGTAAAAATAAAAAAATAACTACAAACCTATCACAACTAACTGGAATTTTCTCACAGTAAAATGAATTAAAGGTCATGTTACACTGAACTATTAACAATATTTCTCCATTAATTCTCCGATACCAATAATCCTTGCAGTTTACGTAAATACATTCTAACTTACTTAAAGGCTTTAAGCAAATTTTTTTTAAAGACTGTGTTATTGTTTCAAAAATTTAAAGTTGTGTACAATCAAGTTTGTAGTAACCAAACTCAAAACAAAATAAGAACTTGACGCTTGCCATTTATGAATAGGATTTTTGTAGCCTTTTTCATGGGAAATATTTAATGTGGCATATTTTTTATGGTGGGATAATCTCACAATGCAACCGAGGGCTCAAAAGGTGTAAGCGAAATGAAAGACTCAATCTCCACTTTATTTTATTAAAGTATATGTGTAACTCTATTAAAAAAAATTTATATATTCTTTTTAAATTGAAAGGTTAATTAAATTGTTATCAGCATCTATAAATTAATATGTTTTTAAAATTCTAATGATTGGGATCCTTATATAATTTAAAACTTAAAAGATTTTTAATATGAATTTTCTGGAATAGACTAGAAATGACTCACCATGCACTGTAATATTATTAGACATAACAAGCAATCAAGAACAAAACTGTCAATAAGTTCCAAGTTCTCTCAACTTTATTTATTATGCCTCAGCATTAAAGCCAAATTTCAAGAGAGCAATTGTTTTGGATAATCATTGTTGTCATATTTTAATGAGACAGAGAGCATTGACTCAGCTTGACAAGACTGACAGGCAAGAAATTATGGACAATGAGTGGCTCAAGAGGGAGGTAATGTTTCTAAATGCTATTTTAAATAGTTATCTCAGAATGAATGATTAGGATGAAGTGTGTTAATTTTTTTTTTGTGGACACATTTTGAAATCCCTTCAAAAGACATTTACAAAATTTTTCACCCATGCATCAATTAAAATATTGTTTTACCAAAGAAAATTTTTATTTATTTTTTTGACATGGAGATCTTATTATTAAAAATGTTAAAAGATTTTACAAGCAATTATAGTATGCATGAACTAATGTACCCAGTCAAATGTCAGACTACCCCAGAGCTTATGTCAGGCTACCCTAGAGGTTATGTCAGGCTACCCTAGAGGTTATGTCAGGCTACAATAGAGGTTATGTCAGGCTACCATAGAGGTTATGTCAGGCTACCCTAGAGCTTATGTCAGGCTACCCTAGAGCTTATGTCAGGCTACCTTAGAGGTTATGTCAGGCTACCATAGAGGTTATGTCAGGCTACCCTAGAGCTTATGTCAGGCTACCCTAGAGGTTATGTCAGGCTACCCTAGAG
>MUZC01000946.1:623714-642291 GCA_002072015.1 Radix auricularia
ATAGAGGTTATGTCAGGCTACCCTAGAGCTTATGTCAGGCTACCCTAGAGCTTATGTCAGGCTACCCTAGAGGTTATGTCAGGCTACCCTAGAGGTTATGTCAGGCTACAATAGAGGTTATGTCAGGCTACCCTAGAGCTTATGTCAGGCTACCCTAGAGGTTATGTCAGGCTACCCTAGAGGTTATGTCAGACTACCCTAGAGCTTATGTCAGACTACCCTAGAGGTTATGTCAGGCTACCCTAGAGCTTATGTCAGACTACCCTAGAGGTTATGTCAGGCTACAATAGAGGTTATGTCAGGCTACCATAGAGGTTATGTCAGGCTACCCTAGAGGTTATGTCAGGCTACCCTAGAGCATTCTGGCATCAATCCGAATAAGTAAAAATAAAAGTTTTGGTGGAAGTGAATGTCAGTTGTTTCAGTTAGACTCATCACCAGTGATTCATAGGGGAAAAAGTGGAATTCTTGGAAAGTTGAAGTTAAAAATGCAGGACAATTAATAGCATATCACTGAATAATATACCAAAGATTTCAGGGTATCATATCTCATCTTAGATATACAGACACTCCTTCTTTGCAGAAGATAATTGCGTCCACAGACCATGACTGATGATCTGTTGGCAAGTGATGCAGTGTTCACAGGCCACGGCTATGAGGGTTCCACACATTACCCAGCTGCCTAACAAGTGTTAGGTACCCATTCGGAGCTGGGTGACTAAAGGATGCCCTAGGCCCTGGGAATAAATCCTTGCCTTTGCATGGATTTGAACTCGTGACCATCTGTACGCCAGTCAAGCGTGCTGCCACTCAACCACCGTGTCCCAAACAAACCACCAACCTTATCAGGGTCAAAGGTTTAAATCACCTCAAAACTAAGTTTTTTTTTGCCAGATAAGGGACTCAGATTTTGGCAACATACCTTGTCACACAGAGGCACAGTGGTTAAGTTTAAAAAAAATTCTCAGTTGATTTGTCCTGCTAATCAAGGAAAACTGTCAAGCCCTGGAAAGCTCAGTAAAGAGGCCAGCGGTTTTCAGAACAAAATATATCTTAAGATAATCATTTGTTGCCAAACCTTTTTATTTCACTCACTGAGTGTGAAATTGTATGCTATCAAATCCTCCCATACATAGGTGGCCATGCATCAGGTGGAAACAGATGGTATAAGACAAGTGGTTGAGATGTTAGAGAGAGAGAACCTCCAGCTGATGAGTGAGTTGTTTGAGTGCTCTGTTGAAGACCTCAAGGTTTCCAGGTAATCTTTCAATAAAATTAAATAAGATATGTGACCTATTGCAATTAAGTAAATCAGATACGTGACCTATTTCAATTAAGTAAATCAGATATGTGACCTATTTCAATTTATTAAATAAGATATGTGACCTATTTCAATAAAGTAAATCAGATATGTGACCTATTTCAATTTATTAAATCAGATATGTGACCTATTTCAATTTATTAAATCAGATACGTGACCTATTTCAATAAAGTAAATCAGATATGTGACCTATTTCAAGTTATTAAATCAGATATGTGACCTATTTCAATTAATTAAATCAGATATGTGACCTATTTCAATTAGTACCAGAGATTTCATCAAGCACGAGTGGAAAATCACTCAAAATATTAATTGATAAAAAATCAACAATTCATTTTGAAATTTAACAATTTTATCAATGTAATCTTTTACTAATTTTTTTAGGAGTCATTAGGGTTAAAATTAGGGACCAACCGGGTAGACAATTTCTACCTCATTCCAAAGCCGAATAGTTAGATGTATTACTAGCGGGATCCGGGTACTAATCCGAGTAAAATGGAATAATTTTCGGTTTTGAAAAGGATTAGTGGTTGCTTTATCTCACAAATCTATATCCGCCTTGTATTTAGCTTTCACTTTTTGTACAAATAAAATTTAATTTTAGGCATTCACTTTGGTTTATTTAATTATTATTGGCTGTATGTTTTATTGTTTACTTTAAAATTTAAAACAATAAATTCATTATCTATTACTTTTAAATTTGGTTTCTCTAGTTAATATCTTACTCATTTACTTTGTAACTGTTAGTCACTGCTAATTTTAGTTAATTTATTTACTTTAATTTGAATTTATTTTATTATTTTATTCGATATTTAAACAGTTTAAATTTGAAATATGGCGGCGCGGCGCTAATCGCTAGAAGTAGAAGTAAACCCAAAAGCGTCTTAGAAAATTAGTTTATTAACTTTATGTCTTTATAATTTCAAATTATTAATTTTTATAATTTGGTTACATTTTTAATAATTTAAACTATTTGTTATTATACTAATCTTGATATTTATAGAATTCCATTATTCATTTTTTAAAGGTATTTGGCTATTTGTGTGGGTAATATTTGCCGAGGAAAATCGTTTTAAAAAACCTGATATCCGGCCGGAGCTATGTCCAGAGTGGTTACCGGTTGCTCCCTAGTTAAAATAAAATGAAATTCTGTTATTGGTCAAAATAAATTATTTTTTAAAAAATCCATTGTCCATAGCGATTGTTAGCACCTCTCTCAGTACTAATATATCCTACTGAAACAGGGATGGTATGATGTATACACTTAATTTTTGTACTGCTACCCACGTACATTTGTTATAGGTAAGTGATCTCTGCTCTCTTCACTTTCAGGTCATTTTATCTTACTCAAATTGATGATTCAGAAAATCTAGAAAACCATGGCATTTTAGAGATGGACCTTAGCCAAATAAGTCCCCTTCCTGATGAGATTATTGAGGACCAGATCAATAAACCTATAGCAGGCATGTAAAACTATCAAATTAAGAGTTGCATTTTTCTCTATAATTGGTTTTAGAAAAGATTTATACAATGTTATAATTAATAACAGCTGTTTATTTACCTCAAATTTCTATTATGCTAAAAAGATAGTAAATTCAGAACAGTGATTTTATTAGCCATTTTCAAAATTCAAAAAAGTTAAAATTATATTCAGATATTTTAAAATAAAATGTTTTAAATTTTCTGTTAAATAAAACACTTACCACATCCTACCATACAAAATATAATTTAAAGAACAAAAATAAAAGGAAGACTTAACACTTTAATACACATGTGAAATTCTTTCTTCTGAATTAGTTGACCAGTCATATTATTTTCAGCTGGACGACCAAAAAGTGCCACCCAAAAAGCCGTGGAAGACAAAGTTTTTTCTATAGTTGCTCGCCAAACTGACTTAGCTGACACACAAGAGAAACTTGAAGGCAAACGTCACATCACTTACATAAAATTCTTACTTACACTTCATTCATTGTTAGTTTTAGTCTGATTATCTACACATGCAGATAATCTTCTTATAGAAAGAGCTTCTGTAACAGATAAAATGTATAACTTCTATAAAAATTTGACAAACACAGAGTGGTTTAAAAAATGTATATATTATTATGTTGTTTCTTTTATCATTTTCAGAAGGCAATGAATCAGATGAACAGAGTGGAATATATGATAACTATTATTTTGAGGAAGAAGATTTTGGCGTAAGTAAAATAACAGATTTTTAATTTTTGTCAGGATTTAATATTGATTATGTCATTGCTGTAGAAATGCTATAATCTTTAATTTAATTTGTCTTCTACTATAGAAACTTAGGTTGAAAAGATGTATTTGAACAGTCTTTAGAAAGAAGAAATGAAATTGAATGATGACATTAAAACTACATGAACTCATCCATTTATATTTGTTCAAATGTGCAGGATTACCTGAAACTTGGACCCTTGGAGCTAAAATTACTTATCATATCAGGGGAGCCAAAGCCCATTCATAGAGCTCCAGCGCTAACCGAGGAGGAATTAGAAGCTAAGCAATACAAACCAGATGAATGGCCAGTTACCACAGCAATGTTGAAGGGACCTTTACTTCCAACTACAAATACATAACAGAACTTGAAGTTTTACTATTAATCCAGTATTATTTAAACTCTGGCAATGAAATTTTGAAGATAAACAAACACCAGAATAAGCATGGGTCACAATTATCTTCTGTATAGAAAAGCGCCTGTAATGTACAACATGATAAAAAATTGAGGACCCATGCTGGAGCATTCTAAATCCAGAAAATTATTTAAAAGTTATTGCCATACTATGTGTACTTTGGTGTGTGTATATACATTAAATACATATCAAAGCTTTTGTTTATTTCTTAAATACTTAATGGCATAGTAAAAAACTGCTTCAATTTAAATTTTATTGTAAAGGGACCTGATATGCAATTAAAAATTGAGCTCTAATCATTGTAGGTCTTGCTGTTAACCACCTTCAATATTGATTTTTAAAAATAAAAATAAATGTTTGCATGTTTTGTACTGTGTACATGCCTTCAAAATCTGTCTGGAAATGTAAAATAAACAATATGTAATCCTTTTATGACACGATTTCAGCTTTTGCTATGTTTTATTCAGTTGAGGTTTATATGGCACTCAGCTAAGTCCTTCAATTCAGTTTAAGGATGAACAGAGTATAAGTATACCAAGCTAAACTAGAACCAAGACAGAAAAAATGAAATAAATATTTTAGTAAAATTTATTAACATTTTTTAAAATAACTTTTTTAAAAAAATGCTAAATTAAGAATGGTAAATTTTAAAAATCGATTTTCAAGTTATTTTAAATATTGCTATTTGTGGTAAAAATTTAATTAAGGTAACAATTAATTTAGTGTTTCCTTTAATTAAGCAGCCATTATGTTATTTTCCTCACCAAATTTGAACAGGTATAGATTTAGGTTAAACAATATTTATATTTAAATATTTTGTTTACTTGTCCAAAAAAAATAATTTTTTTGTCACTTTTTAGGATTCTAAATTGTTTCAAACATGCTAAAATTTCTCCCACTTTTCTAAAAATAAAATATCTTAATTTTTTTAAATTGCAAAATTTATATACATATATATTTGTTTAAATCAAGATTTCAGTAAGAAAATGTGTATTCAAGAAGTTTTAAATGTTTTTTAAAATGAAGTGTCAAATTAATTTATTGCTTCTTTAGTCGAGACTAAGGAAAGTTTCATATGTCATGAACCATAACATTTCTGGATCCATACATGTTTTGAAAGTTCTTTAATGATAATTTATCACAAATAACTTCACAATAATTTTGCCATTCCCTGTGAATTTCAATGATAAATAACCTAGAAATCTGTTATTTCTTAAAGTAGGTCCTAAGTATTTAAAGGTGTATTTTCAAATGAATTTTTTAAAACTTTATTTCAGTTATTTAATTTGAAGCTACAAAATGCTTAAGGCACTAACATTAAATACTGGAATAGAAAATTTTCAATTATAACAGAATAAATAAATCCTGTAAATTTATAACTCATCCCAACACAATAATAATGTTTTTTTTTTTGTTTTTTTTTTTACAAATACTCAACACCATAAATTAAAGAAATTTTAACAAAACTGTTTTTAAGATGGTCATGTTGTAACTTTATTCAACGAACCACCAGAAAGCATTATCCAACAGCTGTCAACAAACAGATGTAAAGATATGATATTATATATAAAGTCAAGATAACAAATGGTCTCTTTAAATATTACAATAATCA
Organism: Radix auricularia; assembly: GCA_002072015.1. NCBI lineage: Eukaryota > Metazoa > Mollusca > Gastropoda > Lymnaeidae > Radix > Radix auricularia. The sequence goes on from MUZC01000946.1 coordinate 629,296, forward strand.
GTTAACTTAAAATCTATAAAATGCTGATTACAGACAGTAATAATTTGAAGAAGAATATCATTTATTGCATTCTGTTATGTAATGCACTCAACATTGTTCTTGCATTACTCAAATAGTATTTAAAAACAATTGGTTAACAGATATGCCTATTTTTAAAATAAAATATATAATTAATGTGGAGAATGTTACAAATCGTCTTCAACTATTTCCCACATATACTATCTACAAATAAAAAATCATCAGTGCTTAAATATTATATGGATTTTTGGGTGTTATTTTAAAGCTTTTTAAAATAAACTTTTATTTTGCTTCCTTTTATAATACAAATGAAATGAAGTCATATTCCAGTACCAGTCATATTCTTGAGTTAAATTTTGACACAAAGTTTATTATTATTTGTCCAGAAATCTATGAATTGTATAACAGAGAATATAGAGTTATAAAACAATGACATTGTAAATATGCTGAATGTTTAGGGTTTATTTTATTATTTTTTTAAAATTGATCAACATATCCTGCACCACAGGGATGGGTTATGGAGAAACCTTGGATGGCATTATTGTATAAGGTTGAGCAAACAACATGAGGTAAACACAAAATAAATGCAAGTAAAATGACTGGTACAGACCATCATAGGGGCGTGCTGGTAAATGCATTACTGGAAGTAAAAAAAGTAGTATTTTAAAAAAACAAATTACAGATGTTTTTCTTTAGAAACTTTTGTTACTTGATCAAACATTTTTTACAAAACAAAATTGTAAGAATACACATTTTTTTTAAACAAGGGCGAAAAATCTGATTAAAATCAGTTAGATAATGGTCGTCTGTTGCACCAAAGTAATTCAGTTTTTTAAAATAATAACAAGCTTGAACGTATTTTACAGAAATAAACTTTAGTTATTTCTTAGAAATTTAGAAATTTGACAAAAAAATGGAATATTTCCTGATGTTTTTTGATATAGTTAAAGTAGACTACATTCTTAAATAAGCACCTATAAGAGATGATTGTGTTTGTTTCCAATGTTATAAGAAAATGGTTTCAGGAGTAAATAAATGCATAATAGTTTTAAAAATTCACTAAAAATCTATTTTTTAATCTTTCAAAAATGTCATGAATAGTTACCCAAAGGGAGAAAAAGTTCTTAGACCACAAACTCTGGGAGTAAGTTCATTGTATTAAATGACTATTTACTTCTGACTAGTTCAATATTTCAAAATCTTTTTTAAAAAATTGATTTTTACATTAATAAAGAAATTGATTGCACTGTTTTCCTTAAATTATAAAATTATGCAGGCATTCAGTCTCCATTTCAACATCCCTGTATGAAAAATTAAGATATTGTCAATGCATTCATGCATTCAGTCAATGATAGTCACATTTGTATTGGTATCACAAGGTACTCACCAGAGATATATTCTTAGCCCAAAATATTGAACATTTTGGCCAGCACAAGAAATGCAGGGTAACATAATAATTCAAATAAATGTAATGTTCAATCAACCTGGACAATGTAAATTAGGGACAAACCAAAGATACATCACAATAAATTTGGTTGAGAATCTACTAAATAGCAGATATTTTTTTTCAGCCTCATTCAGTCTCTTTCTTTAAATAATGTAATGTTTATATTGAAATATTTCTTATTTTAAAAAAAAAAAATATATTTTTTAAATTCCAAAGAGTTTTTTTTTAGCTCATTTATATTGTATTTGTGGTGCTAAACGCTACAAAAACCTCAAATCTAATCAATAAGAATTTTTTTTAAAACTTGCCATAATTATTCTTTATTGAAAAATGTATGCATCACTGGCTCTTCAGTTATTGTTAAGGTTTGTAGAAAAATTACTCCAAGGGTAATATTACTAAACTTTTAATTTTAAAAGTATTTAATTATTGCATGAGGAGTTATTGATCTAGCTATACAATGACATCATTATGTAGTCCAAAAATAGCATGATGGAAAAAAACAAACTTTCAACAAAGATCATGTAGTTGAATGTAGAGCCTTTAAATAAATGAAATCAATAATGCCATCAATTAGATTTATTTGTTAATTACTGTTTTGAAGACCTTCCAGAGCAATGCATCCAAACTATAAATTATAATCACAATCAAAATGACCCACATCAGGGTTTCAGAAAATTATTTTTACAAAGGACATAACACTATGTTAAGGTCTACAATAGCGTAAAATAAACAATATCTCTTCAATAAACTATTACCAAAATCTGGATTCTACATGCACTTCACAGCCAACAATGCTAAGCCCCACTTGTTTGGGATCATTCCGTTACTGTTTTTCTTCATTGTCATACCATGATGTACAAAATGCTGCTTGTTACAACAACAAAAAAAAAAAAAACAGCTTGAAAGCAGTACTTTTAAGTTGGTCTTTTCAATATGCATTTGAATTATGCTTTTCTATAGGATCAAAATTTAGCCCTTGAGTACTTTAAAAAAAATCGAATACTAAAATTTCCTTTCAGCATTTAAAGCAATGCTTTTTATTTAGATATATTGTTATGTTAGCATAATCTAAAACATAATTTTTGATAGGTCTTGGTGACATTACAATACTGATGACAGTGACCAAAGCATTTTGTATTAAAGAAATCCTTGGACTTACATGTCCGATTTTTTTAATGAAACTATAATAATTGCTTTAATGCACATGTCCACATAAAGCAATACAGTGATCTTTCATTCTCTAAATTCAATAGCTGTCTTTTCTTTGCAGCTTGACCTACAGATGTTTATTGAACATAAAAAGTAGCATGTAGGCTACTCATTTGGGTATAAGAATCATGCACAGTTACACATTGGTCGACTACAATAATGTCCAGATGAGTATTATGTTTCTTCAATACTTAATCATCATAAAAACATTTTCATGATATGTACAAGATGAAAACAGAGAAATTTCTGGATAGCATACATTAAGCACAAATCTAAACAAATAATGCAAGTTCAAACAAAAATTAAGACTTTCACCTTCAAAATAAAATCTAAAAATTCAAACTTTCAATTTTCTTTTTCTAATTTTTTTTTTTTAAATCTGAGTTTCAACATCTATCTTATATTTGAAATTCAGTTTTTTTTATCTCAAGAAAAATATTTATTTGATTTTTCAATGTAATCATCTTTATAGTAATTATTTAGAAATAAATTTTTTAAATATACTTTTCCAAATATCTGTGTCACCATCCAAAAAACTTTAAGAAAAAATCCTTCCTATTATTAGATTTGAAATAAAAATATTTCAAACTATACTAATGACATATTCAACATTCGCTAGTCATTACTATTCCTTTTTTTATTTCTCTGCTGTAGTAGTCGATGGTATAGTGAGGCAAAAATTTCACATAATAAAATGATTTTAAAAAATATTTATGTATGTGTAAAATATAAAAGTTAGCAAAGAGGATAGTCCTGTTATTTCACGGCAGACTGACTCAAACATTTTAGTTTAAAGGTTAAGAAACAAACCGGTAGAATGTTATTAAAGCTTATAAAAAAATATTGCAGTGAATACATTTGTTTTATTTGAATAAATGATTGGCTGTTTCTCTCTATTAACAAACACCATTTAAGTTAAGAAATAATATACAATTTTAACAGAACCTATGAAGCACATCTCATAATTTTAACCTAAAAAATGCACTTTGTTTCTATTGCATAAAATAAAAACGTGTGCACTTGTTGAAGCTTATTCAAACTTTCAGAATAATAATTGTCATGTGAAAAGTAATTTAAGTGTTGTTCACATCATCCTATCCTTTTTACTGACTGGTTAACTATTTTAATTTTATTTCATTTAATTTTTAAACCTATCTTCCAAGACAATAATTGTGCACAAGTTTTTTTTAAATTTTCATTTATTTTATAATCTTTTAAATCAAATAATTTAATATTAAAATGAAATAAAAATCTGTTGAAGGTAAATTCAGAAAAATGAAAACTTTTGTCTATTTTTCATTTTATAAATTTGCATTGAGTCCCTTTTTTTTTTTTTTTTGCACAATTGCAGTATGCAGGGTTAAGACGCAAGCACTGATCTAAACTAAATCTTAATGTAAACTTTGGTGAAGCATGGACTAGAAATAAATGTGTTGTCAAAAGCAAGATATATTAATGGCTGTTGATGGACAGCTTAAGTAGCATTTCATTTCATTTCAAATAATTATTATGTTTGCAAAGCCCTCATCATACTACAGAAGACGTTTGCCTACACATGCATTCTACTTAAGTGTGCATGTTTTTATCATTATTATTATTTTGCTTAAAGGAATGTATAATTAGCAAATTAGCCATCAGAAATTACTGCATAACATTTGCCATCTGTTCCAAAATCAATACATGTATAATTGAATAAAAATTAGTAAACAATATAAAGTTAATCATTGACCAGGAATTTTCAAAATTACTTTTAAAGCAGGTTTTAATTTTACACATCAACATAATACTCAAAAATCATGCAGATCATACAACTTAGCTGTATTATGACAGATTGACTACCACAAATAAAGGCCAACCAATTCATAGAAAAATTAAGGTACCTATAAGAAGTGGCTAACCCACTCATACAATAGTCTATGAAATAGAGAGTGCACCCGAGATATACCAGAATGGGATTTGGGGGCTGGGGGTTTAAAGGATATGTCTTTTCATAAACTTTTCATGATAGTTTTTTTTTTATACTTTCCTTTTATTACCAGGTTTAACTTCTATTGCTATATAGCCAATAGGATTATATTATATTATAAGATTTAAATATCTCATGTAAAATGCATTAACTAACACAAATGGGGGGGGGGGGATCAAACAAGAACTTTGAAAGTTGTTATGGTAAGTTTTTGGTCCTGTTAAATTATTAAAATTTTGAGACTTGGAGAATAGAAAACTTTAATTTTTTGAAAAGATTTAATTAAATTTATTCTCTGGCTTTTAGTATTCATGAAATTCCTATTATTATTAGAGATTAATTTTAGGGTGTTTAGTGTGGGATTTGTTGTTAGCTTTTCTAATTTTTAACTTCATTTTTGTTTGACTGAATTTCAGCCTTAGTGGTCGTGTATTGGATCTGAGAAATTTAGTCATGCATTCTACAGTTTTATTTCATTCAATCTTCTGGTAACTTAACAGGATTAAACCTGGTGACCTGCCCGTGGATGAAGTTCATTAAAAAAAACTGCAGGAAGCAATGAAAACTCAAGAAATTAGGAGCAGTACCAACAAATACTATACACCTGATAGAAAGACTTTTTTGGCCAAATCCAAGCAGTCCAATAATTTCTCACAACATGTTTTTTGAAATCCTCTTCCAAAGAGCTTTTATATCGAGTTAAATGCTTAAATATGTATATATAAACTATTTTACAAATAATAAATGCTAAAAAAACAAATGATCAAGGATGTCCGATATCCACTATGAAGTGAGTAAAGAGCTCTCTAGTCTGTGTGGACAGTAATTTGTACTGGACGTTATTTAAGCCCTCCATCTTGCTACGCCTTGCAGCAGATCGCAATAATTTCATCCTGAAAACAGATAGCGAGAAAATTGTAAACACATTGTTAATAATAATTTTATGCTCAATAACCTGATTAGTCAATAATACCGTTATATTTAAAGGCAGCGAAACTTTGGGATTGAATTGCATAATAATATTCAAATTCCATAAATTAAGTGGGCTTAAAGTCAATTTTATTAACTGTGAGTTAAACTACAGTATTTATTTGTAAAAATTTTATAAGATAATTGCTCTAATTTTAGTTACGGTTGTCAACATCCAGTTTTTTAGCTCAAGTATATATACAACTGATATTTCTCACAATAGTACAAAAATTGGACTCTCACAGTCCAGTCTGCACTACTAGTACAATAGCTGTATATCTATCTCACAGTCCAGTCTGCACTACTAGTACAATAGCTGTATATGTATATCTATCTCACAGTCCAGTCTGCACTACTAGTACAATAGCTGTATATCTATCTCACAGTCCAGTCTGCACTACCAGTACTATAGCTGTTTACTTATCTCACAGTCCAGTCTGCACTACTAGTACTATAGCTGTATATCTATCTCACAGTCCAGTCTGCACTACTAGTACTATAGCTGTATATCTATCTCACAGTCCAGTCTGCACTAATAGTACTATAGCTGTATATCTATCTCACAGTCCAGTCTGCACTACAAGTACTATAGCTGTATATCTATCTCACAGTCCAGTCTGCACTAATAGTACTATCTCACAGTCCAGTCTGCACTACAAGTACTATAGCTGCATATCTATCTCCACACAATAGTCTTCTAGGCTGACTCTTTTATTCTAATCTACACAAGCAAATATCTTTACTCTCACACCTGGCTTTACTGTCAAGGCCACACCTGGCCCTACTGTCAAGGCCACACCTGGCCCTACTGTCACGGCCACACCTGGCCCTACTGTCAAGGCCATACCTGGACCTAATGTCACGGCCACACCTGGCCCTATTGTCACAGATAAACTCCACAGTACACCGGTTGTCAGGTATGTGTACTATCTCGACCTCCACCCAACACGTAGTCCTCCCTGTGAGAAATCGTGAACGGAGTTCAGAATAATACTCCACAGGTGAACAGGTATTCACTGCCTTGACAGCCCCCTTACAGTGATTCTTATACCACTGACAGAATCCTCCAACAATTCCATTTATTTCTCTATAATTATTGTCTTCAATGCATTTTTTTTTGCACAGTGAAATATGTGAAGCCCCTTTCTTGGTAATTAATTTTTGAGAATCAACGACCTCATGAAGTACGGCCATTCTGATATACCAAAATATCATCACAGATTTTTTCAATTTCAGCCAAGATTGATATTTATGTACTGTAGACTTTGTTGAACTTAAGATTGGAGTCTATCCCCGTCGGCAGTATTTTATACATATGATCTCTGCAGTTCATTATATTAAAACCATCAACTTTGAGCGTACCACATGCTACCAAATTTTATATGGATTATTTTTTGGCCTTTTGTACCTAAAAGTTAATTTGTTGGGGAATTCGATCTCTATGGGGAAGTAAAAATAGAAACTAGATCTAGTTTTGATCTTTTAAGAGCAGATGAAAATCTATGTATTAAAGAAAATTGTATTCTTATATCTGATGTGCATTTTAATAGCATTGCCTGACCGCACCGCACTAAAAAGCACCAGTACTGATATATTTAATTTCACATTGTACTTCAGACAAACAATATTAATATAAAAACCTTAATATTTTTTAAAACTTTGATTTAAATTGTAATTTAAAAGTGTATGAGACATACCATTATTGATTTGTATTTCTTGAATGTTGTATTTTATGTAGCTTATATATATTTGCATATATTTAGGCTAGTGAAAAGTAAAATATAGATTTTAATAACCATATTTATGTAACATTATGGAAACATTGAAATTAATATATTAACTGGCATATATCTGATGTCTAGCTGGTTGTGACAGTGTTCCAAATGTATGAACTATCGAGATGTTAATCTCTAAAAGTGGCACGCCACTTTATTTCGCTCCCTTAAATAGGGATAATGACAATAAAATGTTTGGTTTCTCTTATCTCATGTTACTAGAACTATCTCTTGAGTTTCAATTTTAAATATTTTATGAAAAAATAACCTGTGATAGAGATGAAAAATTTAACCGATCCTTTGTTGCACTCTTATCTTAGTTGTTTTACAGACATTCATTCTATACAGAAGATTATTGCGTCCAAGCTGATCCATTTTTTACGTCTAGCCTTGCATTTTTTCTTTTTAGAGTTTTAAATGTTGATAGGGTGTTGGTTTTCCTAGTTTCCTCAGGCAACCCATTCCACTTCCGAATTCCAGACAGGAAGAACAAAAGTGTGTATATGTTTGTTCTTGCATACGGAATAAGAAAAGTGTTTTTATCCCTATGTCTATCTGAGGGATGTATTAGTATTAGATTATCTTTGTGTTCTATTTCCAAGTTAGAATTTATTGCCTTTTGAAATAATTTTTATCATTACTACTTTTCTCTTTGCTCTTCTATCCTCTAGTTTTCTAAGGTTTAATGCTTTAAGTAATGGTGTTATTCCTGTCGGTTTTGAAAGTTTTCCAGGAATAAATGTGTCTAATCCTTTTGAATTTGTTCTAGTTTATCAATGTTTTCTTTGGGGGAAATGAATACTTAATAATTGTATGATTATTTGAAATACTAATCTATCTCCACATCTCATAACTCTGTGAGACCAAACTAAGAAATACTAAGATGTCTCTAAAAGTCTCATCTTATCTATTGGTCATTGATGCAAACTTTGTTGTTTTTTGTTTTGTTTTTGTTTGTAGTTGTTGCGGACAGGAAAGAAGGAAAGATCGTTATCTCAAAGACTGGATAAAGTAGACATATTTATGCCTGCGTGTGTGTGTCGCTTTTCTTTCATTTAAATTAAAATCTCAATTTTCTTTTAACCTGCTCATTTTTAGAAGCTATTTTACTATGAGGAGTTATCCACCCCTAATGATTCCCCCACTTGCTACGCCCCTGGACACAACAATGTAAAACTACATTTATGAACAATTTCCAATATATAATTTTGTGCACGTTCAATAAAACTGAAACATACAGATACATTTATTAGTTTAAACTCTTCAAATGTCGACACACCTTCCGTCTGCCTCCCCATCATATTCTTAGCTGAGTACACTAATGGCTTAAGGTCCTTGCTACCCACAATAAATTACAATATTTTATGTGCCGTGAGAAAATTATACAACTCTTAGTTACTATTAAGTTGTCAACCTAACTTTAGTCCTTAAAATATGGCAATGACCAAAATTTAACTTAAAACCGATTATAGCCAACGGTAGGCATACACTCCATGGTAGTCATACACTCCACGGTAGGCAGACATACACTCCACGGTAGGCAGGCATACACTCCACGGTAGTCATACACTCACTGGTAGTCATTCACTCCACGGTAGTCATACACTCCACAGTAGTCATACACTCCATGGTAGTCATACACTCCACGGTAGTCATACACTCCACGGTAGTCATACACTCCACGGTAGTCATACACTCCATGGTAGTCATACACTCCACGGTAGTCATACACTCCATGGTAGTCATACACTCCACGGTAGTCATACACTCCACGGTAGGCAGGCATACACTCCATGGTAGTCATACACTCCACGGCAGTCATACACTCCATGGTAGTCATACACTCCATGGTAGTCATACACTCCACGGTAGGCAGGCATACACTCCATGGTAGTCATACACTCCACGGTAGTCATACACTCCATGGTAGTCATACACTCCATGGTAGTCATACACTCCATGGTAGTCATACACTCCATGGTAGTCATACACTCAACGGTAGGCAGGCATACACTCCATGGTAGTCATACACTCCATGGTAGTCATACACTCCACGGTAGTCATACACTCCATGGTAGGCATACACTCCATGGTAGTCATACACTCCACGGTAGGCATACACTCCACGGTAGTTATACACTCCACGGTAGTCATACACTCCACGGTAGGCATACACTCCACGGTAGGCATACACTCCACGGTAGTCATACACTCCACGGTAGGCATACACTCCACGGTAGTCATACACTCCACGGTAGTCATACACTCCACGGTAGTCATACACTCCACGGTAGTCATACACTCCACGGTAGGCATACACTCCATGGTAGTCATATACTCCATGGTAGTCATACACTCCACGGTAGGCAGACATACACTCCACGGTAGGCATACACTCCACGGTAGTCATACACTCCATGGTAGTCATACACTCCATGGTAGGTAGTCATACACTCCATGGTAGGTAGATATACACTCCACTGTAGGTAGGCATACACTCCATGGTAGGTAGATATACACTCCACTGTATGTAGGCATACACTCCATGGTAGGTAGATATACACTCCATGGTAGGTAGATATACACTCCACTGTAGGTAGGCATACACTCCATGGTAGGTAGTCATACACTCCACGGAAGGTAGGCATACACTCCATGGTAGGTAGTCATACACTCCACGGTAGGTAGGCATACACTCCATGGTAGGTAGGCCTACACTCCACGGTAGGTAGGCATACACTCCATGGTAGGTAGGCCTACACTCCACTGTAGGTAGGCATACACTCCATGGTAGGTAGGCATACACTCCACGGTAGGTAGGCGTACACTCCATGGTAGGTAGGCATACACTCCATGGTAGGTAGGCATACACTCCACGGTAGGTAGGCATACACTCCATGGTAGGTAGTCATACACTCCACAGTAGGTAGGCATACACTCCACAGTAGATAGGCATACACTCCACGGTAGGCATATGCTCCATGGTAGGTAGGCATACACTCCACGGTAGGCATATGCTCCACGGTAGGTAGGCATACACTCCACGGTAGGTAGGCATACACTCCATGGTAGGTAGGCATACACTCCATGGTAGGTAGGCTTACACTCCACGGTAGGTAGGCATACACTCCACGGTAGGTAGGCATACACTCCACGGTAGGTAGGCATACACTCCACGGTTGGTAGGCATACACTCCATGGTAGGTAGGCATACACTCCACGGTAGGTAGGCATACACTCCATGGTAGGTAGGCATACACTCCACGGTAGGTAGGCATACACTCCAAAGTAGGTAGGCATACACTCCACAGTAGATAGGCATACACTCCACGGTAGGCATATGCTCCATGGTAGGTAGGCATACACTCCACGGTAGGTAGGCATACACTCCACGGTAGGTAGGCATACACTCCATGGTAGATAGGCATACACTCCACGGTAGGCATACACTCCACGGTAGGCAGGCATACACTCCACGGTAGGTAGGCACACACTCCACGGTAGGCATACACTCCACGGTAGGCAGGCATACACTCCACGGTAGGTAGGCACACACTCCACGGTAGGCATACACTCTACGGTAGGCAGGCATACACTCCACGGTAGGTAGTCACACACTCCACGGTAGGCATACAATCAATCAATTAGTGAAAAATTAAATGACAAGGAGTCATGGTCACGTTACCTGACGGCTACTTCTGATGTTTTCCTGCCCTCGTGCTTGACCATCTTGTAACGGGCGATGTTGCTGGGGGGCCGGTATATCCGCAGGCCCCTGTGGAGTATTCTAGTGGTCATGTCATCGTCCTCGGCGCCCCAACCCCAGTACATGTTGGAATAGCCATTGACCAGCTGGAAGTGGTCAGTCCTGAACATGAGGACTCCCCCGACTAGTCCCTGATATGGAAGTCTGCATCAGATCAAAAACATAGTTTGATAATGTACACCATATAGCCACCGCAATGTTAATGAAATCATTTAACTATAGCTCCATATAGGTAAAAAGATATACAATTCTAAAGCTAACCTTCCAAGAAACAGATAATTATTAGATAGTAGCAAACAGAAGAGACAGGTATGTACTTTCTGTCTACTACAGTTACTTGACGAAACCTGTTTTCCAGTAAATTACTTTATGTGTATAAGAATACAATTTAGTGTTAACTCTTCCTATCTTATATATTACAGACGCTCCTTCTATACAAAACATTGTTACTGAGAGAACTTTTTATTTTGATTTATGTATGAAAATGGGAGGGCTAATTGATTTTTAGATACAGTTTTTAGTCACTCAGTCATTTTTTTTAATAAACCTTTACAAATATTTTTATAAAATTAACTCTTTCCTCATCCCTGAGGCAGATGCTCATCATACTTCTCTTGTCATAATAGTTTTGAATTAAACAGATCGGCTTCACTTATAAGAAAGCGTCAAATTGGCCGTTTCATTAAAAACGATTGAAAAACTTAACCTTAATTAATGATGTCCAACAGATTGCATATATTACATAGTGTCTATGTACAAACCTGAGCATTCTAAAAAAAAAAAAACACATTAAAATTAGGCCTACACATTTTCCGTTAACATGTTACCCAGATATTGAACACTGAATTTGACTTAAATGTTAAGTGTATATTATATATATGTACCTTCAAAGGAAATCAGTCCAGAACCATTAATAATTATTAATATCAAGTTAATTATATTGTCATCAGCACAATTTGAAAATTTAGTAACAATTTTGAAGGTCCAAACATACTCAACATATTAGATGGGTAAAGGCACTTCATCTGATTTAGATACAATTTAATATCATCCCAAAGAACACTGTTAGAGCACCACACAAATAAACATTTGAGATCAGGTGATATTGCAAACCGACTCACGTGTATTGAAATTTATCAATGCTGATTGACATGTGTTTGGGCTGCTCTGTGCAGGAGTACATGTTCCTGTCATCCTCGGGCACCAGGTCCACGTCATGGAACGTCACGCATTGGAAGTCAAACAGCTGAAGGGCTTCCCTGAAGGCAGCATTCATAATCCGCCCTTTGTTGAACGTTTCATTACCATACTGCAACAAGAACACACACACATAAAAGGTTGGTACGGGNGGGGGGGGGGGGCGGATAAAAGGAATACATTTAAGCATTTTTTTTTTCAAAAGTATCAATAAACGCCACGAACCCAATGCATCTAAAACCTGGTTCAAAGCAGATGAAAACATCTTGATAGACAATTTATATAAATATATGTAAGTGGTGCTGGACAAATATCAGAAAGTTTTAGTTCAATAACATTTTAAACTATTTATTAATGTTTATTATCCTCAAAATACGTGTAATAAGTTTGTATAGAGTCCTGGAGAGTTTTTGTTTTTGCTAAAAAAAATTACGATCTTTGTGTGTCCTCTAGAAAGAAAGTAGATCTGTAATTCTAATCATTGAATTATGTACAACTTTGATCAAGCATAAAGAAAGTAGATCTGTAATTCTAGTCATTGAATTATGTACAACTATGATCAAGCATAAAGAAAGTAGATCTGTAATTCTAGTCATTGAATTATGTACAACTTTGATCAAGCATAAAGAAAGTAGATCTGTAATTC
>MUZC01000946.1:643674-686024 GCA_002072015.1 Radix auricularia
GGGGGGGGGGGGGTAAAACTTTGATTTTCTCACACATCTTTCACAACCAACCTACGCCAAGATTAATAAAGACAATGTCTTCAGATACATATGAGGCTATAACTAATAGTTAATGAGACTACAGGAAGGTGTTGATACAAAGATCTATGAATACTCAAAATAAAAGGGAAAGGTCATACGTTCGTCTCCTCAAAGGCGTCACTGTAATAGGGTTGGTGTCATCCGGGGCGGTAGCTCATGATGTCCCCAACTCACTCCGGTTTTCCAGTACCAAGTAACGGGAACATACAGAATTTTACATTTCGGTATCACCCATTTGATGGTGTCACACGGGGAGGCCCTTCCCCACTGCAACCCCCTAGTGACGCCACTGCGTCTCATTTCCCCACTGTACCACAATTTTTTATTATTTTTTTTTTTTTGAAAAAAAAAAACAACAACCCATACAGATCGGTTATTTCTTTGTTTTCAATTTTTATGACAATATCATTGGCAAACTTGCATTACTAACTAACCATTTAAAAATAACTAAAAGATCATTAAGATAGTGATGGCTCTACACAAGTTTAACAAAAGAAAAATAATGATAAGAAACAAAAATGTTATTTTAAAAAACTAGACCAAATCGCACCCATAGGCATAATTTCTACACTTCTTCTTTTTTTTTTTTTCATCAAGCAGTTCGATTATTAATTATCCCTCCCTACACACACACAAACTAACAAAACAGAATAATAATTATACAAAAATAATATTTAAAAAAAAAAACAATACAGCGAATTATTTTTAAAAAATATGTTAAGCTTGGAAGTATTGGAAGGGCTAGTAGCACTAGTTGAAGACTGCGCTTATTTCCTGAGTCAAGTGAGTAACATGCGCAGGTTGTTGTCAAGTAAAAGGCGCAGGTTGTTGTCAAGTAACAGGCGCAGGTTGTTGTCAAGTAACAGGCGCAGGTTGTTGTCAAGTAACAGGCGCAGGTTGTTGTCAAGTAACAGGCGCAGGTTGTCAAGTAACAGGCGCAGGTTGTTGTCAAGTAACAGGCGCAGATTGTTGTCAAGTAACAGGCGCAGGTTGTTGTAAACATTTTAGAAAGACTTCTTAACAACTAATCGTTTTCACTTTGATGCCTTCGTTGTTCTTCTTTGTGGCATTGTGGGAAGTGGTGGCTAGGGGAGATAATATGGGTGAGACTGCGAGGGGAGGTAATCTTTTAAATATCTCTGTCTTTAATTGTTTGTCCATATTAAGTGTTAATTTTGATTAAAAATAATCTTTTTTCCCCTACAAAACTGAATAATTTTATTTTAAAGTTCGATACAATTATAAAATCATAATACAAAAGACTTTGATTTGAGAGTGGTGAACCTTGACCCCATTTACCGGATGTTAGGCGTCGTCGCTATGGGGAAACAACTCCATTAGTTATAGAGGCAAGTTATCGTACCTTACTTGGCCTCGGTGGTAGTTATCGAACCCACCTCATTTGGCCGCGATACCACTCCACCACAAGTTCGTCAGTAATGATCTGCTTTCTTTCAGACGGCACACACGACTACTATTAACAACGCCATACTTGGGCGACGTTTCCCTCGAACCGGAAATATTAGAGACCTAGTTACGTCCTCCCCCTCCTCCCCTCCTAGTTCTCAGATCCATAATGGCCTCCTGGCCGCGATCTACGAAACCTTAAATCTCTTTTGTCAACCAGTTCAGCCCAAGAGGATTACTATAATCACTACTTTTTATTGTAGCTTTGTTGGAAAGAACGGATGGGGGGGGGGGGGGATCTTAGTCTGAAGATTACTGGATCTATCTGTGTAGCTTATTTTTATATTTTGTACAGAGACTTCGTCAACCTACAATTATTCAACAAATAATAAGACACCATCCACTTGCAAAGAATATAAAAACAAGTTAAAAATAAAGAAAAAAGAAGTTAAAAGAACTAAATAACAGGTAATGGCAAGTAAGAGTTTTGAAATCTACAATAGAAAATTTTAACATTGAATAACGACATCGGAATAGACAGATTTTTCTCACAGCCTGGCGCCATTGAACCGCGCTATAACATGGCGTCTTAACAACATAATCAGCCATTTCGTCGTGTCTTTCTTACTCCTGACTCGGCCATATAGTCACGTCCTTACTGTTAACACCATCTTCTTACTCCTGACTTGGGCATACCATCACGTCCTTACTGTTAACACCATCTTCTTACCCCTGACTTGGGCATACCATCATATCCTTACTGTTAACACCATTTTCTTACTCCTGACTTGGGCATACCATCACGTCCTTACGGTTAACACCATTTTCTTACTCCTGACTTGGGCATACCATCACGTCCTTACGGTTAACACCATTTTCTTACTCCTGACTTGGACATACCATCACGTCCTTACTCTTAACACCATTTTCTTACTCCTGACTTGGACATACCATCACGTCCTTACTGTTAACACCATCTTCTTACTCCTGACTTGGGCATACCATCACGACCTTACTCTAAACAACATCTTTTTCTTACTCCTGACTTGGGCATACCATCAGGTCCTTACCCTAATCAACATCTTTTTCTTACTCCTGACTTGGACATACCATCACGTCCTTACTCTTAACACCATTTTCTTACTCCTGACTTGGGCATACCATCAGGTCCTTACTCTAATCAACATCTTTTTCTTACTCCTGACTTGGGCATACCATCAAGTCCTTACTCCAAACCACATCTTTTTCTTACTCCTGACTTGGGAGTACCATCACGTCCTTACTCTAAACTTAATTATTTAATTTTTAAATTATTTTATTTATCTCTAAATATCACGTTAATTTTTGAGATACAGTGTCATGGTACGTATTATGTTAATCAACCTTTCATGTCGCGCAATAAGGTGCGCATTATATTAACAATATTTAAAAAAAATATATATATTTACAATCGGTGCGCATTATATTAAACGCGTTTTTTGAGACATAACTAGAAACTTGTATCTTCGCATTGTTTTGCCCTGCGTATTATAATGAACATCCTTATAGTTATGTCTCGTAAATCTAAAGGATTTATAGTCAAACAGTTTTTTTTTAAAATTTACTCCTGACTCAGGCATACCATTACGTCTTCACTCCAAGCATCGTGTTCTTCTTACATATCACATCCTTACTTCCGACCCAATACCTAAACGCGTGGTATAAAATGTTCTTTATCCCTACTCGTCAACACATAAAACCCACACATTTATCGTTCTCGCCTGTAACAGCTGGTGTCAATTAAAGAAGCCCGGCAAAGGACATTTTCGTCGTTACTTTATATACATCTTTGATTTATGAGCCGACATCAACCCAGAGAAATCATGATGTTCAGAAGTTTAGTAGAGCTACTGGCTTTATGCTGTGCAAGGTTGTAACATCGAGGTGGTCGGGTTCTATGTCTTGTTTTATGTGTGGACAAGTTTGACAACGGACATAACCTAACAGTAAACATTGGGAGAGGAAGACGATTTTTGTGGCGGGCGTTTTCAGTACAATTCGTTTTTGAGTGATGGAATAGGGAAACACGATTAGTAGAGGGCAAACACTTAAAATAAAATTACAAAAACGGTGTTGGTGTCACCCAGGGCGGTAGCTCATGGTGTCACCCAGGGCGGTAGCTCATGGTGTCACCCGGGGCGGTAGCTCATGGTGTCACCCAGGGCGGTAGCTCATGGTGTCACCCTCTCATGATTTAACCCATAGAACTCCTCAAAGTTTTCCAGTGCCAAATAACGGGAACATATAGAGTTTTACAGTCTGGTGTCACCCCCCTGATGGTGTCACCCGGTGCATCGCGCCCCCACCGCACCCCCTGGAGACGCCACTGGGGGTAACATACTTAAGTCTGGGGGTAACATACTTAAGTCTGGGGGTAACATACTTAAGTCTGGGGGTAACATACTTAAGTCTGGGGGTACATACTTAAGTCTGGGGGTAACATACTTAAGTCTGGGGGTAACATACTTAAGTCTGGGGGTTAGAGCTTGAATTATCATTGAAGGGATTTCCATGGTTCAAAATTATACGAAACATCAACGAGCGAGAAGTCGGGTGAGAGAAATAAAGAGACTGAGAGAGGGGGAGGGTGGAAGAGAGTGGTGAGGGCATGAGCAGTGAGAGAGAACAAGAAAAAAGAGCAAGGCATAAATTGAGAGCGAAGCGGCGTGGGAGAGAAAGATCAGAGAAATATAGTCAGGGAGTGAATGGCAGGGAGGGAGAGAGAGAGTGAGAGTAGGCGAGAAAGAGAGAGAGTTGAGAGCAACTAGGGTAAGCAATACTATTACTTGACGTAGGTTTGACAAAGGTTATTGACTCGGTTAGAGACGTAATTCGACACAATACAACGGTTGCGATCAACGCGGGCCCCGGTCCCGGGGGCCAGGGGACACAATCAATATTTACCGTCGCTTGTCAGGGCCGACTACTGTAACAAGAATCGTCAGTCGGAAGTCGATAGTCAGGATGAAGAGTGTACACGTGAACAAGTACTGTGGCAAGTGTCAGGTACAAGTACTATGACAAGTGTCAGGTACAAATGTCAGGTACAAGTACTGTGACAAGTGTCAGGTAAAAGTACCATGACAAGTGTCAGGTACAAGTACTATTACAAGTGTCAGGTAAAAGTACTATGACAGTGTTAGGTATACAAGTGTCAGGTACAAGTACTGTGACAAGTGTCAGGTAAAAGTACTATGACAAGTGTCAGGTACAAGTACTGTGACAAGTGTCAGGTACAAGTACTATGACAAGTGTCAGGTACAAGTACTGTGACAAGTGTCAGGTAAAAGTACTATGACAAGTGTCAGGTACAAGTGTCAGAAACAAGTGTCAGGTACAAGTACTGTGACAAGTGTCAGGTAAAAGTACTATGACAAGTGTCAGGTAAAAGTATAATGACAAGTGTCAGGTACAAGTACTGTGACAAGTGTCAGGTAAAAGTACTATGACGAGTGTCAGGTACAAGTACTATGACAAGTGTCAGGTACAAGTGTCAGGTACAAATGTCAGGTACAAGTACTGTGACAAGTGTCAGGTAAAAGTACCATGACAAGTGTCAGGTACAAGTACTATTACAAGTGTCAGGTGCAAGAACTGTGACGAACGTTAGGAACAAGTACTGTGATTGTCTGTTTCATTAACGCCAGTGATTCGTATTACGCACATCTCGGGCTACGAACCGAGTTTTCAAATTCACCAAGTTCGTAACCCGAGGTGCCACAGTTTTTGTGTGTGCAATTGTCCGGATTTTATCTATGTAAATCCTAAGCTCTAATCTAAAATTAGATCAATAGGTGATACATCCATTTAAAAGACAGCAGCTGAAACTATGCCATGCAGTTCTGGATCGTTGACGCTCCAACTGGCCAACATTTCATTTCTACTTGACTATTTGCTATTGATTTGTTGCCTTTGTATCAGTGAGAGAATTTCATTTCAGACAACTCATTTTGTTATTGTGCAAGAAACAGCGTTTTTTCTTTCTTTCTTTCTTTCTTTCTTAAAGCCCGGTATCACCATCCTAGTGACATTAAACATGCCGGTGCCCGGATGGTGCCCGGGTAGCGCCCGGGTGGGGCAGCGCCAAGAAAATGCGATTCTGATGAATCCAGCCGAGCTCTTGAGCCTTGTCTACATTTACATTTTAATGAAGTGTCACCGCAGCGGCGTTATCATAGCGGTGTCCGTCGGGGGGTGGGGGGGGGAAATCGTGGAGGCACCCGGGGATGAACTGCTCGCCAGCAGGAGGGTTCACGTGACAAAATCTAAATCTTCCGCCAATAAATGAGATGTTTGTTACGTCACAATTTAAGGCCACTTTGAAACCATTGGATGGGTGCGCCCCGCTTATCTTACAACGTCTAAGCTATTGATGGAAGATATCTCTACTGGTGTTTCTCCGCACAAACGGTTACTAGAGCATAGGATGTTTTTGTGGTGGAAAAGGAGTTGGGGAAGGGGGTACAAGCCAGTGTTTTATTTTTTCTTAGTTAAAAACTTGTTTTTAAAGACATAACGAGCGAAGAGCTTTGCGCCAAGTACAATTCTTTTAATTCGATTCTATCGTTGCAATAGGGGAGAAATTCTTTCACTGTAACGACCCTCATTCTTTTTCATTTAATTGTGTATTAGCCTAGTTGTGAAGACTTTAACATTATTTTTTAGCGCATTTTCGAGATGTCGAAATCGCTATTGCCCCCGTTTTGTCCGTCTGTCTGTCATCACCATGATCACAGGATCCATAAGTCCTAGACCCATGATGTATATATGTTTTTTGTATGTCCTGACCTGCCATTGGTGCATCAACACTCAGTTACTCGATCCGTTAAAAAACCCCGTTAAAACTACCAAAAAACTTTGCGAATCGAGAGTTAACACTGGCACAAGGAACGGGCGCCATTGCCGGAAGTCGAATACATAGTTTTTCAAGCATTCAAGAGTGGTGTGAAATCGTGCAAAAGAATTAATTAGTGTTTTTAGCGCATTTTCGAGATGTCGAAATCGCTATTGCACCCGTTTTGTCCGTCTGTCATCACCCTGATCACAGGATCCATAAGTCCTAGACCCATGATGTATATATGTTTTTTGTATGTCCTGACCTGCCATTGGTGCATCAACACTCAGTTACTCGATCCGTTAAAAAACCCCGTTAAAACTACCAAAAAACTTTGCGAATCGAGAGTTAACACTGGCACAGGGAACGGCCGCCATTGCCGGAAGTCGAATAGAGCATTTTTCAAGCATTCAAGAGTGGTGCGAAGGCGTGCAAAAGAATTAGTTGTTTTTTTTAGTTGACGTCATTAGAATATGTGTAAAGGTTTAGAGACTTTTACGTCATCATTTGTGGTGACTTGTAGTTAGATTAAAGAGAAAATAAAAAATTTTAAAATGTAAAGAAATTACTTTTAAATTTAAAAATGTCAGGTATATTCATTACACAAGAAAATTCATAAAAATATGTCTAAAATCTAAACACAATTACTGATAACTACATAATGCTGATATCTAACATAAGTACTGATACATAATACGAAAATGCGCTAACACGTCCTGAGTTCCAAAAGGGACCAGGCTTAACATGATTTTTTTATATAGTATTCAATAAACCACTTTAGTTTAATAGCAAGGAAAACGTATTCAATAAACCAGTCACATTTCAAAAACAAGTAAGATAAAGTCAATAAATCAGTCAGATTGAACAAGAATAACAAAACACAACAACACGGAAGTAAGAACTAGGTGCTTGTGTCAACTTGACCTACCTACAACCACTCGCATGAAAACGGTGTGTCTATACTCCGAGAAACGTCACATCTTCTTTTAAGTAATGAAACTATTTTAAGGCAAGTTTTAAAAAAAAAAAAAAAAAAAAATTCATTTAAATATTACAGTAATGAGAAACCCGTGTAACTTTTTTGCGAAATAGATTTTAAAGATAGTTTTTTCCCTACTAACTTGAGTCAAATGTACATGGAAAATTATTGCGCCACACGCTTATCAATTGTGTACGTCTGGTCTTGCACTTTTTATTAGAGTTGTGTTCCGCCGTTTAACTAGCCTGCCCAGCTGGTATTGGCCGTACTTGATATAATGCGATTCATAGTAAACATAGAAATTCAAACAATAAAATATCATCCAAAGCAACGTAATGTGTTTTAAAATTATACAACTATAAATAGATCTATTACTGTTTGATTTTTGCGTTAATTAAAATGTTCAGCTCCCAGAGTTCGGCAGCAAAATGACAATTTGTGTAGACTCCGATTACTGCTTGATTGCTTAAAATTGTTCAATGCGCGAATATCATTGTCCTCATTTCTCTAGAACAATCCACGTAGTTATCAGCACGTTATTAATCTGATAGCGTCACGTGATTGTCTTTAAGTAAACTGTTATTTGGACACATGAAGGGTTCTAATTCTGAAAATCACACGACATACCCCCAACAATTCTTAGCGAAATCATTTATTTCTCAAGGGGTAAGGACCGCAGATGCAGATGGTTCACTGGTTGTATGCTGTCTTAAGATTTGAGGACCGCTACATCCTGGCCAGTGTTCTGATTGTTTTTACGATCCAAAAGACGTCATCCTCTTGTGTGTTGTTTTTTAAAGTTTTCCAATCTTCAGTCCGTCTTCAAGCCAGCCAATTCAAACAACTCTCTCTATTTCTTTCTTTCTTTCTCTCTCTCTGTCTCCCCCTACCCCTCTCTCCCACCTTCTCAGTTGAACCGCCCGACGTCCTTATCTAGTCCACCCAGCCTGACATTAATCGATCCCAAGAAGAACGAGATGGCAAGACAAATGCTTCTTCAAGTCCTCAACTTTCTCACACGTCAGGATTTCTCCGTGTGCGGCACTAGGCTTGGGGGTGGGGGCGTGGGCGTTGAGTGTTGGCCGGGTTATTTGTGGGGGAGGGAGGTGGAATGGTCGGGTTGGTGTGTGTTGGGTGGAATGGTCGGGTTGGTGTGTGGGGGATGGAATGGTCGGGTTGGTGTGTGTGGGGTGGAATGGTCGGGTTGGTGTGTGTGGGGTGGAATGGTCGGGTTGGTGTGTGGGGGATGGAATGGTCGGGTTGGTGTGTGGGGGATGGAATGGTCGGGTTAGTGTGTGGGGGACGGAATGGTTGGTGTTACCGGATATGTGTGGTCAGTGGTAGGGTTGGTGTGTGGGGATGGAATGGTCGGGTTAGTGTGTGGGGGACGGAATGGTTGGTGTTACCGGATATGTGTGGTCAGTGGTAGGGTTGGTGTGTGGGGGTGGAATGGTCGGGTTTGTGTGGGAGATGGAATGGTTGGTGTTACCGGATATGTGTGGTAGGGTTGGTGTGACCGGGTATGTGTAGTAGGGTTGGTCTGGCTGGAGTAACATGGTGGGTTTGGTGTGGATTAGGAGGCATTGCCGTGTTTCTGTGGTCGTGTTGGTGTGGCCCAGTTGACGTGGTCGGGTCGTGTGTATGTTAGACATGTCGTTAATATGTTATCATGGACGGTGTATTGAGCACGTTTCTGAAGACTTGAGTCTTTTGTCGTTTTCGTTGTCTGATTTTATCTATTATATGTTTTGCCAGTCTTAGTTTTTTTTTTCGCGTTATGCTTGGATAAATGTACAACTAGAAGACGGATGACTCGTATTAATATTTATGCTGTTTCGATATCAAGACGTTTGGTCTTATGACATTACGACGTCATGAAGATGATCTCGATATGACGCGAGAAACGTCATAGTAGAGACGCGACAGCCGGGTGGCTGAGACAGTTGACGTGTGGCTGAGACTGTTGACGTGTGGTTGAGACTGTTGACGTGTGGCTGAGACTGTTGCCATGTGGCTGAGACAGTTGACGTGTGGTTGAGACTGTTGTCGTGTGGTTGAGACTGTTGCCGTGTGGTTGAGACAGTTGACGTGTGGCTGCGACAGTTGACGTGTGGCTGAGACTGTTGCCGTGTGGTTGAGACTGTTGCCGTGTGGTTGAGACTGTTGACGTGTGGTTGAGACTGTTGACGTGTGGCTGAGACTGTTGCCATGTGGCTGAGACAGTTGACGTGTGGCTGAGACTGTTGCCGTGTGGTTGAGACTGTTGCCGTGTGGTTGAGACTGTTGCCGTGTGGCTGAGACAGTTGTCGTGTGGCTGAGACTGTTGTCGTGTGGTTGAGACTGTTGCCGTGTGGCTGAGAATGTTGCCGTGTGGCTGAGAATGTTGTCGTGTGGCTGAGACTGTTGCCGTGTGGCTTGTGTTGTGTAGTATTGTATAATACTAAACTCCAGACATGACACCAAAAAGAATCCGTTTACAGAAGCGGAAGAGTGTGTGTGGTGGGGGGGGGGGGGGGAGGTAATTCAAACTCATGACGTAACATGAGACATTCATAATCCTATTTAATGTATCTATCCTGTAATAATCACCAACAAAAACAACATGGAAGTGTTTGATAAATCAATCGGTTATTCTAGTTTTGGATATAATCTAAATGTCCAACCTAATTTGATATTTAAACTTAAACTTATTGTTGCCTTGAGATTTGAAGTCTTCCATTTACACAACAACTGATATAAATGCAACCACTATATTGAAAGATTTATTTTATGATCATCATGTGCCCATATGTTTCCATTGACTGTGGGACCCGTGTTACAAGTCGTCACAAAAGATCGCGCACTCTACACACAGTTATTTGACATCTAGCGAATAGTAAGATCACCACCGATGACAGGGGAGGGGGGATCTCAAGACCTTGCAAAAATGTCTAGTGCACCCCTGACCTTAGATAGCATTTCAACGTTCGTATCAATACATTTGCCAGACTTGCAAGATTCGTATCAATGCCTTGGTCAGACTTCCAACATTCGTATCAATGCCTTGGTCAGACTTGCAACATTCGTATCAATGCCTTGGTCAGACTTGCAAGATTCGTATCAATGCCTTGGTCAGACTTGTAACATTCGTATCAATGCCTTGGTCAGACTTGCAACTTTCGTATCAATGCCTTGGTCAGACTTGCAACATTCGTATCAATGCCTTGGTCAGACTTGCAAGATTCGTATCAATGCCTTGGTCAGACTTGCAAGATTCGTATCAATGCCTTGGTCAGACTTGCACGATTCGTATCAATGCCTTGGTCAGACTTGCAACATCCGTATCAATGCCTTGGTCAGACTTCCAACATTCGTATCAATGCCTTGGTCAGACTTGCAACATTCGTATCAATGCCTTGGTCAGACTTGCAAGATTCGTATCAATGCCTTGGTCAGACTTGCAAGATTCGTATCAATGCCTTTGTCAGACTTGTAACATTCGTATCAATGCCTTGGTCAGACTTGCAACATTCGTATCAATGCCTTGGTCAGACTTGCAAGATTCGTATCAATGCCTTGGTCAGACTTGCAACATTCGTATCAATGCCTTGGTCAGACTTGCAACATTCGTATCAAACAAACACGAGAACACAAGACCATTGATCTATCTTTTAAGGTTAGACAAGATGTAGGGAAAACGAGGGGGGGGGGCAAGCCATGCCGCTAGATATCAACAAAGTTCAGAAGGAATCGTGCACAGATCTCCCCACTCACAGATAACACAGCCCTATGTTCACAAAGCATTGTAAACTCTCACGGTTTACAACAAGTTGGTGTTTGGAATAAATACCTCTCTAGCAAACTTCCCGGGTAAACAAAGCAGATGAGCAGTAGAAACAACAAGGTAAGCAAACGAGAGCTTCCGAGAACCTGCTTCCTAGGAGGTGGTGGACCGATGTATAAGGCGGCGTCTAACCATAGGAAATAACGAGACGGATAAAGTTCTGTCATTAAGGGCTCTCATCGGCGTCCAGTGCGGCGTTCGGCGCGTTATGTATATTCAAATCAAAATAGATTAACAAATAATAGTTTATTCCACGAACATAAGCCGGTGCTTCATAATTGACGCCATTAAATGTAATAATTCAGGGTAAAAACATTTTTTAAACACATCCAGAAAACCAACATGGCAATAAAAGATAAAAAGGAAATTTGCCTTGTTGGGGGAAGGTTCTGGTCATGGGGCAAAGGTAAGATCGAGCTACGCCCCTGCACACACGTTAACAGTTCATGGTTCGCAATGACGTTAAAAATTCAAAAACCATTCCATCATTTAGGAAAGCAAGAATTATCATGTACGAAATAAAATAAATGAACATTTGAGCTTTAAAAGAAATATCTCATGGAACAAACTTCCGGAGAAAAGGCTGCCATCTTCCCGTATTTACGCAGCTATACAAAAAATATATAGTTCTTTTAGTGTCTTGTTCAAAAGAGCGGTTCCCAGGTATTTAAACCAAATAATTATTAAAATTTCCTGATTTGTGACATATCTCATGGGGTATACAATAGTGTGAATGGTATCGTGGGCTGATTCACAGCTCGGATCGATACAGTATTCGAATACTTATAAGCTGAGAGGTGATTGCTGCAAGCAATGGGGACGCTCGAGCCACCGGCTGGGGAACCTCTGGTCTTAAGAGGTTTTGCGGGTGGGGGCGGTGTTTTCGTAATGTTTTGATAAAACAAGGCGATGACTTTTGGAAGCGAAAAAAACTACAGTTCCTGTTTACTGTGCTGGACGAGATGTACAGCTAACAGTTCCTGTTTAATGTCCGAGGCTAGCTGTACAGCTAACAGTTCCTGTTTACTGTGCTGGACGAGATGTACAGCTAACAGTTCCTGTTTAATGTCCGAGGCCAGCTGTACAGTTGACAAGACGTGCAAGAGTGAGTTTAAGGCGATAGACAGTTTGAATGGCTATAGACACTTTGAATGGCTATAGACTATAGACACTTTGACTGGCTATAGAGACTTTGACTGGCTATAGACACTTTGAATGGCTATAGACACTTTGACTGGCTATAGACTATAGACACTTTGACTGGCTATAGAGACTTTGACTGGCTATAGACACTTTGAATGGCTATAGACACTTTGACTGGCTATAGAGACTTTGACTGGCTATAGACACTTTGAATGGCTATAGACACTTTGAATGGCTATAGACACTTTGATTGGCCATAGACACTTTGAATGGCTATAAACACTTTGAATGGCTATAGACACTTTAAATGGCTATAGACACTTTGAATGGCTATAACTTCAAACAGAAAGTTGGCAGAATACACGTGTGTAAGTGGAAGTGTGGGCCAGGTGTGGGGCGGGATGTAATGTGACATAGAGTTGTTTTTTTTAAAGTTTTTTTTTAAAAATAACATTTGAATCGTGTTCTATTGGAAGCAGATCGTTTAAACAGTGTTTTGTCCCACCAGATCGTTTAAACAGTGTTTTGTCCCACCAGATCGTTTAAACAGTGTTTTGTCCCACCAGATCGTTTACGAAGTGTTTTGTCCCACCAGATCGTTTATGCAGTGTTTTGTCCCACCAGATCGTTTAAACAGTGTTTTGTCCCGAAGCTCTTATTTTCGGAAGTCCTTGTACGAAGTTGTAAACTCATGATCAAGGAGAAAGTGATCGGGGCAATAGAACTTGACAATACCAGAGATACGGGTAATCTGGTTGTTGTTCCGAGCTCAAAAACTGTACCACCAACAACAAAATATGTACTAACGCAAGCCGCCTAGAAATGGCTCTGAACTTTCCACTTTGACATCGCCTACATTCCAGAACCTCAATCATCACTAGCGTCTGGGAAATCTATTTGTGAGCCTCTGTTGAACATGCATCCACGGCCATGTACACACATATCTGGGGAATCTATTTGTGAGCCTCTGTTGAACACGTAGCCACGGCCATGTACACACAGATCTGGGGAATCTATTTGTGAGCCTCTGTTGAACACGTAGCCACGGCCATGTACACACAGATCATGAATCACTATTCATGAGATTTCCGTTGTTGAAAACGATTTCATCTGCCCAGTTCAAAACGTCTCTTTGTCGCGATTAGCTGAAATTTACTATCAATTTCATAACAGCTTCCTTTTTTTTAAAAAAAAGGACAGTCAGAAAAAAAAAACACCTTGGGAATCACAAAATTGAAACAATCGAATACAAAAGACTTAATACTACTAACATATAAGCTAGAATTTACAGGAAAAATCCACAGAGCTTGGGATATGAACATTTTAGATTTTAAGACACGAAGCCATTGTACGAGTAGCGCCGAACTTGTGAGTTGAGTCCTCCCAGCAGGGCCAAGTTAGCATAGATTTCAGGAGTTATGGAGTATTGTATTCCCTGTTTTCCTAGTTTCTGGCGCTGGTGCAGGGGATTCCTCAACTATTATATAATGATGTAACCACCCCTCAAACTCGATTTCAAAAGAAACAACCCGCTTTCATCTCAACGGGAGTATGGAAATCATCAAGAACATGATTCCCTTAAGGTATTTTTTTTTTAAAACTTGTTTAAAAACTGGGGTGGGGGGGGGGAGAACAACAACAAAAACCAAAAGTAAAACTATTTCTGAGTCTTCCCCCAACCTTTTAAAGATTCCTCCAGCAAACACGAGGACTGGACGCACTGTATTGGAGCACGAGTCTATATCACAATGTTAGTTATAAAACTCTTTTAGTGCATTTAAATGATGTGAAATGCTTGGAAAACATGACGTCCCCGACACCACTTGGGCTATCCATCCCTTTTATAGATGGTGCCTCTGGTATGACGTCATAGGATCTAGACGGTTAAGCGATACTTTCTTGACTCTGCCGCGGAATTTATCACAGTCAGTCGCTCGCTCATTTATTTAATATTGATATGTCACGAAACAGAAAGTTCCCCGGGGCGCCAAACTTCACGTGCTCACAGTCCCTGTGGAAGGACGTGACAGGGCGGACAGACGTGACAGGGCGGACAGACGTGACAGGGCCGAGAGATGTGACAGGGCGGACAGACGAGACCGTACGGAGAGACTCGAGAAGGAATCAACAAACTGAGCTCAGCTTTCTCACATTGTAGTCAAAAATGTGTATTCCAGTTACCTAGATTGGCGTCTGCAATCTCAACATGGAATTATAGAGCACGGGGAAGAAGGAAAACAAAACGAAAGCGGTCGATACAAAAGGAAAGCAGAAAGAAACTAAAGGAAGCCAAGCAAAACATAACGACAATTTTATCTTATCTATAATAACAGACGCTCACTCTCTACAGAAGATTACTGCAGGAAAAGGAAAAACACAAGGAGAATAGGTGAAAACAACATAAAACTGAACAGGCGAAACACAGCTGTGACCGACTCGACTAGAAGCCTTCTACTGCAATCAGTACTAACACAATTTTTACAAAGTAAAATGAACACGAAAAAATGTCAAGTTAGTGCCCATGTCCTATGAACGGGCGAGTGGGAAATTATTAAAGGAATGACTTGTTATAAGTTTTGATTTTTCTTTCAAACTCACAAATAAGGAAGACGTTCATCTGTGAGATGAGCGTTAGACTTATCAAGTGTTCATGGAGCGTTAAAACTTATCAAGTATTCATTGAGTGTTAAAACTTATCAAGTATAAATTGAGCGTTAAAGGTTATCAAGTATTCACTGAGCGTTAATACATCCTCTTAGAACAATGAAAACACTCATATAACAATTTATAAAGACCTAAAACAATCAACAAACACAAAACACCACGTTGGGGGCCGTCCATAAATGACGTCACGCAAGTAAGGAGGGGGGGATCCACACATTTGTGACGATTTCCTAACAAGGGGGACAGAGGTGTTTGTGAGAAATGTGATGTCACATCAAAAATCGCAAGTTTAAATAAATGTTCCACTTAAATAACTTAACTAGTTGGTTCCTTATAATTTATGTTATGACGTTTACCATAACTTCACGTGTGTTAAAATATTAGAGTGAAACCTTACACTACGTACATAATTGAATGATTAAAAAGTGATTTGAAACATGCTCTTTTTCAAATTGAAAATACAGCTTTAAGGGAGGGGGCAAAGCTTTGTGGCGAAGCGTGAGTAAGGGGGAAGGGGGGAGTCAAAATTCGGTCAAAATCGCGTGACGTCATATATGGACGTCCCCTTAGAAACATTGTCCCCCCACCCCTCACCCACACACACCTCCGGATCGAACGCATTCTGCCGGCAGATCAAACCTAAGGATGCGGTTAAACTTCACGCATCAAATGTAAAACATTTATTGTACTAACACCGCTCAATATTCTTTACTTGTTACATTCGTTCATCATTAGTATTACTATTATTTATGTACATGAGTTACATTTGGTGCAGCGTAGGTGTTACAAGTCTTATATTTAATACAGCGATATTGTTATCATTGTGTAAGTAATGTTTTATTTTTCTATATGTTTTGTACTTGTGCACTGCTTGTATAACACATTTAATAATAAGACCATACCTAATGTAATAAATGTAATACCCGTATACCAGATCTTGTAGATTTATTACCACTAATGTTGATCAAAAGAGAAGAGTTGAGAAGAGAAAAACATTGTCTCGGTGTATGAACCTACCCCCCCCCCAACATACACACAATACATACACCACATATATGTTTTAATCACCTGTTATTTGTATTGTTATTTGAAAGATAACATACGTAAACCTTTTAAATTGAAGAAAAATAGTTTTTTAAATATTTTTTTAAAAAAATAATTATAACGCTTTGAGATAAAAAAGACGTTTACAAATGTACCAACATGGAGTCCTACATCACACAGGTTTAGATTTCTAGGGGCCTTTATAGTCCAAGTAATATAAAGTAAAAACATCGTACGCCGCAGGTTATAAAATAAAGGATATTATCGGTGACGAAGGGGAAGAGAAAGAGAAGGGGAGAGAGAAAGAGAAGGGGAGAGAGAGGGAGAGGGAGAGAGAGAGAACAGTAGAGAGAAAATAGACTGAGTTTATCGAGTAGTAGAGAGATAGAAAATAGACTGAGTTTATGGAGTAGTAGAGAGATAGAAAATAGACTGAGTTAATGGAGAAGTACAGAGATAGATTTGATGGGGGTAAATGTTAGAAATAGAGAGAAGAAATACACAAAATAGCGATAAAAATTACATATAGAGAGAGCAGAGGGGGGGGGGAGAAAATAGATAAGTGGTAAAGGGAGTAACGACAGAAAGAAAAGAAGGAAGAGATAAATATAGGACCGGAGCGAGTAAGAGAGAAAGTGAGTGGGAAAAAAAAGAGAGGTTGAATTAAACAAGTTTTCCAATTTTCTTTCGCAGATCTCAGTCCTAAGTTGACAAAGCAGAGAGATAGAGAGTAGAGAGAGATAGAGAGATAGAGATATACAGAGATAGAGAGATAGAGAGAGATAGAGAGATAGAGAGAGAGAGATAGAGAGAGATAGAGAGCAGAGAGAGATAGAGAGATAGAGAGCAGAGAGAGACAGAGAGATATAGAGAGATAGAGAGCAGAGAGAGATAGAGAGATAGAGAGAGATAGAGAGATAGAGAGCAGAGAGAGATAGAGAGTAGAGAGAGATAGAGAGCAGAGAGAGATATAGAGATAGAGAGATAGAGAGATAGAGAGCAGAGAGAGATGCCCAGCAGAGACTTCATCTCCTAGCTGTCTGGATCAATCGAGGCACAGTTCCCTTCTTTCTTCCCAAACAAAAGATCTCGTTCAGGAGTAACTCATTAGGAGAGCACCTCCAGGGAGGGCGGACTGAGGATTTCAAGACAGGTTGGCGTGGGGCGGTTAGGAAGGATGGAATGAAGGAGGTGAAAGGTGGTTGTGGGGCGCTTAGGGGGGATAGGGTGAAGGAGGTGGGTGTGGGGCGCTTAGGGAGGATGGGGTGAAGGAGGTGAGATTGGGTGTGCGGAGGTTAGGGAAGATGGTGTGAAGGAGGTGAGATTAGGTGTGGGGAGGCTAGGGAGGATGGGGTGAAGGAGGTTTGAGGTGGGTGTGGGGCGCTTAGGGAGGATGGGGTGAAGGAGGTGAGAGGTGGGTGTGGGGAGGTTAGGGAGGATGGGGTGAAGGAGGTGAGAGGTGAGTGTGGGGCGCTTAATGAAGATGGGGTGAAGGAGGTGAGAGGTGGGTGTGGGGCGCTTAATGAAGATGGGGTGAAGGAGGTTAGAGGTGGGTGTGAGGCGGGTATGGCGGATGGTGTCGACGAGGTAAGAGGTTGAGGGGGGGGGGAACCAGAACATAAAAAATTCGGACTTCACAAATTATCTTATCTTATCTTATCTTATCTTATCTTATATGTTACACACGCTCCTTCTATACAGAAGATTATTGCGAGCTACGTATATCTATGGTTTGCGTTTAGTCCTGCATTCTTATTAGAGTTTTAAATGATGATAAAGTGTTGGCTTTCCTGGTTTCTCCAGGCAACCAGACGGGAAGAAATAAAACTTGTATGTTTTTGTTATTGTATACGAAATAAGAAAGGTGTTTTTGTCCTTATGTCTTCAAGACTTAAGATGTTGAAAGAATAAATGGTTACGACTTTGGGTGGCGGGGAATAAATGCCCAGTTATTGACCGCTATTATAGAGCAAAGATTCTCAAATTCCTTTAAATTGTGACCCGCGGCAATATCATTCATCACCTCCGAGACTCTCTCCCGTGTATGTATTTGATATTTATATGAAACCTATTTATGCACTATAGACTCTTTATTCCAATTTCTCATGACCCCTCATACACACGATTTTACCTTTGGGATCTACCAGTCCCCTAATGAGAACCTCTGACGTGGAGCGTTGAGTGTTAAGATCGATTGTTTAATAATCGAATATTTTAACAAGGGAGCGGAAAGTCTTTGTTATATCATCAAGGCCAGACCACACAATCCAATAAATGCTGTAGCATATTAAAGATCGCTTTTTTCCCAAAACAATAAACTAATTCTGCTGTTTGTAAACGTCTACACACACTGACATAAACTGAAGTTTGTAGAACTAACGAGGATCTTTCAATGGCGGGCCATCTTAAGATGTCGTACACACTCCACTGTGCTAAGCTGATGTTGAGTTGTGTAATGAATGAAAGGTGAATGGATTATGCTAAATTGTGTATAACTGTTCGAGTTTTTATTTTTTAATTTTTTAATTTATTTTTTTAAGTTTTGCTTTTGCCCCCCCCCCCCCCGAAACACAACAACACATAAGGGATGAACCCTCAGTGATGGAAGTGAAATGTTATTGACAGATATAAGACGGTGACAAGAAGAGGACAGTGATGAAAAGAGCACATTTATAGTAACAGGACAGTGACAGAGAGATGACAGTGACAGAAAGAGAATAGTGACAGAAACTAAGAAGACGAGTGTGACAGCATCGACTAAGAAGACGAGTGTGACAGCATCGACTAAGAAGACGAGTGTGACAGCATCGACTAAGAAGACAAGTGTGACAGCACCGACTAAGAAGACGAGTGTGACAGCATCGACTAAGAAGACGAGTGTGACAGCACCGACTAAGAAGACGAGTGTGACAGCACCGACTTGCTCATGACAGTAACACCAGGAAGACTACTACAGTAAAGCCGCTAACGCCCACCAGCCGTCAAAGTCAGGCCACTTGCCACCGAGGTGGGATTACTCGTTAATCTGCGGATTAACTTTGATTTGAAGATTAACTCCAAATTTGTATACTGATCTTGGTAGTGATGTGCAATTAACTCTCAACGTTTTATCGGTTCATGTGTAGTATATTCTTTTGACATCCAAGAAACACATATTATGTAATCCTTATCAAATTAGCTGCGAGGCAAGTCTTATGTGTTGGGCGTTGCCTGGCTGATAGGGGACATTGGTGATGTGTTGTCAGGCACAGAATAGGAGGGTGGGGGTAGGAGAAGATGACTGCATCCCTTCATGAGATTACTATAATAGAATACGTAACTTGGAATTTTAAAAAATGGATTAGCATTTAATGAACCACCAACCTAAAAAAGATAATTAATTATTCAACTTATGACAATGGATCTAGGAGCTATAGCTATATATTTACTGTGGCTGAATTTATATAATAACAAAATTTCATATTAGTAATTGAGCTACAGGATTTTTCTTATTTATATGTTTGTTTTTTTGTTGTTGCTGTTTTTTTTTTAATTTAATTTTTTATTTTATTTTTATTAATTTTTTGAGAGTGATTGGGGGGGGGGGAGTGTTGATAGTAACCTTACTATCTCGTATTTTGAGTAGTAGCAATTATATCAATAGAAATTACTTTAATTTAAAAAATAACCAAGTTATAACTAACGATTTTTTTATTTTATATTACTTTCTTTAAAATAAATTTTTAAAAATGTATATATAACTAAACCTGGGAAAATATTGTCAAATTTGGGATGTAAAAAACTTTAACAATTTCAAGTAGATATCTACATCGATGCCACATTCATTTCTGTTTCCAAGTAGGTAAAAATAAACAATATTACGTCATTGGTGTTTGCAATGGGGCGTTCACTGAATCTCGTACACATAAGAGCGCATAGCTTCATCGGCTTTTTGTACTTCACGCTGGTAAACTAGGAACGCGGTCGATGTTTGCAAATTTTAGATTTCATCCAAGTTTTTACTCAAAACAGCAAATATCTCCACTTTTTCCTGCTAATGTAATGTCATAAAAAAAGATCAATGAGTCAATTAGTAATTTCAGAAGATGCCACCGGCCAGTTAACATTTTAACGCGGGCCGGATTTTTTAGTATCTCGATGTGACGTGTTTAACTGGCAACGCCCATTACTCAACTGTAAGTAGTAAAAAAAAAAAAAGGTTTGATTAAATATTCGACAGTAGAGGGAGGGGGAGAGGATTAAATCACTCGCACGCGGATGTTGAGAAGACGAACACGGACATTTGCCCAGTGGTCCCGTCCTGGCTCATGGGGCGCGTGACGGGAGAATAGCGACAGCTCCTTGTTATTTTGGGAAGAGCTGACAGAAGTCAGAGTGACATATTGTCATGCCGGGAGCTAAACGTCCAGCAATTACTTGGAACATCTCAAAAATCTACAGGCACATAGAGAGAGTGAAAGGTTATACACGTAATGTCACATGATCTATGTGCAGATACAAAATAATATGCCCCACACGCACATGTAGAGTAAAGTGTTCTACACGTACATAAAGAGTAATACGTTACCAGGCACATGCAATGTAATAGGTAGTACACGCACATACAGAGTAATTTAATACAATATACGCGCACATACACGCACATTGAGAATAACATGTCTGCACGCACACAGGGGGCAAGTTGATAGGCACTCACACAGGGGGCAAGTTGATAGGCACGCACACGGGGGGCAAGTTGATAGGCACGCACACAGGGGGCAAGTTGATAGGCACGCACACAGGGGGCAAGTTGACATGCACTCAGAAAGTAAAACACGGTATTGTGTGGCTATGTTCCAAAAAGAGAGCGATGAGGCGGGGTGGGACGGCATCAACTGGACAGCAGGGCGAGCAGCACTCGATGCCCCTGACAGTAACACTTGTTAGCTTCATCTCAGTTACCGCCTATGCACGGATAGACGCCCAGGACCCAGAGAATGGCATGGAATAAATATTTATGACAGCTCATCCCGTCACTTGATTTTTAGCCCTCCAGTTTGTTTAGTAGCCAATCAGACACTCGCTATCGGCGAAATACAGACTACATCCCACTAAGGAGTCCATCTTGTAGGAATAAAGTCACAACTGTCCATAAAAACTGGGCGGTGGCCGCTAAACACACAATTCTCCACCAAGGATGTAGTCCATTATTTTTTTCGAGAAAAGGCCATGCACCTGTGATCCTTCCTTTCTTTATCTTTCTTGTTTTATATCGATGTAGAGTTTTCAACTAATTACACTCTATAGTGCTGACTTTTTTCAGTTAAATGATTAGTTTATTTTTTTATTATTCGGTTTTAATAGAGTTTATTACTTCTCTTGCTCATTTTGGAAGTGGTTGCTCCCCACTTCATGGTTATAGATGACCCTGCTACCTTGGTGTCTTAATAGAAATCATTATACTCATACGTATAAAAGGGAATTCAGTTACAGTCGCCATAGCGCGTTGGTTGAGGTCAATTGTAATAATCATGCTTAGGTTTAAGCAATTATAATTTAAAAAATAAACCAAGCTACAGTCCGTTGTTCAGATGACCGCTTACTGCTGGTGTACTGACCAATGTTGATGACTACTAAATAACTACAAAGCCCAGGGGCGTTCAAACTTTTAGCATGGCGGGTCATACTCCTTGAGATAAATAATATATTCGCGGACCGGATTAAAATAGAATCATAGAAATGGCATAATATGCTGAGAAGTGTTTATAGCAAAATATTAATGTGAATAGTTTAAATGAGGTCTTGAATGCAGTAAATAGATAAGGTCAGGCTCAATGCCACTGAGTTTGATATGATATCACATTGGTGAGAACCACTTATTCTCGTCCTCACAAGGTTCTTGTTAAAATTCTTGACTGTAAATGTCTGCTCACACAAGTATGTCGAGCCAAACAAGCTGAGCCTTTTCTTAGCAAACGATCGAATTTCTTTGGATCTCTCTTGTTCCAGCTGACTGTAAAATTCAATGAGAGAAAGTTGTTGTTTCTCGCGACATTGAACACACCTTTGCAACTCAATGAGTTCCAGCTGCAGATTGACTTGAGGATTATCAAGGTCAACAGCGAAAGGTGAAGAAAATTCACGATTTCCATTTCAATAGTTTCAAAGTGCCGAAAGCGACTTTGAAATTCATCAGCTGAGGATTGGACATTTATAACATACCTCTCTATTTGCTAATAGAAGCTTCTTTCTGTAAAAAAAAACAACATTTCATGATTTCCTGTAGTGACGGGGCATGTGTATTATTAGACTGTTGAGACATTTGCAAAAATTGCAGCTTGTTCCCAGGGGCCTCGATATGCGATTTTAATTGCCTTACCGCTGCATTGAAGATTTGTGTTAAAAAAGGTATAGATGTCTTGTCACATTAAATAAGAATACAAAATCGTCCTGACAAAGCAGTGTCCGATAGTTCAGGAATTAGTTACGTTCTATAAAATGCCCAATTTCTTTTTAAGTGTGTAGAAGTGCTGAAGTGTTGTTCTCCGAGTAAGCCATCTTACATTATTTTGATGCGTACCATCTTAGTATTCTCTCTGGATGTTGAGAAGAAAAGGCTAAAACTGGCGGTGAAACAGGGCTTAGAGTTTATAGTTTTTATCACTGGCTCAAGGGCAGAATCACATTCGTTACAGGTCATTTTTGCTAGTGAACTGTGCTCACCAGTCATGGCAGGGGCACAATAGATAATAAAGGGATCGTTTCTAGCTAATATAATGTCATTCACAAAATAACAAACAGAAACAACTAAATTTGTTCCCCCTTGTTTTAGTGTTTAATACTGAAAGTCTAGTAATTAGTAAACAATAAAATATTATCGCTTTTCGCGATCATTTGCGGTACTCAAAACAGCATAAAATTTATAATTTTAAAAATAGGTATAATGTCGTCACAGAAATAATACCAATCAGTTATTGAAGATGAAGCCGGACCGGACTTTGGACACCCCTGACAAAGACAGTACCCTTTAATGACATCATTCTCAGTGAAATCTCAGTGAATTCAATGATCCTTTTAGAAAGCCCAAGTCAGATGCATTCAGTATTGATGTCACTTCAATGATCTGAGAGCTACTGACTAACACCTAGTATGAACTATTGGAGATTAGAGCTAAAACCTTGCGTCCTTCCATTTACACCGACTTAGCAGCAAAGTGGGGTGGGGTGCGATGGGAGTGAAATGATTAAAGCTCCCTCTTTCATCAAAATTCAGTAGACGTCAGTTTCAATGGCTGCTATTAAACAACAGCTACCCCTAAGTGATGCAATGCGTGTTCTAATATTGGACTAAAGTCACTTTCCACATATCAAACAATAAACTAAGAATGTGAGTATGCTGTGAGGAGGGGGGTGATCTCAACTTGAAATAACGACATTGAAAGATTTCTCAACGTATGACTGTCACAACGACCACCCACCCCTCTCATACACACACAAGCACACGTTAGTTAATTAATAACATTTACCAAACTAGGACAACAATCCGCCGAGACACGTCACATGAGATGAAATATTTACATCATCCAACTCACAGCATGTCCATCTCACGTCCCTCGAGTCACTCCCCCCCCCCCCACCTTTTCCCCTCGTCAACAGTCAACAGCGAAATGATTCAGAGTTTGGAATGTATTGAGTTGTTCCGGTGGGGAAAGTGATGTAACGGTGGTACGGTGGGGAAGGTAATGTAACGGTGGTACGGTGGGGAAGGTGATGTAACGGTGGTACGGTGGGGAAGGTGATGTAACGGTGGTACGGTGGGGAAGGTGATGTAACGGTGGTATGGTGGGGAAAGTGATGTAACGGTGGTATGGTGGGGAAGGTGATGTAACGGTGGTACGATGAGGAAGGTGATGTAATGGTACTACGATGAGGAAGGTGATGTAACGGTGGTACGATGAGGAAGGTGATGTATCGGTGGTATGGTGGAGAAGGTGATGTAACGGTGGTATGGTGGGGAAGGTGATGTAACGGTGGTACGGTGGAGAAGGTGATGTAACGGTGGTATGGTGGAGAAGGTGATGTAACGGTGGTACGATGAGGAAGGTGATGTAATGGTGCTACGATGAGGAAGGTGATGTAACGGTGGTACGATGAGCAAGGTGATGTAACGGTGGTACGATGGAATAGGTGATGTAACGGTGGTACGGTGGAGAAGGTGATGTAACGGTGGAGAAGGTGATGTAACGGTGGTATGGTGGAGAAGGTGATGTAACGGTGGTACGATGAGGAAGGTGATGTAACGGTGGTATGGTGGAGAAGGGTGAGGTCGGACAGAAGGGTGAGGACGGACAGAGGGGTGAGGACGGACAGAAGGGTGAGGCTAGACAGAGGGAAATTGAATTTTTTTAATAGAGAAGATTGCGTCATTCAAATTCAACCAAGAAATGTATAATAAAATGATGAAACCGACATCTGAATGCTCCATCCAGTAAGCCAACCACATCACAATGGCAAGGGGGACAATCTAATCCGTTCAATTTCAGACCCTATTTCTGACCTGGCTTGAACCTCACTAGCAAGCGAAATGTCCAATTTCCAAGGCTGGTTATAATCGGTTCCCAGGAGAAAAGGGCTTGTAATTTTATGCTATATTATCGACTACAATGCTAGGGTAGGCCTGCGGGCGGGGAGGGGGTGCGCAATGAACAGAACAAGCATTCGATACCAATATTTAAAAGCCACAATAAGCTGGAAGTCACGAAATTAACTTCTGAAATTGGTACATTACCTACATGGAAGCTAAGAGTTTGGACATTTAATATGGCAGCCATATAGGTTCATTTATTTCCCATATCACCGATAGAAGTTCATACACTTTATATATCAACACTAGAGATTTGGACGCTTTTCTCATCAATGATAGAAGTTCATAAACTTTTCATGTCAGCACTGGAAGTTTATACACATTCCATAACAACACTAGAAGATCATACACTTTCCATACTAACACAAGAAGATCACACACATTCCACATATAACAACACTAGAAGATCACACACTTTCCATACTAACACTAGAAGATCGCACACTTTCCATACTAACACTAGAAGATCACACACATTCCACATATAACAAAACTAGAAGATCACATACTTTCCATACTAACACTAGAAGATCACACACTTTCCATACTAACACAAGAAGATCACACACTTTCCACATATAACAACACAAGAAGATCACACACATTCCATACTAACACAAAAAGATCACACACTTTCCACATATAACAAAACTAGAAGATCACACACTTTCCATACTAACACTAGAAGATCACACACATTCCACATATAACAACACTAGAAGATCACACACTTTCCATACTAACACTGGAATATCACACACTTTTCCTATCAACACTAGAAGTTCATACGCTTTCGAAATCAACGATAGAAGTTCATGCACTTTATATATCAAATAGAACAGTTAATACATTTCCTACATCACACACAGAAATTCACGCATCTCTCACATTAACGTTAGAGGATGACGTCACACTGTCTTACCTGTTCCACGACGAAAATCCTAAAGTGAATCTGTTGCCTCTTGAGCGTGGGCAGCAGGTAGTGGAGGAGCACCTTCAGGTGATTCCACCGGTCCCGGTACGGGATGATGATGGCGACCCGGTGCCGGGATATACACGAGGACGGCTTCCACTCGCCGCCCCGCAGAACGTCGCTGTGTTCCTTGACGCAGGCCTCAAAGTCCACTGATATGTTCAGGTTGACATCTGTCGTGTTGCCGACTGTGGAGGAGAAAGACATTCACTCAATGCATTTGGTAGTAGCACTTTGGTGTTGGGGTTAAATAAAAATTATTTGAATACCTTTGGTGCTGGATGGGGTTTTAATTGCAAGCATTTTACGATTTATTCCTTTCAATGCTATTTATTATTAATTATTATCTAAGGGTCCATTGAGTCTTGAAGCATCTGAGGATCCACAGAACATTGTCGCGTCTATAGATAAAAGAACTGTTGAGGTCTTTAAAGATCTATAGGCCATGTGATTTAACGACGAAGCTGTCACGTGAGAACCACGAGATTGAGGATAGTGAAAAAGGTCACGTGAGATATGCATGTAGAAAGGGTTCGAGGGAGGAAGATGGCTGAATGTATCAGTATGTGTCTCCATCGTGTGAAACTTCAAATTTATTAGTGTACATAGTGATTACTGTAATCATCGGATATTCCAGTATTTAAGTTCATTTTATTAAAGTTATGTATTTCAAGGAATCATTGTACGAGAGATGTTGTTGTTTGATAACGCCTACTAACACACACGTAAAGAGATGTTGTTATTTGATAACGCTTACTAACACACACGTAAAGAGATGTTGTTGTTTGATAACGCTTACTAACACACACGTAAAGAGATGTTGTTGTTTGATAACGCCTACTAATACTCATGTAACGAGATGTTGTTGTTTGATTACGCCAACTCACACACATGTAAAGAGATGTTGTTTGATAACGCTTGCTAACACACATGTAAAGAGATGTTGTTGTTTGATAACGCTTGCTAACACTCATGTAACGAGATGTTGTTGTTTGATAACACCAACTAACACACATGTAAAGAGATGTGAGACAGTAGCTCAGTTACAGAACAGTTAGAGGCTGGACATACAATCTACTTTTAAAAACTGAAACGTGAATCCCCCCCCCCACAGACCCGCGCGCGTTCATAACAAAAGGTAAATAAATGGAAACTCGTTTCTCTATATGCGAGAGAGTTGGCGATTGTGTTCTTTCGTGACAGTCCAGAAGCGCAAGTCCGTGGTAGGCGATACAAGCCATCGAATCATTTTAACGCACACCTTCAAACGCACACCTAGCGAGTCTTCAAAACGCACACCAAGCGACTCCTCCAAACGCACACCAACCGACTCCTCCAAACGCACACCAACCGACTCCTCCAAACGCACACCAAGCGACTCCTCCAAACGCACACCAACCGACT
Organism: Radix auricularia; assembly: GCA_002072015.1. NCBI lineage: Eukaryota > Metazoa > Mollusca > Gastropoda > Lymnaeidae > Radix > Radix auricularia. The sequence goes on from MUZC01000946.1 coordinate 670,688, forward strand.
CCTCCAAGCGCACACCAAGTGACTCCAAACGCACACCAAGTGACTCCAAACGCACACCAAGTGACTCCAAGCGCACACCAAGTGACTCCAAGCGCACACGAAGCGACTCCTCCAAACACACACCAAGCGACTCATCCAAACTCACACCAATTGACTCCAAACGCACTCCAACCTACTCCTCTAAACGAAGACCAAGCGACACCTCCAAACGCACACCAAACGACACCTTCACACGCAGACCATGCGATTCCTCCAAACGCAGACCATGCGATTCCTCCAAACGCACACCATGCGATTACTCTAAACGCACACCAAGCGACTCCTCTAAACGCACACGAAGCGACTCTCCAAAACGCGCAACAAACGATTTGCCCAAACGTACAAATAATACAGTTTTATGGTGGTCAATATACAAGTCAGAGGAGGTCGAGGTAGCTGGCAAGCCTTCCCCATCCTGCCAAAATAAAAATCATGGCCGATGCCAATCAGATTTCCAAAACGCAGCCCCGGACATCACCAACCGTTCATTCACACAGGGCACCTATCATCCCTCGCGAAACAGAAATCTACGGCGACGACTTTCTATAATGACCACCGTCGTGTCATCAATTACTTGACCACCATCGTGTCATCAATTAGGATAAGTGAGATGACGCAGACGAGCCGGGTCGATTCTTTACGGACTTACTCCCGGTATCGACACTGTCAGGCCAACGGACTCGGCTACCGAGATTGATGGATGTATCGCGTTTCTGCGCGGGCCAAAACCTGACGGGGCGAACATTGTTGTTTTGAAGGTGGGGGTCTGTGGATGGGCGTGGTGGGGGGAGGGGGTGAAGCGGTGTGAGATGAGGTGAGTATCGATTCTTGACCATCGGGGAAAACACATCCGATAGCGACGATATTCGTGGCATCAAAAAGTCGAAACTTGAAAGGAATGCAATATGTGATGTTGGGTTCCGTGATAAGCGAATGGTGGAGGGGCGGACAATGTGGAGAGGATAGACCGGAAGGGTGGGCCAATAGAATGAAATTCGTGAGTGATTAAAGGGTGCAATGTAAGGTCCGTGAGGGGTCAAAGTGGTGTGGGTAGTAGGGTGTGGCTAAAACGAAGACCGAATTAAAATGGGTCGTAAGGTGAGTCATAGAGTTTTGTGTCAGATTTGGTCACAGGATTTGGGTGGATCTTGTGGGTCACAGGATTTAGGTGGATCTTGTGGGTCACAGGATTTAGGTGGATCTTCTGGGTCACAGGATTTAGGTGGATCATCTGGGTCACAGAATTAAGGTGGATCTTCTGGATCACAGGATTTAGGTGGATCATCTGGGTCACAGGATTTAGGTGGATCATCTGGGTCACAGGATTAAGGTGGATCTTCTGGGTCACAGGATAAAAGTGGATCTTCTGGGTCACAGGATTTAGGTGGATCTTCTGGGTCACAGGATTTAGGTGGATCTTGTGGGTCGCAGGATTTAGGTGGATCTTCTGGGTCACAGGATTTAGGTGGATCTTCTGGGTCACAGGATTTAGGTGGATCTGCTGGGTCACAAGAGGTTGTAAGTAATGTGTAAGATATTGAGTCAAACCTAGGGGATTATTTCCAACTTATAATTATAGGTGTGTGTGTTTTGTGTGTGTGTGTGTTTTGTGTGTGTGTGTGTGTTTTGTGTGTGTGTGTGTGTGTTTTGTGTGTTTTGTGTGTGTGTGTTTTGTGTGTGTGTGTTTTGTGTGTGTGTGTTTTGTGTGTGTGTTTGTTTTGTGTGTGTGTGTGTTTTGTGTGTGTGTGTGTGTTTTGTGTGTGTGTGTTTTGTGTGTGTGTGTTTTGTGTGTGTGTGTTTTGTGTGTGTGTGTGTGTGTTTTGTGTGTGTGTGTTGTGTGTGTTTTGTGTTTGTGTATTTTGTGTGTGTTTGTTTTGTGTGTGTGTGTGTTTTGTGTTTGTGTATTTTGTGTGTGTTTGTTTTGTGTGTGTGTGTGTGTGTGTCCGCGGAAGTTATAAGTAAAGAAATAACGTTCACTATTGATTTTTTTTAAAAATGGTTGCCATATTATGTTTCTACTGTGACAAATCTATTAATATCAATGTTATAGACTAGTCAACACGTGATTTATCAAATCAACAATGATGTAAATTCTACTAGCTTCATTATTTCTCCCCCGCTCCACCCGACAATAATTACAGTTTTTCAAGAATTCCAGCTCAATCGTAAAATACTACCCCCAGTATCCGAAGGAACCACGGTGGGTAAATCCGACCATTTTTCTTCCAGTCCTGAGATCGGGTCTGACACGTCCAGTCAAGAAACATCAAGCCCAGACGATATGGTCATCTTCTGATAGTGTCCAGCTAACACCCACCCGGCCCCAGTCCACGAACCAATGCACATCCCGAAAACCATTTCTTTTTCTTCATCTGTTTTTCCCCCTTCATTAAACGAAATTGCGTCTTGCGCAGACATTTCCTTTCAAAGAAGAAGGGAGAAATAAAGAACGTTGGATATATCTCTCCTAATAGTCAGGCGTCTCCCAGCTCCCAGACCGAAAGGTCACCTTAAAGGTGAAGGATGCCAGACATTGAAATATTGAGTCGGGCTCCAGGAAAGGCGGGTGGAAGACGACACAGAGACGGGTGAAGACTATAGGGAAGAGGGGGAGTAGAGAGTTTGAAACGGTGAGCAGAGTATTGGCGTCTTGAGAATTTCAGAAGGTTCTTTATTTCGTCTTCTTGAGAATTTCAGAAGGTTATTTAATTCGTCTTCTTGAGAATTTCAGAAGGTTCTTTAATTCGCCTTCTTGAGAATTTCAGAAGGTTCTTTAATTCGCCTTCTTGAGAATTTCAGAAGGTTCTTTAATTCGTCTTCTTGAGAATTTCAGAAGGTGCTTTAATTCGTCTTCTTGAGAATTTCAGAAGGTGCTTTAATTCGGCGTCTTGAGAATTTCATAAGTTGATGAGATTCGCATCTTGAAATCGTCCCGAGTTGTGGTAGAGGGTCTCGAGAATTGACAACGTATTTAGAGGAACATAGAGAAGTTAATATAAAAAGGAGCAATGAATTTCCCAAAGTAAGACGCTAATCCCAATGTTAGAGGTTTTGAGACGGAACATAGAGAAGTTAATATAAAAAGGAGCAATGAATTTCCCAAAGTAAGACGCTAATCCCAATGCTTCACCAACCCACATACTCCCTCGTCATATATTCCGTACAAGTGATTCGCACTCGTCTGTCGAGGTGACATTAACCGCTTGCACGTGCTTTGGGAGGTTATCAAAAATTGGTATGTCCAGAACCAGACAGCCCTACCCTGATAGGGCAACGGGGAGGTCGAAGAGAAGGGGGTGAGTAAGGACGGGACAAAGCTCGGGTCAGTATAGTCAGTATGGGGGGCTGACGTTCCTTTGGGCGGTGAGGGGGCCCTCACGTCAATTGGCGCGGTGAGAGGGCGTGACGTTAGTAGGGGTGGTGAGAGGGCGTCACGTTAGTTGGGATGGTGAGAGGGCGTTACGTTAGTTGGGATGGTGAGAGGGCGTTACGTTAGTTGGGATGGTGAGTGGGCGTTACGTTAGTTGGGATGGTGAGAGGGCGTTAAGTTAGTTGGGATGGTGAGAGGGCGTTACGTTAGTTTGGATGGGGAGAGGGCGTTACGTTAGTTGGGATGGTGAGAGGGCGTTACGCTAGTTGGGATGGTGAGAGGGCGTTACGTTAGTTGGGATGGTGAGAGGGCGTTACGTTAGTTGGGATGGTGAGAGGGCGTTACGTTAGTTGCAGTAAGGAGGGGGGACATACATCATGCTGGTGGAGGTGGTGATGAGGAGAAACTAATGGTGGTGATGAGGAGAAACTAATTGTGGGGATGAGGAGAAACTAATGGTGGGGATGAGGAGAAACTAATGGTGGGGATGAGGAGAAACTAATTGTGGGGATGAGGAGAAACTAATTGTGGGGATGAGGAGAAAGAGAAACTAATTGTGGGGATGAGGAGAAACTAATTGTGGGGATGAGGAGAAACTAATTGTGGGGATGAGGAGAAACTAATTATGGGGATGAGGAGAAACTAATTGTGGGGATGAGGAGAAACTAATTGTGGGGATGAGGAGAAACTAATTGAGGGGATGAGGAGAAACTAATTGTGGGGATGAGGAAGGGGACGAAACTCAAGTTGTTTGGTTGGTGAAGGGGACGAAACTTACTTTGGTGGGGTGGTGAAGGGGACGAAACTTACTTTGGTGGGGTGGTGAAAGGGACGAAACTTACTTTGGTGGGGTGGTGAAGGGGACGAAACTTATTTTGGTGGGGTGGTGAAGGGGACGAAACTTACTTTGGTGGTGTGGTGAAGGGGTAAAAAGCTCCGGTAATGGTAGTCAGGGACAACGGTACACAGCTCTACGACTTTGCTATTAAGTGAATAGTTTCGACTCTGTATTAATATTTTAATTTTCAAATGGAACTAATCTAATGCATATACCGTAAGCTTGAGATTCCTCTTTTGAAGCTTTCGTTAACATTTGGGCAACCTGCTCAACCGTGAGCTTCAGATTTCTCTTTTTAAGCTTTGGTTAACACCTGGGCAACCTGCTCAATCTGCTGTAAAGTGCAACATTTACTGAGCGTATGACTCTCTATCCGCCTCACCAGCTATTTCCAGAGCAGGCACAAAGTCAACATGTGAGCCACTGTTTCAGAGACTACACTGCAACGCCGGCAGTTCGTGTCCCTGTTGCGGTCTTATTTAAAAAAGGAGCAACGTGTCATATTTTGCATCACTCAGGTGGGGTTGGGGGGAGCCACTTTGTCATCCGTGTTAACAATCTATTCAAACTCGAGGGTCGAGGTGGTGCGCGCTCGGCTGGCTTATCGAGAGTCGTCACGGATGCGAGTCTTAAACTTAATATGTGCAATAGAAAATTCTCCAAGGCATGGATGCTGCTGTTTCAACGAATCTTCAATTGTATACCATTTTGTACTATTAGATCTATTTTGTGTACAAAGTACAAAAGTCTAAGAAACTAATGCTACCTGAAAGACGTACCAAATTAGTGTGAGAGAGGAGTAGGTGTATTGTTTAAAAAAATTGTTTACGTAAAATAAATAAATAAATAAAAATAACAATTCAATAAATTAGCGAATAGCCAGGATTAAAATCGAGGTTACGTGACAGGTCATGCGAATATTTATTTGTTATTTAATGCGTATTAGCAATGTATGTATTCAGAACATGTGTGTATTAGTGTCGAAGACATTATTATAGGTTAATTGAGTTTTCCTGATCTGTGAATCTTTTTGTTCGTCTGTTGCGCGATCGGTGCGCATTATATTGAAGATATTATTAGTTATGACGTAACAGGGGAGGGGATATGACGCGATATAGTGAACGTGACGTAGGGACAATTAGAGTTGATAGTGAGTAGTGAGTTTAATTGATATTGTTGTGAGTGACAAGCACTTTGATAAAGAGTTGGATGCTATTTAACTTATAGAATGTTCTGATAGTGTTGGTCTTGTTTTGAGCCTGTCCGAAAGGCCATACAATTACCAGCACACAGAACGTAACAATGAGTAGCGAGTCGTTTGTAGATACGTATATATCTTTTTATATATTTCAGGTCATGTGTTAAAATATTTACGTATCAGGTATTGTGTGAGTATCTCTGTTAGTTCATATGTTGAGTGTATGTTTCTCAGGTCATGTGTGTGTGTGTGTGTGTGTGCGTGCGTGTGTGTGAGTGTGTGCGTGTGTAAGTGTGTGTGTGTGTGTGTGTGTGAGTGAGCTTATGAGCATGAGACATTATATTATTGGAGTCGTGTCTGGGGTTATGTATGAATGAGGTTATTGGAGCTCAAATGTGATATGCATTATGTCATAGGTCTTGTGTGTAATAGGTCATATGTGTTTGTGTGTGTATGTGCGTGTGTGTGAGCACATGAGCATGAGACACTATATTATTGGAGTCGTGTCTGAGGTTATGTATGAATGAGGTTATTGGAGCTCAAGTGTGATATGCGTTGTGTCATAGGTCTTGTGTGTAATATGTCATATGTGTTTGTGTGTGTATGTGCGTGTGTGTGAGCACATGAGCATGAGACACTATATTATTGGAGTCGTGTCTGAGGTTATGTATGAATGAGGTTATTGGAGCTCAAGTGTGATATGCGTTGTGTCATAGGTCATGTATATTATATATGAGCCAGGCTATGTGTAAGTTAGAAATATGCGATAGACGTCGCGTGTGTGTGAGGTTGTGTACGCTTCTTCGTGACGATTGGTCATGTGTGTGCATGTGTGTACTACACACAGTGTTACCATTGTAGTGTTTCTTGAGTAGGAAGTAATTTAACAACCACTTTTTATAATCGCGTTTGATCGTTAATATAAACAGCAAGTGATTAAGGCGGGAGATAGAGGGGGGGGGGGCGTTACAGATGCCATTTAGGAGGCGATTAACAGATATCTTACTGTCCAATGGGTGTCCTCAAATTAAAGCAACAATTTGAATATCAAAGACATTGTAACTGTACCGACAATAATCTTTAAAACAAAAATATTATTATCTCTAAAACATAAATAACTATTATTTATAAAACAACAATAGATTAAATCTTTTAAAGAAGAACATATATTTTGTGCATTCAGCGGCTACTTACATAACAAATGTTGACACAAAATGCTAACAATTACAACATCTAAAAAAAAAAAACAACAACAACAACATCAAGAAAATACACAGTCCCGAAGACAAACCCATGCCATTATCCCGCAACATCACCCCCACAACATTCCTTCATAGCGGACAATTCTTACCTAGAGAACTGGGCTCTTTGGGGCATATATCGAGGCGGGCCGGATTCGCCTTTTTGAGCCCCTCTTCGTCCACGAACAGCTCCGTGCCGTCCTTGAACTGCTGCTTGACCTTGTAATAATTGTCTTCGTACTCCCGCGAGACGTTCACGCCGTCCCGGGCGAGAAGAGATTTCATCGCCTCCTCGTCTTCTTTGTCGATCTCCTTCAAAACATTAAACGGCCTAGACTTCCGCTTCCTCACAATCTCGTCATGTGCCATTTCCTGGTCTATGTTGGCAGTTGTGCGCTCGAAAGCGAATGGAATCCCCTGCTTGTAAGGCACTGGCGTCGCCGTGTGGTTCGACCACTGCTGACCAGCCCAAGAGCCATTGGCCTTCATGTAGACCGCCCTGCCCTGGTCAGCTTTCTGGATCAGCTTCTCCACCCTGCGGGCGTACAGCTCTGCCTGCAGCTTGGCGTTAGCCTCCTCCGGCGTCATCAAGCTCTCGCGCATCAGCTTGGCCAGGGCTTTCTCCAGCTCCCGCACTTCCTGCTGCGCCCGCAGCCTGTTTCGATAGTGTGACGACGCCCCCGGGGGGAGTGCCCTCGGGGTGGCAGCGGGCGCCCTGGTGGCCGGGTTGGGCACCTCCGCGGGGGCGTCCCTGCTGACTATGCTGCGTACGGGCTCAGAGTTCCTCGCCCTGTGGCTGAAGACGAGGATCTGCGCGATGGAGATGAAGACCAGAAGGAAGCAGCCGACAAACACGCAGATTTCGGTGAGCGATCGGTTTCTCTTGACTCTCATGGTCGGCAGAGATGACGTGCCATAGAACACAGGGGGGAGGGGTGTGAGTGGGCGAGTGTTCCCACTGCAGGTCCGAGTCAGGCTCGGTCAATGCATTAGCATCCCAAACGAATCGCTAAAGCAGAAATCTCTCGTGTGAAAAATGTAAAGGAGGAACAACTTTCATTGTCTGTTCCGCGAGAGGATATTTCCTTTCCGTTATGCTTCATCTGTAACATGTTGAGCGGCTCAGGTGTTCGTACCACTAAGAAGTATTCCCAACATTTGACTAGGACACTGCCTACACGCACGTAGAACTTAGGTTTATTTGGTCACAATTACATTCGTTTGGACTGTAAAATCAGAAGAAAAAATATATTCCAAGTAACCAACTCGGTAAACGACATTACATTTGTCACAACCAGTTTACTACTAAAGATTACACGATGTTACATTTGTCACAACTAGTTTACCCCTAGTGATTACACGATATTACAATTGTCACAACCAGTTTACTACTAGAGATTACACGATATTACATTTGTCACAACCAGTTTACTACTAGAGATTACACGATATTACATTTGTCACAACTAAATTCCCTCCCTAGAGATTACGCGATATTACATGTGTCACAACTAGTTTCCCACTAGCTATAGATTAAGCGACGAATATTAAAAATATCAATTTTGATTCCATTTAGCACTAAGCATGTTCTTTTATATCAAATAATTTTTTTTTAAGACAGCTGAAACTAGAACTGCGCATTACGATGTTATCTGTGCATCCAAACCTAAAATGGCATTAACGAATAGAATCGAAAACTGAGCTCGGAAAAAAAAACTAATTAAAATATCATTTCGAAACCTGAATATCAACTTGGCATAGTTGGAAAAAAGGCAAAACTTTGAACTATGACCTTTCATAGTAGTCAAATGTTTCGTTAATACTTCCGTTATGATAATATTTTTTTTTCTATTAGTACATTCCTCACATTGTATAGGAAAATGATTTATTTTGAGACGCCGTCAAAGCCAAACAACTAGGTCAGTCAGTATAAGGCCGTCAAACAACCAGGTCAGTCAGTATAAGGCCGTCAAAGTCAAACAACCAGGTCAGTCAGTATAAGGCCGTCAAAGTCAAACACCCAGGTCAGTCAGTATAAGGCCGTCAAAGTCAAACACCCAGGTCAGTCAGAACTCATCTCTAAGGCTCCGCTAGATTCGATAATGTTTGAGTATTTGAACTATTGTGAACTAAATCGTTTCATTTATTTACAGAAAATTTAAAAAAAATAAACCATATCTGTATGTATCTCAATATCATATTGAGCCACGGCTCAATTTGAGCCACGGCTCAATTTGAGCCACGGCTCAATAGGCAGACATTTGTGGCCTTAAGACAATAAGCCGTAAAGAAAATTAGGGCTTAAGACAATTTCCGAGCCAAATAGCCCAAAGGCTGGGCTGATGGCGGCACAGTCAGAAGACTTGACCAGAGAACGCCACGGAGGTGCTAAAGCGACCCCCGGGGGGAGACTGACTCGTTACAGCCAGGCTCTCAACTCTCAGGTGAGGACTGACCATTGTCCGACGTGGAACCACTTCCACAGGCTGAACACCGGAAGCGAACCCGGCGGCCAATTTTTTGGCGACGCGGAGGTGACAGTGAAACACACCTTGCCCGGAACGCCCCTGCTAGAAATGTGTGCTCTTAACAGGCCGAGTGCAATTAGGAATATTAATTATCAGACGATTACTACTCGATGAGGTTCGCCAGTGAAACGACTAGCCGTCATATGCGCACGACTTTTCAGCCAAAAAAGATATAGTCACATTACTTAACCCAGCAGATACATACAAGGTTATATTAGCTTTTATTGTTACAACAAAAGACTTTAAATGTTGGCCCGTTTACTTAACCCATGACGACCACAGCAATGGCGGCTTTTAACATCTCTCTGAGACTTAAGTGATCGTTCTTACATGACGTCACGGAGCAGTTATCTTCGTGATAGTGAAGCGGTGTCGGATTTCCCGAGCAACGTCACTTTTCCCTGAAATTTATCGTCGGCTGTGTCAGATTTTGTTACACTCCATGTTGTCAGTGAGAGGGCAGTGGAGATTTAAAGTCACGCAGAGAAGAAATCAGTCTGTGGTTGTTGTTTTTTTAAATTACGGTGGATGTCGTAGGTCAGTCAACTTTAGAAAATGCCAACAATGCGGTCATCTTCCGCTGTAAGCGAGTCAGGGGTGGTCAGCATTTTCAGACCAGAAAATAATTAAAAGCGCCATTTTTTAAAGCCCTTAAACATTCATTTTGTTTTTTTTTTCAATTTTTATCACTTTTTCTACCGCAACAAAATATTGAATAACATCAGAGGTCGCATTTGTTGTCTTGTCACCTTGACAACCGTCCACGCCGTTGGTCCTTGTTTATATTATTGTTATAAACAAACTTTCCCGTGCGGCAATAAATAAGACAAAGCCAAATAATGTACAGCGAAACTTGAGAAGAAACAAAGAGAATAGCCATGTGTAACGTTTAAATGTTAACATTTTTAAATTATTAGAAAAGAAAGCGGGAAAATCAATTTATAAGCGGTGAAATTAAAACTGTCAGCCGGTAAGATGGAGTAATAAAGTCTTACATAGATTTGAAATGTATGTTCAGAGACACACAAACACACACACACACACACACTAACAATGCCATTGTATTAACTGTATTGGAGGACTGAGCTGTGTGGAAGCCATGGGAATAAAACATCTCACAGATATAGATACTCAACAGGACCAAGAGACGACGTTTCACGCGATTTGTGATTGCCAGGTTTATGAAGACAAAATACTTTACCTGAAGGGTGTGTTATCAGAATATCTTTAGTAGTTGCAAGTCGGCGTACTATAACTGATTATTTTTTGTCGCCATTAATTTTTTTTACTTACACTCTCGTCATTTAAATTGAAAGAATTTTAATAATTGTTACAGTTGTGATACAATCTGTTGTTACAGTTGTGATACAATCTGTTGTTACAGTTGTGATACAATCTGTTGTTACAGTTGTGATACAATATGTTGTTACAGTTGTGATACAATCTGTTGTTACAGTTGTGATACAATCTGTTGTTTTTTCCTCTGAAATTTAAAGAAAATTTTATTTTAAAAAAACGCATTCTGAAAGAAATTACAACTGGTTTCCCAGCTTTTGGAGGTTCCTCGGAGGTGAAAGGTTCCATGGCCATGGTTGGTTCCTCGGGGGTGAAAGGTTCTCCAGCCATGGTTGATTCCTCGGGAGTGAAAGGTTCCCCAGCCATGGGTGGTTCCTCGGAGGTGAAAGGTTCCCCGGGATGAGAAAATATTATTATGCATGGTGCATACACGCGTCATTTAATCCCAGAGTAAAACATACGATTTCGGTTGTCAAAAAGCTAAAAAAAAACTGGACGGGAAATACATTGGCGAAAGACCACATATCATCTAACATAGACGGAGGCTACAAGGGAATATGACCAGCGGAATAGTATTTCTGCTCGTGCTACTTGTGGAAACTGGATACAATCGTGTCTCACGGAGAGAAATGAATAGGTTTCAAATATAGATAGATAGCATGGCCCAAACACGTGTTGATTTTAAGTATAGAATAAACAATTATCCAAATAACAAAACTATTTATTTTAACAGATATGTATTTCTTCTTTGTTTTGTTAGCTTTTTTTAGTTATAAACGTATATATTACATGTTGGGCGTGGCTCGAGGCTTCTTTTAATTATTTTAATTACTATTGTGTATTTAGTGTCCACATTGTTAGTTGTTACCGTGGATAAGCCTCAACATGACAATGATTATATTGAGGTTAATCTCAGTCTAAAAATATTTTGACTAGTGGGATTAATGCGAACAGAAAGAACATTTGATACCTCAGTTATTTCATGTAGTTGTCCCCAGGCCAACAGCTGTTTGAGAACCTTAGTGTTAGAGTATCGTGGGGCAGGTTGGTGTGTATGGAGGTACACAAGATGTGGATTCCAACAGAGTTATCTCCACTGACTTCAGGAAGTGAATGCTCTCATGAGATGTCGCACCAATGCTGTCACCGGAACTACCCAAAGAAATAATGGCGCGCACCTCTGCCAAACCACGATGATTTCCCCTTCACCCAGTAAAACGGAAGCTGCCACCACAACCACGCCCCTACTTACACCTTGACCGGTAGGGATCAACAAGGTAGACATTATCTACCGGGTACCATATCCGAATAGTTAGACGCCCGATTTGCCGGATCCGGGTACGAATCCATGTAGTAGGGTTGTTAAACGAAAATTGGAAATTCCAAATTGATTTCTGTTTTGAAAACGATTAGCGGCTGCTTCATTTCGCTAAACCATAACCGCCTTGTAATTAGCGTTCACGTTTTCTACAAATAAAATTTAATTTTAGGCATTCAATTTAATTTATGAAAATATGATTGACTGGGTTTTTTTTATTGTTTACATTACCAATTCTACACCAGGGGTGCGCAACCTTTGGGCTCATGTCGGCCGCATAACATAAAAATATTTTTGCAACCGCCGCCAACAAAGTTTTCTCTAAAAAACGAAACGGTCACCATCAAAAATTTAACTCTCGTAATATTCAACGCGAGATATTAATGAGATAATCATAATGTATTGTGGGCAAGTACAGTGCTTCATTACTAGGAAAAACATTTCCATTGATATTCTCTTGTATTTCTACTTTATTGAACATTGTCATGTAAACCAAACCTGATGTCACACACGTACGGCATGAGTGTATTTTTAAGTAGCATTACTACACCGAGAACTCAATAATTGAATAAATGATAAGCTGCTTCACTAACACTGTCCACGTAACTTAGCAGTCAAGTCGAGAAATTAGTAACTGTCTTGCTCCTGAATGTTTGTCGAGAGTCGCAGGAAGTCCTGGAACTCGCTGGAGATCATCAGTCGTACTCCTAACGCCAGATTGGTGTCCACCAGTTGGGTTCGATAATTGTTCTTGAGCTATCTCAATGGTGAAAATGACTCTTCGCAGATTAAATGCTCCCAAACACCACTATAGTAGTTCCGAAAATCCCGATATCCGGCCGGGGCGAAAGACCTGAGCGCTTTCCGGTTGGTCTCTAATGACCGGACACCGGAGCGTGAAGTCAGACACCGGACCAATGAGTCAGACACCGGACCAATGAGACAGACACCGGACCAATAAGTCAGACACCGGACCAATGAGTCAGACACCGGACCAATGAGTCAGACACCGGACCAATGAGTCAGACACCGGACTAATGAGTCACACACCGGACCAATGATTCAGACACCAGACTAATGAGTCAGACAGCGGACCAATGAGTCAGACACCGGACTAATGAGTCACACACCGGACCAATGAGTCAGACACCGGACCAATGAGTCAGACACCGGACTAATGAGTCACTCACCGGACCAATGATTCAGACACCAGACTAATGAGTCAGACACCGGACCAATGAGTCAGACACCGGACCAATGATTCAGACACCAGACGAATGAGTCCGACACCGGACCAATGAGTCAGACACCGGACTAATGAGTCAGACACCGGACCAATGAGTCAGACACCGGACTAATGAGTCAGACAGCGGACCAATGAGTCAGACACCGGACTAATGAGTCACACACCGGACCAATGAGTCAGACACCGGACCAATGAGTCAGACACCAGAACAATGACTCAGACACCAAACTAAGACGTCAGACACAACTGTGGTTTTAGTGAAGGCATGTGGATTTTCAATTTAAACTCCAGTGTCAGACAAAAAATATACATTTTATAGGATTTTCTAAACAGATTTTTGTTAAATACCCAAATGCAATGTGCACGCTCACACACTTAGTTATATCATGCTGTATCAATTGGTATGTAATGAATTTTTTAAACTGTTGAAACATGAAACTAATAGGTTTTATTCTTTTTTATTTAATCCGAAATGATTGTTTCCCTGAAAGATTTATGCAAATTTCGGTTTTAATTTCAAAACGTTTATGCACAACTTCGTTCTTTCTACAACAAACTAAAAACTACAAGGCAATCTGTCAAGTTACCAGGACAACTAATGGGACAGCACTCTCCCAATAAAAACAGATCTGTACAAGTGATTATGGGCCACTTTTATCACTCCAAGAAAACAAAATTCAACCCTGGTTCAACACAAAAAAATTTAATAAACGAAAACATCAACAGACCGTCTATCATCACAGCTGGGTTCAAGGCGTTTAAATCGTGTTCTCCTTTGTTTACGACTAACGGCGTGGGCGATGCGCCAATCACCAAATAATACAATTATATTTTAAAAAACGACGAAATGAGTTCAATCGGCGAGAATCTTAGGGTGTCGCTCAGGACAAAAGTCAAACTGATTACCTCGGAGAGTTGGCGTTACCTGAGATGAGTCATGAAAACCTTTGTCGCCACGATGTGTCGCAAGCAAGTGGGCGAGCGAGAGCTGAGGTCTCAATCGAGCCCGCTGTCTTCGGGCGGTGGTGGTAATGTCTCTGACGTTAGTGATTGCCCCATCATTTATGTCTTGTTGCTGACTGATGTTAGTATTTTACCCCATCATTCATGTCTTGTTGCTGGCTGATGTTAGTATTTTACCCCATCATTCATGTCTTGTTGCTGGCTGTTGTTAGTATTTTACCCCATCATTCATGTCTTGTTGCTGGCTGATGTTAGTATTTTACCCCATCATTCATGTCTTGTTTAGTATTTTACCCCATCATTCATGTCTTGTTGCTGGCTGATGTTAGTATTTTACCCCATCATTCTTGTCTTGCAGGCTGATGTTAGTATTTTACCCCATCATTCTTGTCTTGCAGGCTGATGTTAGTATTTTAACCCATCATTCTTGTCTTGCAGGCTGATGTTAGTATTTTACCCCATCATTCTTGTCTTGCAGGCTGATGTTAGTATTTTACCCCACCATTCATGTCTTGTTGCTGGCTGATGTTAGTATTTAACCCCATCATTCATGTCTTGTTGCTGGCTGATTTTGGTATTTTACCCCATCATTGATGTCTTGTTGCTGGCTGATGTTAGTATTTTACCCCATCATTCATGTCTTGTTGCTGGCTGATTTTGGTATTTTACCCCATCATTGATGTCTTGTAGCTGGCTGATGTTAGTATTTAACCCCATCATTCATGTCTTGTTGCTGGCTGATTTTGGTATTTTACCCGATCATTCATGTCTTGTTGCTGGCTGATTTTGGTATTTTACCCCATCATTCATGTCTTGATGTTGGTAAAATTATGATCGATCCGCTTTGGTAAGCGGAGGCGTCACGACGGGGCCCATGGGGTGCGCACCGCACCGTATGACACCATGTAATTGTGTAACATTGGTCTGTAAACTCGGTCTCCTGTCGTTATTCGGCACGTGCAGATTTAGAGAAGGTCTATGATGTGAGTAGTGATAGGGTGACTTCATGATTTAACGGACTGGGTCACTTCATGATTTAACGGACTGGGTCACTTCATGATTTAACGGACTGGGTCACTTCATGATTTAACGGACTGGGTCACTTCATGATTTAACGGACTGGGTCACTTCATGATTTAACGGACTGGGTCACTTCATGATTTAACGGACTGGGTCACTTCATGATTTAACGGACTGGGTCACTTCATGATTTAACGGACTGGGTCACTTCATGATTTAACATATTATTGTTATAAACAAACTTTCCCGTGCGGCAATAAATAAGACAAAGCCAAATAAT
>MUZC01000946.1:701377-721297 GCA_002072015.1 Radix auricularia
CATTGGCTACCAACACAGCGGTGTCATTGGCTACCAACACAGCGGTGTCATTGGCTACCAACACAGCGGTGTCATTGGCTACCAACACAGCGGTGTCATTGGCTACCAACACAGCGGTGTCATTGGCTACCAACACAGCGGTGTCATTGGCTACCAACACAGCGGTGTCATTGGCTACCAACACAGCGGTGTCATTGGCTACCAACACAGCGGTGTCATTGGCTACCAACACAACGGTGTCATTGGCTACCAACACAACGGTGTCATTGGTTACCAACACAACGGTGTCATTGGCTACCAACACAACGGTGTCATTGGCTACCAACACAACGGTGTCATTGGCTACCAACACAACGGTGTCATTGGCTACCAACACAGCGGTGTCATTGACTACCAACACGTACCACTACTATCCGACTAATCCGATTCCAGGAATACCCGCAGCACCAGCTCGAAAAGCCAAAGTAACTGACCATCATGGTCCACCAGTCGAAGGCAGACGGCCCTACACCACAACACTCATCAGCCATCAGGAACACCGCGATGAACCCATTGTGCTACTCCTGTCTTCGGCATCCGTGTTGGTAAGGGGAAGAGAGAAAAAAACAACAACACTACAACTGGTTCGCAGAATAACAGAAACCCGACAACACGAGTCGTCTCTGGGCCTATTTTTAGACGCGTGAGAACAACACGGCGAAGTGCTCACGCCAAGAAACAAGCTCCCCCCCCCCTCCACGGCCAAGGAGCGACACACACACATTAAGAAGAGAAGGGGTGGAGGATGGGGGGACGTTAAAAAGTGCAGCGGGAGAAACACCGCGCGCGCCCCTCACCCCTCCCTTCCTTCATCTGGCGGAGAAGAGTGGATGCCGCGGTTTGTTTCCGGTGCCGGAGCCGATGGCGAGGGTCCGTACAAACAGACGAGTCCAGTGTTTGCGACTACATGTCCCAAGGAAAGCACAAGAGACTCGTTAGAAGGAGATTACACGATAACTGCTTTAAACAAACCACAAAAATAAAAGAAACTTTGTAGTGAATGATGGACCGCCACGCAACAAAACTGAGAGGGGGGGGGGAGAATCTGTTATAACATCACAGAGATAACGACACGGCTTCTCGTTCGCTTCTTACACGTACCGTAATTGTTCAAATAAAAGCCAACCTGTTAGGGGTTAATGCGATCGAATACCGGAAAATTAGAGGTAAAATTTCTTCAATAAGTACATACAATAGTAAAGAAAAGATGATGGGGAAAGATATTGTCATTTATTTCAGTTAATACTTTTTTCATTAATATAAACTATTTGATTTGTAATGTATTCTTAAACCCCACAAAAAAAGTACAAACAGATACAATTTAATTACTAAGTTCTTGGTATCAAATTTAACGATAATGAAGTTATTTATCGCCATTCTTTGGCTCTAGTTTTACACGATCAAAAACAATATAGTCTATTCAATTACCAAATATTTTGATTTAGAAAGGGGAAAATCCACATTTATGGATTCGCTTTTAAACCAAAATATTCGATCGATAAACAAAATATAGAAACTATTAAAATGTTCTAAACCACAGAATGGTGAGTGTCGGTACTCGTTGTCTAGGGGTTCTGCTCGAGACTTCACCGCCAACTTGCGTACATAGATTGAGCACAAGTCCTTGTACTAAAAGAAATCTTTATTCACATGAGTCTTCACTCGTAACATATTTACATCTCTTTTAATAGTAGTACAATTCCGTGCACCTTAACATCAACATGTCACAGCCCTCGGTCCAACCGACCGACCCTGGGCAAGGCTAAGCCTCGTGTCCCTCTTGTGTTCGCTTGTCGCGTGTTCGCCTGTGTGCCTCGTCGTCTTGTCCCTTGCTGCTGAGACACACCCGAGTTATATACCCGTGGGCCTGTACTGACCCTTGCATGGACTTTGATCCACGCCCCACGTGACAAAAACATCATCCACCTGAGCTTGTGTTCATGCAGACAAATCACTTTAACAAACAGTGATTCTCATAACCCCGACAGTGATGAGACTGTAATGTTCTATGTTGGCAAAATTTTAGAGTGAAAATAGCTTAAAATCTCGTCCCAAAGCAGAATTTAAAAATTTCAACAGAACAATATTTTCCAAATTTTGACCTTTCAACCGTGACAAATGAAGAAGATAAAACTATTAATTTGAGTACTGATAAAGCGCGGTAGCCCAGACAAAAGGTGCCCCTCCCACCACACAAACACACGCAAAACACACACTAACACATAACACACGTATGGGTCAAATTTAAAAAACTAAACATATAATGACCGGCGTGGTACCAGTTACATACACCAGGCAAAGAAATGTCAGATTTGTCATCTTAGATATTTACATTTCATTCATTGGAAATGTACCGACAGGGGACTAAAAAGTCAACCATCAAATTCAAGATTCACAAATGCAGATATCCCAATGCTGTCACAGAGTAAACTAAGCATTGACCATCTTGCAGTGTCACATACCCCAACATAAACTCTAAGAAATCAAGTGGCGCGTTTTTTTACCTAAGCACGGTAGCGTCTGGACAGACTTGCAGCAGCCAGCGCATTCTCTGTTGGCACTGCTAAATCTCTCTCGCTGGCACTGTCATGTGCGCTCACCCCTTCCACCCCGCCATCCTTCACTCCTCAATTTTTAGCCCCCTCCCTACTCCTACCTCCCCGGCTCTGTCCTACACGCGCAATCAAAGTGTCTCGTTATCTTCCGCGCGATTTGCTTTGATTCTCCATCGGATTTCACGCGTGACCATTTAACTCGTTACTATTGGCTATTGTAGTTTGGCTACCGGATTATTCACACGCACCTCGTCGATTCATGGCGTACCGGATTTTATGGTGGCTACCGGTTTATTCATTCGCTACCGTTTGTGTATTAGCTACAAACAGCACATCCGTCGTTTTTTTTTCTCTGGCTACTGATCTTATACTGGAGCTACTCACGGGTTTATTCATTTGATTTATAACCGTTAATAGCCTCCACATGACACCTATAAATAGATTGATCCAAGGATCAAGGCGAGGTTCCATACTCGTCTTTACTAAGAATGCCCATTTGTCTCAAAAAGAACATTAGTATTTGTGTCAAAGAATGGTCAATTTTAATCGAAAAACAAACAAATACTAATGTCTTCACCTTTAATTTTAAATTTTTACCCTGGCGGTGTACGAGCAGAACAGATCAAACTACAGCGTAGCCCAGAAAAAAGAAAACTTACTCATTGGGTCCTAACTCTTGTCTTGGTTTGTTTGTTTCTTTTATTTTTTGTTTAATTGTATATGTATATGTCAGAAAGCGTTATATAGAACTAGTCAGACAGTGTTCAATAGAAAAAGGCATTGTCCTATAGAACTAGTCAGACAGTGTCCTATAGAACTAGTCAGACAGTGTCCTATAGAACTAGTCAGACAGTGTCCTATAGAACTAGTCAGACAGTGTCCTACAGAACTAGTCAGACAGTGTCCTATAGAACTAGTCAAACAGTGTCCTATAGAACAGTCAGACAGTGTCCTATAGAACTAGTCAGACAGTGTCCTATAGAACTAGTCAGACAGTCTCCTATAGAACTAGTCAGACAGTGTCCTATAGAACTAGTCAGACAGTGTCCTATAGAACTAGTCAAACAGTCTCCTATAGAACTAGTCAGAGAGTGTCCTATAGAACTAGTCAGACAGTGTCCTATAGAACTAGCCAGACAGTGTCCTATAGAACTAGTCAGACAGTCTCCTATAGAACTAGTCAGACAGTGTCCTATAGAACTAGTCAGACAGTGTCCTATAGAACTAGTCAGACAGTGTCCTATAGAACTAGTCAGACAGTGTCCTATAGAACTAGTCAGACAGTGTCCTATAGAACTAGTCAGACAGTGTCCTATAGAACTAGTCAGACAGTGTCCTATAGAACTAGTCAGACAGTGTCCTATAGAACTAGTCAGACAGTGTCCTACAGAACTAGTCNTTAATTAATTTGTTCCTTGTATGTGTTTAGTGTTTAAAAATTGACACATTTTTATGCTTCAGTGTCCTATAGAACTAGTCAGACAGTGTCCTATAGAACTAGTCAGACAGTGTCCAATAGAAAAAGGCATTGTCCTATAGAACTAGTCAAAAAGTGTCCTATAGAACTAGTCAGACAGTGTCCTATAGAACTAGTCAGACAGTGTCCTATAGAACTAGCCAGACATCGTCCTATAGAACTAGTCAGACAGTGTCCTATAGAATTAGTCAGACAGTGTCCTATTGAACTAGTCAGACAGTGTCCTATAGAACTAGTCAGACAGTGTCCTATTGAACTAGTCAGACAGTGTCCTATAGAACTAGTCAGACAGTGTCCTATAGAACGTCAGACAGTGTCCTATAGAACTAGTCAGACAGTGTCCTATAGAGCTAGTCAGACAGTGTCCTATAGCACTAGTCAGACAGTGTCCTATAGAACTTGTCAAACAGTGTCCTATAGAAATAGTCAGACAGTGTCCTATAGAAATAGTCAGACAGTGTCCTATAGAAATAGGCAGTGTCCTGTAGAACTAGTCAGACAGTGTCCTATAGAACTAGTCAGACAGTGTCCTATAGAACTATTCAGACAGGGTCCTATAGAACTAGTCAGACAGTGTCCTATAGAACTAGTCAGACAGTGTCCTATAAAACTAGTCAGACAGTGTCCTATCTAAATAGTCAGACAGTGTCCTATAGAACTAATTAGACAGTGTCCTATAGAAATAGACAGTGTCCTATAGAACTAGTCAGACAGTGTCCTATAGAACTAGCCAGACATCGTCCTGTAGAACTAGTCCAACAGTGTCCTATAGAACTAGCCAGACAGCGTCCTATAGAACTAGTCAGACAGTGTCCTATAGAACTAGTCAGACAGTGTTCTATAGAACTAGTCAGACAGTGTCCTATAGAACTAGCCAGAGTGTCCTATAGAACTAGTCAGACAGGGTCCTATAGAACTAGTCAGACAGTGTCCGATAAAACTAGTCAGACAGTGTCCTATAGAACTAGCCAGAGTGTCCTATAGAACTAGTCAGACAGGGTCCTATAGAACTAGTCAGACAGGGTCCTATAGAACTAGTCAGACAGTGTCCTATCTAAATAGTCAGACAGTGTCCTATAGAAATAGAAGTGTTCTATAGAACTGGTCAGAGAGTGTCCTATAGAACTAGTCAGACAGTGTTCTTTAGAACTAGTCAGACAGTGTCTAATAGAACTAGTCAGACAGTGTTCTATAGAACTGGTCAGACAGTGTCCTATAGAACTAGCCAGAGTGTCCTATAGAACTAGTCAGACAGGGTCCTATAGAACTAGTCAGACAGTGTCTAATAGAACTAGTCAGACAGTGTTCTATAGAACTAGTCAGACAGTGTCCTATAGAACTAGCCAGAGTGTCCTATAGAACTAGTCAGACAGGGTCCTATAGAACTAGTCAGACAGTGTCCTATAGAACTAGTCAGACAGTGTCCTATCTAAATAGTCAGACAGTGTCCTATAGAAATAGAAGTGTTCTATAGAACTGGTCAGAGAGTGTCCTTTAGAACTAGTCAGACAGTGTTCTTTAGAACTAGTCAGACAGTGTCCTAAAGAACTAGTCAGATTGCGTCTTATAGAAATAGTCAGACAGTCCTATAGAGATAGTCAAAATTTAATAAGTTTTTTGAATATTTATTATTATTATTATTTTTTTAAAATATGCGTCATTTATCAAAGTGCTAAGACAATTTCTTTTAACTTATGCTTCCTGTTCTTAAGTGATTGGTGTAACAATCAGTGAAGTAAAAAAAAATTTGAAAAATTACATTACTTTATCACGGCCACTAAGCCAGTGCTTCTCAAACTTGTTAGTATGGCTGACGGCAGGAGTTTTCCGTTGCACTAGGACGGGTGTCACTATTTTCCCTGTATAGACGTGGTAGTGACATGAGCCCCAATATGGCCTACAGCCCTAAAGCATTTGGCATGAAATCGGTTAGTTAAATGCTACATGTCATCCAACTATTTTAAGTAAAGAATAATCACTTGTCTTCACTGGTCTTGATGGTCGTGGGCGGTAACTACTTTACTTCACCTGTGTTCTTCATCGTCAAAGACAGGAAGTAACTATGAATCGTTCTCTAAAAATATTGCTTGACAATAAAAGGTTTTAACTGTTGGGCCACATTTTTGTCCATGATAAAAATAATATCAATATTCAACGATTGTCATTATGGTTATGTGAGTAACAAATTCAATTTTAATTATGTTAATTTTTTGTCTACGTGCAAGTTACTAATCTTATCAAACATTAGAAATGGAAAATAGCATAAATTATATATTTTTGTTTGGATATCGTGTTAACCGATTGGCATGAAAATCATTACATTTCATTGTCATTTTATCCCTAAATATAGGGATCGAAGCCAAGTGGCGTGCCACTTGTACAGAACTCTTTTGTTATAAGTTGCTGCATTTATATAGTTAAATATACATATAGATTAACCTTAAACATATTAATTTCATAGTTTCTTAAAGTATAAGTACAAGCAATATTTAAAATGTAAATTTTAATTGAATTTAATTTTTTGGCAACTTACGTTTACGATACTAGAAAGAGAACGTTTGAGTAACACAAGTTAATAATAATGTCTCACTGTGTTGTAAATTAAATTTTCAAAAGAGTTTAAAAGATATCAACAATTCTTATCTTGTCACCTACATTTTCTCAAGAACAAAGCAATTGAAAAAATAGATTTGTGCCGGTGCTTTGTGGTGCAGCGATTACGTACAAATAAATTGAAATGTACATCAGATGAATAAAAAAATTATAACATGACATAGAGTGTTCTTTATCACTCACATAATAAAAGGCCTATTTGTACCAATATAGCTGAAAATACAATTGTATTATTTATATATCTAAGGATACAAAGTATGTCACCCAACAATGTTAAAAAGAATAATCTTAAGCATTTATTGCTTATTGTTCATATACTATCGTCTTGACTTCGTATTAAATCACGTTGAGAACATTCAATAGTACATCTCTGCAACTAACACAGTGAGGTGTTGGGATAACAGCATCATCCACACTTACAAAACCGAACTGAATAAACGAAGAGTGATGTATTCAAGAGAGGCTAGGCTAGAAAAAATTCGTTTTGCTAATGAAGCTACGGTTTCATTTATGTTTCCATCTATTTGTGAAGAAGAGTCAGAATTTGTTTGATGCTCAGCATTCATGTCTCTTCTCTTTATAAAAATATCCATTGGTCCTCTCTTTTTCATATATAAATTGAGTTTAATGTAATAACTCTTTTCGGTATCAAAATTTGATATTATATATCAACTTCATTCTCTCTATTATTATTTTTAAGTTTTGATATAAAAATTAGACAACACAGTAGTGCAAATCCACTGTTTGAGTTTGGGAGAAATAAATTCTATAATAATTCTGTGCTATTAATACTATTATTTTTCCCTGCGATTATAAATACTTATTGAAATTAATGCTGACTAATTTTCATCAAGAATTTAAATTTAAAGTAAATAGAGGTTTTAAAAAATCAATAAAAACGTTTTATAGGTGGAATAAAAAGAAGAAAATAAATTAAAACTTATAAGTTCAAGTACTTTGATTTAATATGACTAAAACATAGGGCGTGTGTTTATGAGCTTTTACATATGCAGTTCACTCATTCTCTCACTTACGGATCTCTCTTTTGCCTTCTAAATTATACATCTTTAATTTTTACACATATCTTTGTGTTGTATTTCTTAATTAGAATGCGATTTTCAAGCACCCGCCCCACGTTTTTAGTCACATGAAACCAAATTACTTTAACTTATAAGTTTTAATTTATTTTATTCTTTTTAGTCAATTTAAAAAATCGTGGTTTTTAAAAGTCTTTTTTTTAACCTCTATTTATTTTTATACCAAACTCCTCATAAGCGCCCGCCCAACGTTTTAATACCACGGTCACTGGGATGTGGTCACGGGGTGAACTCCTCATGTGGCACGTGAATGTCAACAACAGCAGACGTATACATATGCTATATAGACATAAACTTTAAAAATGAATTTATTTAATTACTGTACTTTCGATCGATCTGAAATTTTCATACAATGCATTGTCATCCAAGATCTACCCGTGGTAAAACTTTGAGATCTCTAGGACCATCAGAAGTTGCTTAATTTTACGTTGGAAATTTTTAAATTGTGCAGACTGACTAAAAGACAGGAACGAAAGCAAGATAATAGAAAAGAAATAGTAACGTAGTCAAATATAACTTTTTTAACTAAACAAAAATCCCTAAATAATATTTTTTTAAATAAAATTTTAATATTCACTCAAATCCATTAAATATTTCATTGAAATCAATATAAATTATTATTTTTTTCATTTAAATATGTAGTTTGTTATTTTCAGTCGGATCTTTTTTGTTTATTTGCATCAGCAGACGGCAAGTTCCGAATTCCTGGTGTAGGAAATCTTAAAGATCTATTTTTAATGTATTGGCCAGTACAAAACTTGCATCTATTTCAATTTTTGAAAAAAATTATAATATTTAATAATTATTGAAATTAATATAATTTATCTTAATTAATTTGTTCCTTGTATGTGTTTAGTGTTTAAAAATTGACACATTTTTATGCTTAGCTTGGATGGCTAAAAATGGGAAATTGTAATTATATTTTTTTCCCTTTGATTATTTCTGCGGACAGGAACCGGTTTGCGGACCACCACTTTGACAAGCACTGCACTAAGCAACACATATTTGATACTATATGACGAAGCATAACTTTTTTATATTATTATTATTATTAATTTTCGTAGTTTTGTTAGACACACGCTGAAAAATCAACAAACAGCTACCCACCTTGCCAGCTAATTTTGACCAGAAGAAGCTTCCACTAGGGATTTCACATTTCTCCCTCATATATAAATGGGGGGATATTCCATTTAAATTTTTTAAACGATTATCCATTTGAGGTGATCTTAATATGGAAACTAGATAGTGAATTTTGGAACGATTCTTTTTGGCGAATATCCGAATCACTATTGTTTTCAAAGAGAATATTTATGTTCTTCGGTAAAGGTTAAGAAGCTTACGGCAGGGCGGGTGAACCAACTATTAAAAGACGCGGACAGACTCCCAAGCCGTGAGTCGGAACCGGCCCCTGTTTTTTTTTTAAATATGAAATCTAATATTTAAAGAACAACGTAGTTATGTCTTGCCAAAAATGAACAAGATAAGACTTTTTTTTTTTAAGAAGACCATGAAGGTCCATGGAGCAAGTGAAGTAGAGTTCACACGTTTCATTGACCACTAACGAGCATAGGTTTGAGTGGTTAGCAAAATGCCCCGGGGGCTTTGCCAGCACCACGGCTCGAACCCGCGACTCGGGTTTTTGCAGCGGTTCGGGAGTCCAACGCGCTACCACTTAGACCACCACGCCCCCAAAATGACTGCTCTAGATTTTGTTTGGTGAACCGCGAGTCAGAATGCATATATAGTAACATAAACAGATGGCAACTCATACCTTTTAGCCACCGCTGCTGAGACATTAAGAAAACCCCCATGACGATTCTAACGAAGAGAAACTTTTATATCAATAACTAGATTTGGTATTTTAAAATTGTCTTAAGTATTGACATTTATATCTATACTACATCAATAAATAGATGTGTTATTTAAAATTTGTCCACATTATTGACATTTATACTACAGCAACGGCATAATACCAAAGCGTGTAAACACGTTGTTCCGCCCCTGCACTCACATCTTAATATAATATAAAGACTCAACAATAACGTATTTTCGTCTACATTAAAAAAAAAAACAATTTCCATGGAATAGAGCACGATAAAATTAATAAAATAACAAACCGCCAATTATCTATGCGTGAATAGAAACACTTCCATCTGATTACCCGCCCTTATCACGAAACTCGTCAACTGGTGTTTAATTGTTCGTGAAGCTCTGATCCAGGCATCCTGCTCCCCCATAATGACACACACCATTCTTCCGTTACGTTTCCTGCACCATTTCCGGAACAATGTCACGCTGCAGATACGTATTGCTAGTGTTTGATGGTTGTTTTGTTTGGTTATTTTAGATGACATACATTTTTGTTCCCTCATATTCCCATGGGCTGTGTTCAAAGCAAGCAAGCATATTGATAGTAATTATTACAATACAGAAGCTTGAAAACTGGTCGATGTTTATTTCAGATGGCAACCAGAATGTACATGACGTCATTTGTACTTAAAATACACATAACGGACGCCGAAGTGAGATCGTTTCATTTTGAGACTCACCCTATGAGCCAACAGCAATGTTCCATTTAAGCTGCGCGGCCACAGACCAAAGAAACTTAAAGGGAAAATTGGACAACAGTATTTTAAAAGATTTTTTTTCCTGCTAAAGACTAAACTGATAAACTGGATGTAAACTCTATGTGTACCCTGTGTGTACGCTGTGTGCGCTGTGTGTACCCTGTGTGTACGCTGTGTGCGCTGTGTGTACCCTTTGTGTACCCTGTGTGTACGCTGTGTGCGCTGTGTGTACCCTTTGTGTACCCTGTGTGTATCCCATGTGTACCCTGTGTGTACCCCATGTGTACCCTGTGTGTACCCTGTGTGTACGCTGTGTACCCTGTGTGTACGCTGTGTACCCTGTGTGTACGCTGTGTCAGATTACACATTCATGTCTTTAAAGTTTTAAAGTATAAACCTAATTAATGAATCTGTAAGTAAAGCATCATCTTTATTTCTACTTTAAAATTTTATTTTTTTTTTAAAAAAAAGCGATACATGTACAAATAAATTAATTTTATTTAAAAAGAGAACATTTAAATTTATTTCAAAAAGGATAATTTTCAAATCACATTTTTAATGGGGGAGTATGTGTGTAGAGGACTCTTCCACGTTTAGAAACCATTTCTGTTAACTAAGGTACAAACAAATGAGCTCTTTTACCAACTGTTTTTATGTTATCCCGGTGGTTACCTCTGCTATTATTCTAAACTTCGAAAGTGGGGAGGGGGTGGGGGAAGGAGTATGGTACTATCAGACATTCAACGCCTACTCAAGAGCCCATTTTAAAAGGAACAAAATGTAATAATAAAAAGGGGTTAGAGCATAAAACTACGCGAAAAAAACAAAAATCGGTTTCGCATTATGGAATGATGAAATCGGTGCCACGGGCGAACTCCCATTTTAGAAGCTGGAGTTTTTGCTTTGGTTTCGGCGGTCGTGTTGTTTTCAAAGTGGTCGCGGTGTAGAGGCTATCAAGGGAAACCACTCGAAGACACAAATTTTAATGAAGCCATGCATTGTAACTTGAAGCACGATGTCTTAAGTTTTCTTCGCACGCTTCAAGCGTTTCGCGACAAACACAATCTATTTTTGACTGGTGTTACGTGATTTAAGTACGGGATTTAACTGTGAAGTTTTCATAAATCAACCCTTCCGCGATGCGCGTTCTCTAAACTGTATTATTTTTTTTTTTTGATCGAGATAGCCACCAAGTATTCTATCCATTGTACACTATTGATAACTTATGAGTTAAGCAACCTGCTCACAAAGAATATTTATTCCGCATTTTCCCCCTAAAAAATATGATTCTACCAATAGCAACCAATGTTATATGTGAGCTGCGCAAAGCCATCAGCCTGACACCGCGCAGCAAATTTTGTTGAGGATAGTAGGTATCTTTGTGGAATGTCAATTTTTGCACACAAAAAAAAAACAAACAAATAAATAAATTTTAAAATTTGCACAAAAATTGTGTGTTTTTTTTCAATTAAAACTCTTTTAACGTAAGGAGTTCTACTAGAGTTAGAAAGGCAACATGACAAATGACAGTGATGGCATATGATATGACAAATGACAGTACAATAAGTCACTTCGTAGACGACGGTCAAAAGATTGAGTGAAAGTACAAAGGATGACGTAACACGTGGTCGCCAGTAAAGATTGTGGTAGAGTGACGTATGTTGTGTTGACTAGCTTGAAGGACGACTCCTATCACACTCAATTCAAGGCAGGCCACACAAAGTTGATGGTACAAGTGAATAACATTCGCAGGTACGGGTGGCAAGGCTCAAAGTAAGTGATAGTATACAATATACAAGGTTATGAAGAGAGTGGAGGTAAGTCGATCAGCGCATTTTCATTTAAAGGGTGTAAATTATGGACTATAAGTAATTCAAATTATTTTATTGTGTTTTCCTGGTTGACATCATATACAGACGGGAAAAAATGAATTTCTATCCGAGCGTCTAACACAAAATTATTGCCATTCTTCTTTCCCACAGTAGTCAGATTTATCTGTGTGAATGGCTGCCGAAGTACCCAATAGCAAACCTTAACACAATGTTCTAAATACATGTAATAAGGTTGTTTAATATGTGAAAAGATATCGATTAATGACCCATCGTGTTTAAAAGTTGTGTTATGTTTTTGATAGTTAATGACGTTGTGATGCACAATATCTCACGCCGTGTCAACTCAT
Organism: Radix auricularia; assembly: GCA_002072015.1. Taxonomy (NCBI): domain Eukaryota; kingdom Metazoa; phylum Mollusca; class Gastropoda; family Lymnaeidae; genus Radix; species Radix auricularia. The sequence continues at coordinate 713,905 of MUZC01000946.1, forward strand.
GCGTCATGTTCATCATGGGCGGCCCTAGATAAACAAGCCGAAGTTGTAACGCCAAAACAACTTAGACTGACAAACTCAGTTCGACAGATTCACGTCCGAAGTGTCCTCAACCGAATATCACCGATCCCGTTGCGATGGTAACGCGAGTCAGATTTGGGAATCGGAATTTTCCAAAAGAGCGCGGGGCGTAGTATCGATTCCCTGAACTGTGCTTAATTGTGTGATGTGTACGGGAGCTGTGATAAATTGTGTGATGTGTACGGGAGCTGTGATAAATTGTGTGATGTGTACGGGAGCTGTGCTCTATTGTGTGACGTTACGGAGCTGTGCTCTATTGTGTGCTGTGTACGGGAGCTGTGCTCTATTGTGTGACGTTTACGGAGCTGTGCTCTATTGTGTGACGTTTACGGAGCTGTGCTCTATTGTGTGATGTGTACGGGAGCTATGCTCTATTGTGTGACGTTTATGGAGCTGTGCTCTATTGAGTGATGCGTACGGGAGCAGTGCTCTATTGTGTGACGTTTACGGAGCTGTGCTCTATTGTGTGACGTTTACGGAGCTGTGCTCTATTCTGTGACGTTTACGGAGCTGTGCTCTATTGAGTGATGCGTACGGGAGCAGTGCTGTATCGTGTGATATGTACAGGAGCTGTGCTCTATTGTGTGATGTGTACGGGAGCTGTGCTCAATTGTGTACGGGAGCTGTGCTCTATTGTGTGATGTGTACGGGAGCTGTGCTCTATTGTGTGATGTGTACGGGAGCTGCGCTCTATTGTTTGACGTTTAAGGAGCTGTATCTATTGTGTGACGTTTACGGAGCTGTGCTCTATTGTGTGACGTTTACGGAGCTGTGCTCTATTGTGTGACGTTTACGGAGCTGTGCTCTATTGTATGACGTTTACGGAGCTGTGCTCTATTGTGTGACGTTTACGGAGCTGTGCACTATTGTGTGATGCGTACGGGAGCTGTGCTCTATTGTGTGATGTGTATAGAGGCTGTGCTCTATTGTGTAATGTGTACGGGAGCTGTGCTCTATTGTGTGATGTGTACGGAGGCTGTGCTCTACTGAGTGATGTGTACGGGAGCTGTGCTCTATTGTGTGATGTGTACGGAGGCTGTGCTCTATTGTGTGATGTGTACGGGAGCTGTGCTCTATTGTGTGATGTGTACGGGAGCTGTGCTCTATTGTGTGATGTGTACGGGAGCTATGCTCTATTGTGAGATGTGTACGGGAGCTGTGCTCTATTGTGTGACGTTACGGAGCTGTGCTCTATTGTGTGACGTTACGGAGCTGTGCTCTATTGTGTGACGTTACGGAGCTGTGCTCTATTGTGTAATGTGTACGGGAGCTGTGCTGTATTGTGTGATGTGTACGGAGGCTGTGCTCTATTGTGTGATGTGTACGGGAGCTGTGCTCTATTGGGTGATGTGTACGGAGGCTGTGCTCTATTGTGTCATGGTTACGAGCACTTGTGATAACTTTAATAGTCGAGTACTGCGTTTGAGGAATCACCAAAACCGCCTGCACACAACAACTTATGTATTTAAAAAGATTACAGCTTTGTTTTGGAGCAAGTCTTTGCTTACATTTAAAAATGGGACAATAAACGAAACAAAATTTTAACAGCACGTTGGATAAACAAATTTCTTCTCGCGACTGATGCCTGCAAACAAAGGATTTATCTGGGAGGCTGATGAACTAGGGAAATATCTGATAACTTTGTCATTCGTTCTTAGCTTGGACAGGGGGTGATAGATTAGAACATACATTTCCAAAATAAGCTAACAGTATTGTAATCCCGAAGAGTACCTTCAAGAGTTAGATCTTTAGCCGTGAGCGTGGTTTTAAAAGACTTCCAGGGAAAAAATCAGAATACATCAAATAAATTTCAATCCGAAAATATGTATATATTACACGGCAAGAATATACGCTACCCCCAACACACACAGCAATGAGAGTTTAAGAACCTGTTAGGGTTCCTCTACTAAATATAACATCACATTCAAGGAGTTTTCCAGGGGAAAAAAGTAACGTTGAAATATAAAACAAAATATTGCGAGAGTAAAAACGAGTTAGAATCTTAACAAATAGCAAAGTGTTTTATTTAATGCTTTAGTTTAGTAAAGACGAGAGGTTATAATTGTTTTGTAATGTGATTATGAGAAACTTTAAGCTGCTATTTTTTTAAAAAATTACTTTTAAATTATTTATTTATGTATTTATTTTAAATTTTATTATTATTATTATTATTTTTTTTTTTTTTTTCAAAATCCTTTTCATTGAACGCCATGATGATTGCAAAGCCCTATCGCCTCAAGGATGCATGAGTTCCACTTAAAGTGTCGGTATGGACACAGCCAACAAGATCTCAGATGACGTCAATAGAGGGAACTAAGCAAGGCGATAAAGTTGTGACGGAAGAGATAAACAAAATGAGGGGTGAGACTGCAACCAGGCTTATAAAAAATTAAAAGGAAAAGACGTAAACAAGGTAAGGGTTAGCCTGACAGGACGTAACAAAACACCGAAAGTTTCGGCAAAGAGCCTTTTTCAACGAACATACAATACACAAATAAAACGAATATAAAAAATAAAAATTAGAAACTAAGCTGCGGTGAAATCCAGAGAATCGAAGAAAGTAAAACTGTAACTTACGCAGCCGAAGTAAAAGTTTGACTTTCTTCGATTCTCTGGATTTCACCGCAGCTGAGTTTCTAATGTTTATTTTTCATATTCGTTTTATTTATGTATTGTATGTCCGATGAAAAAGGCTCTTTGCCGAAACGTTCGCTATTTTGTTACGTCCTGTCAGGCTAACCCTTACCTTGTTTACGTCTTTTCCTTTTAATTTTTTGACGGAAGAGAGGAGGATGTGCAAACGAGATGTAACGGGAACACTAAGACAAGAAGAACATTAGGACAATGTTACGCCGAGAGACAATCATTAGGGTAAAAATAAACGTGACGGAAAGTTTATAAAGATTTTTTTTAAAAAAGGAATATTACAACAAAAAAGTACGTTGATAGAAGAGGCACATAAAGAAAAACGTACGTATATAGAAGAAAATTAAATAAGACTCACCCAGATAAGGCGACTGGTGTATACAAATCTCTTTGGGTTTCTCGGCGACACGTGCCCGTGTGGTGCTGAGTTCCTGGTGTGCCGCCATGGTCTGTATGATGTCCGCTATACGCCGATGATACACGTTGTTCATTAGCTGGACACAGTCTGTGGAAACAAACAGCGGGGTATAGTGTATAATAGCGGGGTATAGTGTATAACAGCGGGGTATAGTGTATAATAGCTGGACACAGTCTGTGGAAACAAACAGCGGGGTATAGTGTATAGCAGCGGGGTATTGTGTATAATATATGGACACGGTCTGTGGAAACAAACAGCGGGGTATAGTGTATAATAGCTGGACACAATCTGGGGAAACAATCAGCGGGGTAAAGTGTATAATAGCTGGACACGGTCAGGGGAAAAAACAGCGGGGTATAGTGTATAATAGCGGGGTATAGTGTATAATAGCTGGACACGGTCTGAGGAAACAATCAGCGGGGTATAGTGTATAATAGCTGGACACGGTCCGGCTAAACAAACAGCGGAGTATAGTGTATAATAGCGGGGTATAGTGTATAATAGCTGGACACGGTCTGAGGAAACAATCAGCGGAGTATAGTGTATAATAGCTGGACACGGTCTGAGGAAGCAATCAGTGGGGTATAGTGTATATTATGTATGCATCGCGTTCGTCGACCTAACTAAAGTTATCTTGTCAGCAGAAGTGAATTTTTCCAGACCTTAGTAAAATAGGCTGCCCTACACATTCTGCTTAACATTATCAAGCAATTCCAAGATAACATGCAGGGCACAGTGTACTATAGCGTTGTAACCTCAAAGGATTTCCAAGTAATTAGTGGAATAAAGCAAGGCTGGGTGCTGGCAGCTATTCTATTCGCAATATTCATCTCAATCTTACTCCAGTATGCCTTCAAGAACAACAGCAAGAAGATATACATACACAACAGAGCTGACGGGAGATTCTTCAATGTTGCCAGGTTTAGAGACAAGAATAAAGTCATTAAAATTTCGCTGCGCGAGCTACTATTTTTCGGATGATGCCGCCTTAATATCTCACACAGGAGAAGGACTGCAGAACCTTGTATCCAGCTTCTCCGCTGCCTGTAGAGAGTTTGTCCTGACCATTAGCATAAAGAAAACCAACATTATGGCACAGGATGCTGCCTCCCTCCCAACTTTCATCATTGAAGACAGCAACTTGGATGTTGTTGACAGATTTACATATTTGGGATCAAACATCTCGAGCACCCTCTCACTAGAAAATGAGATAAGTGGTAGTATAGGGAAGGCATCAACTGTTATGGCTAGTCTGTACATAAGTGGCTGGTCCAATGCCAAACTCACAGCAAGGACTAAGCTGCAGGTATACCAGGCCTGTGTACTGAGCACGCTCCTCTATGGATGCGAGTCATGGACCACTTATAGCAGGCATGAAAGAAGGCTCAATAGCTTCCGCCTCAGATGTCTGTGCCGCATCAAAAGGAAAGAGAAAATCTCCAATGCAGATGTCCTGGCTCAAGCAAACATGAGTAGCTTCCCAACCATATTAAGTCAAAGACGCCTCCGTTGGCTTAAAAACTTCAAAGAATGCAAACTGGTCGATACCCAAGGATGTGCTATACAGTGAACTGGCGACGGGGAAAAGGTCGGTTGGTCGGCCATGTCTTAGATTCACGAACATAGGCAACAGACAGAGACGTGAAAGCAGCCAACATTGACATACGAAACTGGGAACATCATGCAGAGGATAGGTCCACATGACGGGCTATAGTGACAGATGGATCACTAAGAGCAGAGGAGCAAATCAGGGTGGAGTCAGTTGAAAAAAAGAGCAATGAGGAAGGCCAGACATCACTGCCCCACTACATTCGTGCGTGTGACACGCAGAAGAGACTGCCACTCGAGGACTGGTCTCATCAGCCACACCAAGAGCTGCAAATAATAAAGATAAATCTATCGTCTTTCGTAGGCGGATCTATGCCACACATACATAGTGTTTAATAGCTGGACACGGTCTCGGGAAGCAAAGAGGGGTATAGAGTGTAATAGTTGGACAATGGTCTGGGTACAGAAACGGCGGGGTATATTGTTGGCTGGACTTGCATATGAATAACGAAGTTGTATGAGAGTTTCATGCAAAGACAAAACATGTTAATTATTTGTTGAAAACCCTCGGTATTACACTTGAAAAATGTGATGTGGTAAAACTTGGGGGTTAACCCATGATATACATTTAATAATGAACTTCTTCGGTATTATTTTCCCTTACAGAACAAAACTGCTTAAAGAGCGGTCTATAAATGACGTCACGCGATTATGGCTCTATTGACGGCTGCATCTGGCTCCTCGACAACTGTTAGTTTATTTTTTTTAAAAATCCGACTCATCTAAGCTCCATTTTAATTTCATATTTTAAAAAACAGCATAACAACAAAGGTATTAGAAATAATTGAGAGACATAATTATTGAACTTTAAGTCTTGAAGTTACACAAAATCCACACATTTACTTTAGTGTTAGACAAATTTTATGGCTCTCACAGAAGTACTTTTCAAAATAGGCTCGCTAAGACAAAATATGTGGTGTTTATGGCTCTCTCAGACAAAATATGTGGGGTTTATGGCTCCCTCAGACAAAATATGTGGTGTTTATGGCTCGCTCAGACAAAATATGTGGTGTTTATGGCTCGCTCAGACAAAATATGTGGTGTTTATGGCTCCCTCAGACAAAATATGTGGTGTTTATGGCTCCCTCAGACAAAATATGTGGTGTTTATGGCTACCTCAGAAAAAAATATGTGGGGTTTATGGCTCTCTCAGACAAAATATGTGGTGTTTATGGCTCGCTCAGACAAAATATGTGGTGTTTATTACTCCCTCAGACAAAATATGTGGTGTTTACGGCTCCTTCAGACAAAATATGTGGTGTTTATGGCTGACTCAGACAAAATGTTTTCCGACCCCTGATCTCAAGATAGATCAGATATCTTTCAAACCTCTTCGCTAAAAATGTCTTCTTTTTTAAAAAACATGCGTAAAACATTTTGATACAGTGTACTGCAGCTTATTGTGTTTTAACAGAATACATGATTGTTTATGGACGATAGCTTCACACAATGACCCGATGAGCTAGAAATAAATATAAGCCATATGAACTTGGGTAAGAGAGACGGCATTTGTTTTTGTTTAGGCGGGCCACTTTTTAAAAAATCACATGAAGGATAATGATCAGTATTAGGGGCTGGCGTTCTTAATACGCCCTCATCCTGGTTGGAATAAACTCCAGCTTACAAATGTAAATATGCTTGTGACTGAACTTAAGCTAAACCTGTAAACTAAATTTTCTGCCCAGTATTTGCAATTCATCTATTTCCGGTCAAATGAATGTTTAAACTTAAATTTTAAAATAAGATGTAGATCTAGTCTATTTTAGATAAAAAACAAGATACACAAAACGAAAACAGTTATATAGAGCAATACACAAAAATATAGCTTAATGTATGGATTTCATGGCAGTCCTATTCTTTCCCATAATTTTATTTTAAAAAAGCGCTTGTTCGGCTCAAGTTTCGAACAATGACGGGAAAATTGCTGTCACATGTTGTGAGGATATTGTTTGTAAAGAAATATCACGAGTTTAACGACCTTCTCCTAGGATTTAGCTTCAAAAACATGCGTCATCTGTTGAAAAAAACCACTAACAATAAAATAACACGACGGCAAGCTGTTATGATTTTTTTTTATTTGAGTTAATTTATACAGGGACATTAAGGCGCCAGTCAATGTACCGATTGTTGAGTTAAACGGCAGAGTTCGGTAAATTTTAGCTTTATTTAAAACTTTAATCTGACAACAACAAAAAATTACAGGATACACGTGCTTGAAAATGTTGACATCTATCACCCCGCTTTGAAATCGTATGCCTTTTTTTTTATTTTGATGTATGTTATTATCTAACAGTCTAACAAAATTGTCATTTTAGAAACATAGTTAACTATTTAAAATGGCCAAAATAAAATATATATATATATATATATAATCAGGCTTGTCCATGGGAGTGTTTTTCCCATGGGATTCCCATGGAAAACGTCCAATGGGATGAGATGAGATGGAACAGGCATAAATTGCCATGGAATGGGATGGGATGAGACAGATAAATATGTCCCATGGACAAGCCTGCATATAATACCTCATTCATATTTTTTTTTAATCAGTCTAGGTGGCATAAGTATCTGTCAATGTTCTTCCTCACCGCCAGAAGGAAAGATCACGTTAACATCTAACGTGACATAAGTATCTGTCAATGTTCT
>MUZC01000946.1:752978-766805 GCA_002072015.1 Radix auricularia
CCCCCCCCCCCCCCCCCCCGAAAAAAAATAACAACACATAGATCTATACACACTCATAGGCACAAAATAAAGGAGTTATTTGTCCCTGTGTCATGATCACTGGCGCTTCCACTGGGAAAGGTGACGTAGGTATGCGATCAAACAACGCCCTCCTCATCCCCGTTTCGTCGTTCACTCTCTCTTTGAGCTGCCACTTAACCCTGTCAATTATTGTTTCAATGAGTTCTGGAGGTAGGGAGGGGTCACTGAATGTCTTGTTGTGTCAGATGCTACCACCGCAAGACGCAATATTATTATAAATGGCCCGTTGGGTTGATGGAGCCATTCTTGTAACAACAGGACTTGGGCACTGAGGCATCGCTAAAGGGGTGCGGTGGGGACGGGCCGCCCAGGGTGACACCATCAGGGTGTGACACCAGGCCGTAAAATTCTATATATTCCCGTTATTTGGCACTGGAAAACTCGGAGGAGTTCTATGGGCTAAATCATGAGGGGGTGACACCATGAGCTACCGCCCCGGGTGACACCATGAGCTACCGCCCCGGGTGACGCCATGAGCTACCACCCCGGGTGACACCATCCCCGGTGACGCCTCTGCTTGGGCAGACCAAGATGTTGACGGAATAAAATCTGTTGGGGTGTACATGATCCAACCGCTAAGAATAACTAGGTCCGCCTTTGATGAGGGGTTCCACTGCTGATCCGACGTTGATAAATAACTTGGTCCGCCCTCTAATGGGTTCCAACGCTGTCTTCTACTACGCAGTATTGTTTAATTACCACCTCCCCCCCCCCCAAACTCATTCCCATGAGAATAAATACAATGAGTGAAGTATACCTAGTGACAAAGGCAAATGTACGTATAATAGAGACCTTAGTCCGGCTCAACAGATGAGACGTCCAATTAGCGGACCATGTTATTATGATGTCGTCACGGAGTCCTGGATGGCCTACATGAGGCCAATTAACTACAGTACAGTGGGTCTGAACACGTCCATCGCCAGCATGGCCAAAGTACATCACGTGATCTGATAGGAATACGCAGGTCTGTGCTTGTGGGGTGGGGCATATAGTGGCAAGGAGTTATTTTAGAGTATTAAAAGGCATGTGGATAACGTCATCATGGTATTTAACTCCCTTCCCATTCCCCACCCACCCCACCCCTCCCACACAGGTAGATCTGTAGTCTTAAACTATAATAAATGGTGAAGTGAACATGATAAGATTAAATTTTGGGTGTAAATTTGGAATACGTTTTTTGTCTCATTTAGGGGGTGGGGGCCTGCGACCTCAAAAACGTTCTTGTGGCCTTTAACAAAAGCATCTTATTCGGCCTCTTTTATTAATGCTTTCATAAATATGGCATGGAATGGTTAACATGTTCCACACCTTTTACTTTTACAATGTACTTCCTTTCAATTACAATTATTTATTAATGTTTATTAATTTTGTTTTTAAAAAGCCATCATACAATTGACTAAGTGGCCGTCCTCAAATGCTGTCACGCGATTTTGGCTGATAATTCACCCCCTGCCCCCTGGCCACACGTCGTCACAAAAACTTAGACATCTTCTTCGATGTGACATCACTAAGCTTATCCCCCCCTCCAATAGAAGTATTAGAAGCCATATTTTCTATTTGAAAATGAGCATATTCCAATCAAATTTTTGTCATTTAAATATTTTATAGTGTAAGGCTGCACTCTAATATCGTAGCACGTGTGAAACCATGTAAAACTTTATTAAATAAATTTTCGGTAATCATAAATATATTTAAGTGGAACTTTTATTTAAATTTGCGCGTTTTGAAGTGACTTCAAATGAGTGACACTCTCTCCCTCCACATGTGTGACGTCATTTGTGGACTCCCCCTAAAAGGGCGGCAAATTGGAGACCGCCCCGGGCGGCATTAGCTCTAGCTACGCCACTGGTAGCGGTTATTACATTCGCCTAACACCCAGAAGGTCGTAGGTTCAAGCCCCAACCAAGACATTACTTTTTTAATTTTTAAAAATGTTTGTGTTTGTGCCCTTTCATATCCCACTTTTCGAACATGACCTCACAACACGGCTGCAAGCTTTGTTTCTCGACATTGGCATTATTACTTCGTGCTCTCCGTTGTGCTCAGTGACATAAAAGTAGTCACACACTCTCCTCAACAATTATTTTATTAAAATTAATACTTTAGGCGCCCTTCCTATCCAGTCATGCACAGCTGTGTGTATCACAGATGCTACCTCACAAACTGTCCTTAATCCCTGGGTATCCCTGACTCCAGCAGATTCAAATTTGTCCTTTACCTTTACACGCAGACAATTCCCTGCTAGATTAGCCTTTGCCATGACAATAAATAAAGCACAGGGCCAAACGTTCAAAAAGATATGTCTGTATCTTCCAAAACCTGTTTTCAGTCATGTACAATTGTATGTTGCTCTCTCCGAGTTCCTTCTTTTCATTTACTCACATTCGTTTGCCCAAACCCACCCCATTTGGACAACTGTGGTTTTCAGGAAGTCTTCACCCGTCACTAAATCATTAGCGGTGTATATTACGACGCGGATCGGCTAGTCTATAATATAGTCTATATATAATTCATTAAAGCCAAAAAGCATGACGGATGTCCCTCGCAATGTCTCGAGACCAACAATGGATCTTGCGTTTACTTGCGTTGTTCCTTCAAACACCAGCGAAAACTTTATTTTAATTTTTTTTTAATGTGTGTTTGTGCCCATTCTTTGCCCCCATCCCCTCCCTTTTTTTTTTTTTGCGAACATGGTTGACCCCCGCTAGGGTTGGCCAATCACAGTTTATGGTTGGCAAGCTAATGTGGTGAAGGGTGGTGACCCTCAACGAATCGTACGGCGTGGGCAGACGACATCAGTAAACTTGAGGCTAGTCCCAGGATGGTCAATTTATGATGGGTCTACGGAGCAACTAATACAAGTGTCAACTACTCTAATTTCAGGTTTACAGGTATTACATTATGTGTTTGACAACACAACACTAGGCATGGCGACACACGTGTGGATTGAAGATTACAGAGGCAATGGATATAGGAATACACATGTGGACCGCAGATTACGGGGGAATAGATATGGCAATACACATATGGACTGAAGATTACAGAGGCAATTGACATGGCAATACACATATGGACTGAAGATTACGGGGGCAATAGCTATGGCAGTACATATATGAACTGAAGATTAAATAGGCAATTGACATGGCAATACACATATGGACCAAAGATTACAGAGGCAATTTACATGGCAATACACATATGGACCGAAGATTACAGAGGCAATTGACATGGCAATACACATATGGACCGAAGATTACAGAGGCAATTGTACAGAGGCAATTGACATGGCAATACACATATGGACCGAAGATTACAGAGGCAATTGATATGGCAATACACATATGGACCGAAGATTACAGAGGCAATTGACATGGCAATACAAATATGGACCGAAGATTACGGGGGCAATAGCTATGGTAGTACATATATGAACTGAAGATTACAGAGGCAATTGACATGGCAACACACATGAAGACTAAGGATTTAGCGGGAAATAAATGATACCTGAGGTTTGCAAACCTTTTCCTCGATGAACATGTAATTATGTAGCCACCAATTAGTTCTGAGATTTAATTATTTATAATCTTTTTTTTTTATAACTTCCTATGTCTATCTGTCTGGGTCTCAATATTGTAATTAATGTTTTCGAAAACTAACATTAAGCGTTCTCCATTAACAATAACCTGCTGCCTTACGACTTTTAAAAGCGGGGACAGCTCATTTGCAAAGCCCCGTGGACGGGGGTGGGGTCATTCTACGGCCAATGAAAGTGATATAAAAATATATATAAAGTTTAAGTACAATATCATCATTTGAAAATCACACAATTTTATTCGCATGAAAACAAAACAGTAAATAATTATTTTCCTTCTACTTAGGAAACTCTCATTTTATATCAATAAATTTGTAGGAATTTGTGTTTTCGGTATCTTATCTTGTTTGTGTGTTCTGTATCTGATCTTGTTTGTGTGTTCTGTATCTGATCTTGTTTGTGTGTTCTGTATCTGATCTTGTTTGTGTCCTCTTTATCTTATCTTGCTTGAGTGCTCTGTAGCTAATCTTGTTTGTGTGTTCTGTATCTTATCTTGTTTGTGTGTTCTGTATCTTATCTTGGTTGTGTTCTGTATCTTATCTTATTTGTGTGTTATTTATCTTATCTTATTTGTGTGATATGTATATTATCTTGTTTGTGTGTTCTGTATCTTATCTTGTTTGTGTGTTCTGTATCTTATCTTGTTTGTGTGTTCTGTATCTTATCATCGTTATGTGTTCTGTATCTTATATTGGTTGTGTTTTCTGCATCTTATCTTGTCTGTGTGTTCTGTATCTTATCTTGTTTGTGTGTCTGTATCTATCTTGTCTGTGTGTTCTGTATCTTATCTTGTTTGTGTGTTCTGTATCTTATCTTGTCTGTGTGTTATGTATCTTATATTGGTTGTGTTTTCTGCATCTTATCTTGTCTGTGTGTTCTGTATCTTATCTTGTTTGTGTGTCTGTATCTATCTTGTCTGTGTGTTCTGTATCTTATCTTGTTTGTGTGTTCTGTATCTTATCTTGTCTGTGTGTTCTGTATCTTATCTTGTTTGTGTGTTCTGTATCTTATCTTGTTTGTGTGTTCTGTATTTTATCTTGTCTGTGTGTTCTGTATCTATCTTGTCTGTGTGTTCTGTATCTTATCTTGTCTGTGTGTTCTGTATCTTATCTTGTCTGTGTGTTCTGTATCTTATCTTGTCTGTGTGTTCTGTATCTTATCTTGTTTGTGTGTTCTGTATCTTATCTTGGTTGTATGTTCTGTATCTTATCTTGTTTGTGTGTTATGTTTCTTATCGTGTTTGTGTGTTCTGTATAGTTTCTTGTCTGTGTGTTCTGTATCTTATATTTTTCGTGTTTTCTGTATCTTATCTTCTTCACTGGTCACTTTGATTTTTAGACAAAAAAGTTGCATTCGAGTACGACCACGTAGGCGGCTGGAACGCGAATTCAATTGTGTGCTCGCCTCATTTGCTAAGGGGCGTGGGATCGAGCCCACGTTAAAGCCACTATAAAAATGTTGAGAAATGACTAATGCTAAGAAAGTCCTCCGCTTACCTACAGAGGGATGGGCGCCGCCAGGGTCTACCAAGCCCGAGAATGTTCTAATGGAAACATTTGACCCCTCCCTACGAAATAAAAGGTTATGGGACTGAAAAAAACAAACAAAAAAAGAAAACATACGGGGCAGGATTCAATAATGTCGTCTTTTCTTATATAAGCTATATAAAACAGCTCCACGGCTCTTCTTTTGTCTGTCCATCATGAGTCAGATTGAAATCTATGAGTATTTTGAACTATGATTAATGCACCCCCACACTTTTTTTTTTTTTTTTTTTTTTTTTTTTTTGGGGGGGGGGGTCATATAAACACTAGGGTATCACCCGTCAAAAATGAGGGAAGTTTTCAAAATAAATATATTTCAGCAGCAATATATTTATTTTGAAACAATGTTCATCGGAACAAAAAAAATGTAATTAAAAAAATTCATATCTTTTATTAATTTTTGTTTTATTTATTTTTTCCAAATTAACAATTTTATGCGGACGTTTGAAAAGAATTCTTTTTGCTGCGCTTCTTTCTAAAATTAGTAGCGTCACGGACGGGAAGGACGGGACATTCATTGCAAATTGTGTATATTGATTATGTAGACATTGGGCGCCGGGTGGGTGAGTGGACCTAGACAGATACATTATTAACATAATGAATTTACTGTAAGGGATAGATCTCCCAATCTCCATCTATCCACTCCCTCTGGACGAGGCCCTAAGTCTATCATTTCTTGTAATAGTACGCCCCTGTTACACATAAAATTATACACGCTTTTGATGGCTCTTGATACAACTCGGCACACAGGTTCTTCAAAAATTTATTTTAAAAAAATTAAAAGTGTACACCTTTGAATTTACATAAATAGAGCGTTTGCGATTTTGTACTGTAAATTTTCCACAACACCTACCCCACGACATATTAAAATAACAGTAAACACCACTGCCAGTGTTCATGACTTCTAGCTATATTTGGTAACATGGTCCCACGTGAAATTTTTATTTGTTAATAATATGTTTTAAAAAATTAATAATTTTGAAAGAAAGTGAGAGATTGGTGACATGATTATATAGACGAATTACGTTTTTGACAATTCATTGTCAAAATGATTAATTTTAATATTTATTTTTTATTTCTTCTATTTTATTGAATTTTAATATTTATTTTCAGTTTATTCTAATTGATTTTAATCATTAATATTAAGTTATTAATTACAACTTTAAAATTCAAAGATAAATTTGCTCTGCTATACAAACCAATGTGAGTATTTAACTTTGAATTAATATCATAAAACATGCAAAGGTCACTTTCAGCTTTTAACTAATATTAAAATGTTCTCGGAATTAAATAAAAATATTTAACGAATTTTTTAAAATTTATATAAAGCCACCAAGGGTATCACCCGAAGGGGGTAAAAATGTGGCCCCCAGTTACACAGTCTGACAAGTTTCATCAGATGACCCATTTATTTTGATGGATAGCTTTTGATTTTTTTCTGTTTTAATTTTTTGTTATAACCCATTTGCCAGAAAAGCTGCTGTGTCCCACATGTTGCACGCGGCCTGCTCCCAAATTAATGTCAACACGCCATGAAATGAAATCAATGTAGCAACGTAACAAATATTACCCNCCCCCCCCCCCAAACAAAAAAATCGATTTTTTTATATTATTATTATTTTTTTTAAAAAGGACCTCTAAGCCTGTTTAACAATTTTAGTATTCTTACAACGGCAAATAAACTCCCACCCATGTTTCACATGAGTGTAGAAATATAATCGCGTGCGTGTGTTTGGGCCAGGGATAATAAAGCAGAAGTTTTTAAGGGTTCAACCCCAGCGTCTGGTCCAATTATGAAACTGGAAATTTAGGGGTTTATTTATTTTTTAAAGATCCATTCAACTGAGATAAGATTAAATATTCCCTTTCATATAATAAGCGCAGAAACGCCCCTTGCTGTGCTTAATCAACTGGCGATTTGTATTTGGGTTACCACTGACCACAAGATTTCACTTGTCTCAATTAAGGCATAAGAGTTAGCAGGGATATTTATCAATTAGCCACTCACAATATTACAACAAAAATATATGACCTCACCTGTATAAATTATTTCAAGAACACCTTGTATTATTTGGAAATACCGTCTTCTGTAACACTGCCAGAGACGCTAATCTTAAATTGTAGTAGAACAATTAGAACTAGTATTGGATGACTACTGAACAGTGCAGGAGCCAAAGTCAAAACAAAACAAAAGTCAAGAAAACACTTCCGCAATCACAAGCAACTACCGTACTTTCACCATGATATATCTCCACAATCCCTTGAACTAATCACGGCAAAGAGACCCCTGGCGAAGAGAAGTGTAAATAACTCAATCACGTGACTCTATAGGTATCATAAAACTGTTATTTTCGGGGGGTTTAACTCACCAGCTATTAGAATCCATAATTTATGGCTAAGGGGGTCTGCGTATTGGCCACTGTTTAGGTGTGTGTGTGGCTGTAGCAATGACAAGAGGCTATAAGCTAAAGCTGATGCAATCAATGAGGTTTGTCATTTCTCAGGATGGAAAACTTCAAACATCCATTTTTTTTTTTAATTTCATAAAGTTGTAACAAGTTTTTTGTCTTGGTCGAATCCAATAATCTCAAATTCAGAAATAACTGTGGATATCTGAATAAATTATACTTTAACCTAATAATTCATGCATGCATTGATGAAATGTGTCAAAATGAATACCACGGCTAGTTGTTGCTTTTTCTAGGATTGACAATTATCGTGCAATTTGAAATCTTCATATCCTAGAGTCGAATCCGAAGTGACGCATATTTTATGTAATAGGTTCCAAGCGAATATGTGATGCCAAAACGTGTTTTCTAGCGAAATGTTATCCACGTACATTTATGTTATCCACGTACATTTATGTTATCCACGTACATTTATTAGATCCACATTGGCAGACAAATTTGGAATTGCAAGAATAACGTGTTGTTGATTTTTGAAGTGTAGGCAATAGGCATGAATTGATAATTCGTTTATCTAGGGGGTCCATTCAGAAAATAGGGTTAGAATCACCTTGTATCAAAGCTAACACACTTATAGTTATCCACAATAACAACGACATTTTAAAATGTCAGAGCTCCAGCGGACTGTCACGGTCTAACTTAATTATTAATAGTAATCTTAGCCGCCACCGCTATCTTGATTGTTTATGAAATGAAGGAAATATAATTATTGATCAACTCTTAGACTTCGTGTAAATAGAATTGTTCAACTTTGTTTTTTTTTTTTTTAATGTAATCGTGACTCTGGGAGAGAGAATGGGGTGGGTGGGGTTCCAATGCATCAAATGATGATGTCTATCAGAGATGTCAGATAAAATGTTGATGTATGTCACAGATGTCACATAAAATGTGGATGTATATAACAGATGTCACATAAAATGTAGATGTATGTCACAGATGTCACATAAAATATGGATGTATGTCAGAGATGTCACATAAAATGTGGATGTATATCGCAGCTGTCATCTCTGATCCCACTGCTAGTCGTCAATAAGAATCACGTGTAAGCTCCTAATATAACACAATCCTTCACATCAGGTCGTCAGTGACCGAACGCAAGGCGAGTGGCTCTGAAGGAGGGTAATCGCGCGATCTTAAACAACCGGGTTGTGTTCGTGTCGATAAAACAACAAAAAATTGTTATTACAATAACTTCAAGAGGTAAAAAAACAACTAAATCTTAAATGCAACAAAACTTGATAATATCTCTACAAAAAAGTTGCGTCACTTAATCCAAAAATCTCGTTAGCTAAAATTCAATATAACTCGGTATTTTAAATCAACGAGCCTTGATTTCTTAAATCTTTTTTTTAAAATAATAATAAAATTTTAAAAAAATAATAATAAACAAACAAAAAATAAATAAATAAATAAAATAAAGCAAAAAAAAAAACAAAAAAAACTTTGTAACACCTTAAATACAACAAAAGCAACAACAACAAAAAAAAAGAATGAAGGTAAATAAGGAAAAAAACACCTTAAACTTAAATCCAACAAAACCTCATAGCTTAAATTGTTTATACATATACATATCAAGTCCAATAAAACCTTACAACTAAATTTCTAAAATACAACAAAAATTTACACTTTTAATCCAACAAAACCTTACTATCTTAAATCCAGTAAAACTCGAAACAGCATTCGAATCACATGATAGATATGTTGTCAATCAAACATAACCACGTCAAAAATAAGACGATAAGCTCCCAGATGACAGTTCGATTACTGCTCCGTCAATAACCCTCAGTTAATAACCCTCAGTTATAATCGACACGAAGCTTCCTACAGTGAAACTTTGATTGCAGGCAACAGCTGTTGTCCCGGGCGCATTTGATTCATGGGGTGAGAGGGCCAGCCGGTGGATTCATTTGAATCATGGGGTGAGCGGGTCAGCCGGAGGATTCATTCGATTCATGGGGTGAGCGGGTCAGTCGGTGGATTCATTTGATTCATGGGGTGAGCGGGTCAGTCGGTGGATTCATTTGATTCATGGGGTGAGCGGGTCAGCCGGTTGATCATTTGATTCATGGGGTGAGCGGGTCAGCCAATGCTGATTCGGGGGCTGTGTCCTGACTGGAAATGGGGATCGAACCCACGATTAGAAAGAAGGTCTGTCGCCAGCAGGATTTAGCTAGGTGTCGGTAACGGCTCAAGATTCACTTCGGTTCGGCATACAATCCAGTTCGGTTCCATCGCGTTTCCGAAATTCCCTTAGTTGAAATAAGATGGCACAAATATAATCTAAGCAACCCCTCAAATCGACATATGGATAAAAACATCTTTCTTATTCCATATGCAATACCAAAAAAAACACATACAAATTTTATTCTTGTTCCTCCCGTCTGGAATACGGGCGAGAAACGGGTTGCCTGTTCAAACCAGGAAAACCATCACATCATCAAGATATAAAACTCTAATAAAAATGCTAGACTTGTCATAAATCATGGATATGCGTAGAAGCTCAGTAATATTATGCATAGAATGAGCGTATGTGATATGATAAAAATAAGGTAATAAAAGTGGAGTGGGTTTATAGTAAACTTTTCTTTTAAATTTTTAAAACAATAATTTTTTTAAAAAGACAAACACGTCCATTTTCTTCGCCTATGATATTGCTATGGGATGTGTATATGGCTATAGATCTAAATCAAATTATTTTTCTATTGTTTCGGTTTATTGAAGTGACTAGTTCATGAAAGTTTTTTAAAAATTAAAACATCAAACTTCTCTTGCAGGCGGTTGGCGTAGCAAGTGCTTTTCGGCAGTAAGGCAGGGGAAATCATTTTTACACCTCATCCACACTTCCCAACAAAAACCCTGAAGCCTTCCATTTCCACCCTCTGCTAGTTGAATGTTCATGTTCTTTCGATGTTTGACCATTTCTCCATCCTTGCAGAAATCGCGCCACCTCGGTGCCTTCAGTTGTCAATGTAACAGATTGTTTGAATTATAAACAGAACCAGAGGTGGCGCCAGGTACAGACGAGGCAGGAAACCAGTGGCGACAAGTTTCAGTGTTATCTTGTTTCTAAATAAATATTATTTTTAAATATTAAATTTCCTCACATTTGTTATAATATACTTAAATGAGTTATTTTTAATATCGCAAAATGTCACAAATAGTTATGCCTCTTTAAGCGACAAAACCTATATGGAATGGTACGCTGCACTGAACAGGAGACAAGGGCACAAGAAAAGGAACCAATGCAGGTCTGCCAAGCATTCCAATTTTATCGCAATTTTACATATTTTTTTTTACTCCTGGTTTTTTGAAATTCCGACAAGTCCTTTAAAAATCAGATTTTTTTTTCCATTAAATTTTTTTACGTTCAGAAAAATTCCGAAAGCAAAATAGATCAATAAATAAAATATTACAAGTGGAATGTGGCAGGAAGTGATGTATTTTGATGAGGCGACATATCCACGCAATGATCTATTGAAAGTGGTGGGTTCAATGATAACAATAAATAGATTTTATTAACGCAAAAAATACAATTCCTGCTAAATAGGTAAAGTAAAAGCAGTGATTCTACGACATCTGTTACTAATAACTTTACTACAGGAATGGGCAATTCAGTTTCAGTTAAGAGATCGATGATGGAGAGATTTATTTACCACCTTAATTTTTCAATTATTGCAGGAAATAAATTTATTAACAATACTTTCTTTTTAATGCCAGAGTCTGAAATGTTGGGGGGAACAAATTAATATAGACGAAGGACGCGCATTAAAACTGATACTCTTTCTAACTAAAATCTTAAAGTAATTAAGAATAACTTGCAAAGCTAACTTCGGTGGACCAAAGAAATGTTTGACAAATGCAAAAGGGCCATTAGGGTAATGCTGGAAATAGGAAAAGTGAACTCTAAAGAAGCCCTGTTCATGTGTTAAAAATGGATATTCTGTTTTTTATAAATCATTATGTAATGAAAACATTTCTAGAAGTGTTTTTCTCATATTCTGTGGAGTTCTGAATACTCTGAAAAGACAACGGAAGTAACTTCATTTATTTAGTATGTAGTTCCTTAACAAGCGCCGCCGCCTCGTGGTGCCACGCACTGACCCCTGTACAGATATTTTTTTCTTGGCAAGTTGGCAGTGGGTTTTCTCTTTAAAATAAACCCACAGTTTGAGAAAATAACTAAATAAAACTTTGTGTATGCAGTTCACAAGACTCACCTCCCCTGCTGTTCTTGGAAACTGGTTTCGTTTTCTCGTACTCATAAAGGTTAATGTGACGCACAAGACGCTCCTGCTGCGGGCACAGCTGGGTGTACTGTCCAGCCATGGAGGCACTATGTTCTGAAAGAGCCGAGGTCACTTGCAGACCAGACATTATTGCACTGTGGAGGCCGTTGGACACCCGGCCGTTTGGACTCCTGTCCGTTGTGATTTGCATAGGCGAAGATTGTGTTTTCCTAGAGTCATTGATCCCGTCTCCCTCTCTCAAAACTGGACGCTTGGTTGTGGCCTTGGCGTCGTCAGATTTCACGTCCACAACCTTATCACCCGTAATTTTTCTACCACGTTCTTCCTCCTGGTAGCGTCTATCATTTTTGATTGGCCTCGGCGACAGTCGGCTGCTGTGGCTTTGACCAGTGACGTGGTTCTGGACATTCGCAGCTTTAAGGCTGGTGTTAAGGCGACTTCGCTCCGTGACCGATGATGCCTCCACTTTAATGTCACGACCTTCCCGGGCCAACCGTGTCGCTGCTGTGGGCGGATCGCTGTCAGACGATAGAGAGTTATCCTCCCTGCTGCCCAGGAAACGTTTTTCGTCATCTGCTGACCTGGGTGAGGTTCGACTTTTAGAACGTTTCCCTCTTTGGGGTTTGTCTCTGGTGTGTTTTTTCCTGATCTTATTGGACCTGCTATCGTCTTCCGCGGGGTCGTTCGTGCGGTGCCATCGACTTTTATCCTCGGGGACAGGATCGGACGCTTCATCAGACAACTGCCGTGAGGTGGCTTTGTCCCAGCCTTCCTCGCTCCAGACCATCCACTCCATCTGTAAGATAAGAGTAAAGAGAATTAAGAGTCGAACAGAGCTTCTAAATATTTTAGATTATCCACAGAGCTTGGGAATTACCCCGGGGCGGTAGCTTATGGTGTCACCCCGGGGCGGTAGCTCATGGTGTCACCCCGGGGCGGTAGCTCATGGTGTCACCCTTTACGACTTAGCCCATAGTTCTCACCTCAGTCTCACAGTGCCAAATAACGGGAACAAACAGCCCCACCCAAGAGGACCAGCCCCAAATCATTTTTTTAAACTTAAGAAATCATTTTGAATAGCCGAATTCACCTAGGACATGTTAAAGAACGTTACCTTTTTTTCTTTTAATAAACGGAAGAAAAATACATAGAATGTACAATATATTTTCACGTGCCACGATTTCGAAACTTCCAAACTTCATTTAACGTATATCGAAGTTAGTCGGTCTCAACAAAACCTAAGACTTTTAACACAAATTATGGCTTCATTAAAATGCACTCCTTGGAAAAAGAGAGAATATGCCACCAAGCAATCGACGAATTAACTATGAGGGAGCAAATAATTATCTATGATCCTGTACTTAAAAAAGCTTTTTAAGACAACATGCGTGAGAGCATATCTTAGTCCGCTTTTTGAAAAAAAAAATCCAATGTCACTCCACTGAACTAGTGTTTTACTTAAAACAGAGAAGTTTTACAAGAGTTAGGGGACTTTCAGCAGAATACAATTCTAATTCAGTTGTATGCATTCTTTCTTTGTGATTTCATCTTTGAACACATTTTCCAACCATCACCACCACCACTCTTTATGCAACCAACTTGACCTAAAATATTTTTGGTATAACACGGAATGTGTGGTCTTGTATTAAAACTTTGTTTCGGATTAACTCCCACTTCAGCAGACTTTACAGTAAATAAAGGAGAACAAAAGTATATATATTTTTTATTTTTTTTAACAGGTTTTTAAGCTGGCTCCAGGTAGTTTTCTAAGAAAAAAGTCTGGATTATAAAAAAATGTTAGTTTTTAATAACTAATACGTGGTGATATGGTTAAAACATAACGAAGGGTTGTTTGTTTGTTTGTTTGTTTGTTTTTTGTTTTTTTTTTTTTTTTTTTT
>MUZC01000946.1:769961-782015 GCA_002072015.1 Radix auricularia
CCCCCACCCCAAAAAAAGATCAAATTTAATTTTTTTATAAATATCAGCATTGCGGTATACACTCACCTAATGGCGGTCGCCCATTCGCGCCCCAAATATTCGCGGGGGAGGTAACAATGCTATGCGGTGTTGGTGTCGTCCTGTACCTAAGTTGTTTTTTTTTTTGTTTTAAATAGTTGTTGCAGTACAAAATTAGAATGTGTTTACATAATCATTTTTACATTGGTGAAATACATAACTGTATGCAATATTATTTCCGTATACATGAGTGTCTATAGAGAATGTTTAGGAAGCATTTAGTATCGTATGTAATCTCAGGCATAGGCGTTTTTAAACTGCATCCAACATTCGCGGTTTTTCGCCATTCGCGGGGATGTAAAGGACGTAAACCCCCACGAATAGCAAGAGTACACTGTACACCAGGGGTGGGCCATATTTTTAGGGCGAGGGCCGTATTAGTAAGACATGAAACATCAAGGGTCCCCCATATCTCCGAGAATAGCGAGGGTACACTGAACACCAGGGGTGGGCAATCTTTTTAGGGCGAGGGCCGCATTAGTAAGAAATAAAACCTTAAGGGTCAACTAACTAACCGAAATTTAGACTCCATTCATGTACAAACATCCATCTTCAACATAAATTTATTGGTTTTACCACGTTTTTATTAACTTGTTTTCGTTCATATTATTGTCTTATTTGTCCGCAAAATTTCAAATTTTCCAACGTAAAGTTCAACCAATTCTAATGGTCCTAAAGATCTCAAAATTGTACCACAGATAGATCTTGGACGACAATGCATTGTATCAAAATTTCAGATCGACCGAATTTATCGTAATTAAAATTTAATGCATTTTAAAGTTTTTCTCTATATAGCATATGTGTCCGTCTGCTGTTGTTGCCAACGAGTTCACCCCGTGACCACATCCCCGTGGTATTAAAACGTTGGGCGGGCTTTTATGAGGTAAATAGGGGTAAATAAAATAATAATGATAAAATAAAGCTTTTTAAAAACCACGTTTTTATAAGTGGACTAAAAAGAAGAAAATAAATTTAAACTCATAAATTTAAGTAAATTGATGTAATATGTCTACAAACGGGCGGGTGCTTCAAAATCCAATTCTAATTTAGAAATACGCCGCAAAGATAGATCTAGGAGTTTGTTATAAAAATTAAAGATTTATCATTTAGAGGGCGAAAGTGAGATCGATAAGTGAGAGAATGAGTGAACTGCAAATGTAAAACCTCATAAGCGCCCGCCCCACGTTTAAAGTCATAATAAATCAATGTACTTTAACTTTTAAGTCTACTTATAAAAACGTGTTGTTGTTTTTTTTAATCTATTTATTACCTCTATTTTTATCTTTGATATTACCGCAGGCTTCCCCCCCCCCCACCCCACTGTACACGGTTTATAAGCACGCCTTACTAATTAAATATTCTCGTTTGAAAATAAATATTTTTTAATGTGTGTGTTATCCGTACAACAAGGCGTACATTTCGAGCCTTAACTAACAAGTATCAACATAAATTTTACCCAATTAAATGTATAAATTATAAACTTCCGAAATTTCGCCCTCGCCCAACTTTCGTTAGCTTCTCTCTATTCTGTGCATTATCGCATTAATCTGAGAACTATGTTTCAGAACCGCTGTAATTTGAGATTACTTTACGACAGTAGTTAATTGTAATATGAAACTCTCAGATGTGGTTGAATCCAATAATATTATTAAGTATTCAAGTTAAAATCGAAGAGGGATAAATAAAAATAGTATTTTTTTAAACTCCAAGATTTCCAGTTTTAATTTTAAAGAAAAAAAGAGAAAGATGTATCCATTTCAAACGAAGATTAAATGACAAGACCATAGAACTTTATTTGTAGGAACTGACAAAGGCTGGTGGGAAATTTTATATGAACTGGTTACAACACTACTGTGAAAACTGAGGAGGCCCCCTTTCAACACTCAATTTTGACAAGAAAAAATTATGGAAGCTTATAACATTTAATAAGAATTGTCTCTAGATTATGAGTTTCTGTATCCCTGTACAAATTAGGGGGTCGCCTTGTCTAGCTAAGGTGGTGCTAACGGTCGTTTAGAACAAACATTATATGATAAGCATGCAGTCTCTGTCTATGGGGTTCTTACGGAGGATATCAAAAAACCACCGGAGTGCTGAAATAATGGGACAAGCAAAGACCCAGACAATGTACACCAACAACGAAGCCCGTCTAAAGACTTCCGCCGTCGTTTCGGTGGCATGTTGTCTAGAAGTAACAGTAGTGAGTAGCAGGAGTGACAAACTTCAAGATGGGAACACAGTACTGAATGATGGCGAAACTACTGCTTCAAAAATAACTCGTTTTGAAAGTCCGCGTAAATTTGTTCAATATGTAAATGAGATTTAATTTTTATCCGATAGTAATTGGCTGAAAGAGTCTTTAGGCGTTTGATGGACCAATCGCTATCGAAGACCAAACAGATAAGTGCATTTTAATTTTTATTATTTGTTGGAATCTCGTCGTTGTGTGGTGCTGATTTTATAAAATGAGACCCCTGACTCAACAGTGATGAGCAAAATTATGGGGGGGGGGGGGGGGGGGCATCGCTGCCAAAAGTTTTTCCACTGGTTTCCTACAAAGTGAGCACAACACGTAGGCACGATACCTCTACACAGCATTACGGTAAGCTCTTGGAAACAAAACCCCCCCACACGCCTTTGATCACATGCTATTCCTGGACCGACAGACCTATGACGCCATCATGAAACAGCGGGGCTAGACGACAATGACG
Source organism: Radix auricularia (assembly GCA_002072015.1). Classification (NCBI taxonomy): domain Eukaryota; kingdom Metazoa; phylum Mollusca; class Gastropoda; family Lymnaeidae; genus Radix; species Radix auricularia. Next base: position 772,751 of record MUZC01000946.1, read on the forward strand.
GCAGGGGGAGACCCCCTTCCCACATCACACCACCACCACTGTTTACCGTTGCGATAAGAGACCGGGAGGCTGCAGTCCACGTGGAGTGATTGATTTTTTTAGCTTCGATTGGTTGGGTCAAAATGGAAAAATGGGTTTCTGTGTGGGGTGTGTGGGGGAGGGAGGGAAGGCTCTGGCCATTGATAAAATTTATTGAGCGCGAAATAAAAAATACGAGGGGAAAAAAGATTTGTTCTAGTATGTAATTTCAAAGAAGTGGGAAATTGGTGTTAAAACTAGACAGAGGTGGGGGCAGGGGGTAAATGGTGGGACACAGTTCCGGGGGAAATAAAAACATGGTAGTGAAATTGGGTTACGATTTACAAGCGAAATGAAATATTATTGGGAGTGGGGGGGCACATAATAGGTGATGGTAGAATAGACAGTGGAGGGGAGCAGAGGGATAAGTGTGTTGGGCCAGGGATGGACAAGATAAAGTCTGACGGTGTCCTGCTGATGGTCGGTTTAGCGTGAGTGGATCATGCTGACCCGACTGAAAGGGTGATGGTGCTAGTTTAGGTGTTAGTGTGATTCAGGTGTACGGTTACTTCACCGTCGTATGATGCATGAACAGTCTAAAAGTCTAAAACATTGATTTTACGAGACCGTGAATTAGAGGATGTGTGAACATCTTCTTATCTTATCTTTGATATACAGACGATCCTTCTATTCAGAAGATAATTGCGTCCACAGACCATCTGTTGGCAAGTGATGCATCGTTCACAGGCCACGGCTACCAGGGTTCCACGCACAACCCATCCGCCTAACTTATGTTAGGTAGCTATTCGGAGCTGGGTGAATTCAGGAACGCCCTAGGCCTCGGGAACAAATCTTTGCCTTCGCATCGACTCGAACCCGTGACCATCAGTGCGCTAGTCGAGCGCGCTGCCACTCCACCACCGTGACACATATGTGTGTGGGGAGGGGCTATTTGACCGTGTCATAAGGAACGTGTGCATGGGGATTGACTGCAATACAAGCGATTTTAAGTTAAGAGTAGAGGGATATATCCAAGTGGAAACAACAAAGGAAAAATACACACAAAGGAGAACCCACGAGAACACGGAGCTACGTTGTTTAGGACGATAACAAAAGTGCAAGTAGAAAGTGATGCAAAAACTTGATGCAGTGTTTTGTGAAGTATGAAAAGGGCTAAGAATTAGAGAAACAGTGTTATGGGCAATCAGAGAAGAGCTAAGGATTAGAGATTCAGTATTTTGGGTGGTCAGGAATGAGTGATTTGGACGAAAAGGTAAGAGCTAGGAAGAAGAGCAGGGCCGTCTTAACGCATAGGCCCGTTGGGCATTTGCCGTGGGGCCCACGAGCATAGGGGCCCCAATGGAATATATTTAGTAATATATCTTATGTATATTTATTTTTAATTCCTGCGGGGGATGCACCCTTTCTTTGCCCACGGGCCCAATACTATTTCTTTGCTCGGGGGGGGGGGGGCAAAATGGTGTAAAGATGGCTCCGAAGAAGAGATACAGTGATTTAGACGTAAAGGAAAAGGCGAGGAAGAAGAGATACAGAGATTTAGACGTCAAGGAAAAGGCGAGGAAGAAGAGATACAGAGATTTAGACGTCAAGGAAAGAGCGAGGAAGAAGAGATACAGTGATTTAGACGTCAAGGAAAGAGCGAGGAAGAAGAGATACAGTGATTTAGACGTCAAGGAAAGGGCGAGGAAGAAGAGATACAGTGATTTAGACGTCAAGGAAAGGGCGAGGAAGAAGAGATACAGTGATTTAGACAACAAGGAAAAGAGCGAGGAGGAAGAGATACAGAGATTTAGACGTCAAGGAAAGGGCGAGGAAGAAGAGATACAGAGATTTAGACGTCAAGGAAATAGCGAGGAGGAAGAGATACAGAGATTTAGAGGTCAAGGAAAGAGCGAGGAGGAAGAGATACAGAGATTTAGACGTCAAGGAAAGAGCGAGGAGGAAGAGATACAGAGATTTGGACGTCAAGGAATGAGCGGGGAAAAAGAGATACAGAGATTTAGAGGTCAAGGAAAGAGGAAGAAATATAAGTTCGGGCTCGAGAGTCAGTTCAACGACCTGCCCCGAGTTTCTCAAGGTTTTCAAATGAAAAAAAGGATAATTGATTGAAGACGGTAATGAACTAATTAGCTGGCTTTGTTTTCTTTCCTATATAAACAATCTCCCCACTAGGTGTATTATTATAAATGAAATTTTATCTATTTTTTCATTAGAAGAAATGACTGGCTGTTTCTAAACGAAAAATTAAAGAGTTTGATTTTATAAGCAGTTAACGTTATTCGGGTGATTCAGAAATTGGTGATTCATTTTTGTGTGCAAGTGAAATAACGTCATTCACCCCCCACCCCAGTCTACTATTACCCTCACTCCCTTCAGTTATTTTCCTTTGGACACCCTCATCTCATACTATGTGTGCATCCAATCTTCTCTAGCNNCTAGCCCCCCCCCCCGCCCATTCCCAAAGTCGTATCCTGAAATACACTTTTTTTTTAAAGTATGAAAGGCAAATTGAAATAGTCCAGTGTTTTCTAACTGACCTTGACCTCCTTTAACCTCACTACAATCTGACGTCCGGCATGCAACTTTAAAAGGACTGTTTAAAAATTAGAACCTAAACTAATATACAAACATACGTCCATTAAATTCATATTTGAAGTTTTAAATTTTAACCTTCGGACAGGATGAAGAAAGAGAAATTGTTGAGACTTGACTGTAGGTGTCATCGTGCGTTATTCGAATAAGTATGAATTAGAGGGTCAACAATGCCGAGCAAAATTAGTCGAAAATGATTGCTTTGTTAATGTTCGTAGTGAATCAAAGAACCAAACACACAAAAAACACGACTGACAAGAGGCCGTCCATAAAGTACGTCACGCTATTTTTGACCATTTTAAACTCCCCCCTCCCCCCTGTCACAAACTATCACAAATCTTGGGGACCCCCCCCCCCAAGTACGTCACACTTTTGACCAAAATTATATTTTTTATTAACAAAATAAATAAAATTTATTATAAAACACCGTGACGTCATACATGGCCGAACATCCACCTCCCCCTGTCAGAAACTGTCAAACTTTCTTTCCCCCCTCCCCCCCCCCTCTGGAGCGTGAACACGTCGCTAGGTTTTGGTTTTTCAAACAGCATGCATTGATTTATTGACAGTCTTAAGCTGCTACAAATTGAAAATTGACAGTGACACCCATGGGGGGGGGGGCAGGGGCCCCAAATGTTTTTTGCCTTATATTAGCAACTAGCAATTTACCCGCGCTTTGCTGCGGAAATTAGGATTTCAGTTATCGTTGAGAACACGCGTAAAACCAATTGAAAACACCTATTGATTTTAATCTGAATCAAGATGGATATACTAAATATATTAACTTCAGCCGTTCAGGCTCCTACGTACAGAAGAACTTGGAGATTTAAAGATGCGTCTTTTTATATAAATCATATTGGAGAAAAAAAAACTATATTTCGGCAATCATCCCCCTAGTGAGAGGTGATTTAATATTTTTTGCCTCTTACCATTGCGGGTGGAGGGGGTACTCAACAACTTCCAAAAGTTTAAAGTTTATACCTACACGATAACTTGGAGAATTAGTGTTGATTCAGTTTTATATAGCTCATTTTAGGTGAAAAAAAGTTTTTGGCCCCCGGCGACCCATTAGAGGAAATTTTTAAAATTTATGTAATTATTTTTCCTTGTCTACCTAAACGGAAAATAAGATTTTCGATTTTTATAAATCTCTTATAAGTAAAAAATACGTAGTTGGGGGCCCCGGCCACCATGAGTGTGTATTTAAAAATTCTTTTACACCGACTTTTTCTTGTGACAGGGTACTTAACAATTTCCCAAAGTTTCATGCTCCTACCTACACTGAAAATTTGACAATTAGTGATGAGTCGGTTTTTAATAAAACTATATTTGGGCCCCCGATCCCCCATGAGAGGGAATTTTAACATTCTTTTTTGCCAATTTTTGTCGGGAGCGTGTGTACTCAAAAAAATAACGAAAGTTTCATGCTTGTACCTATACGGGAAATAGGAGAATTAGTGATTTTCGATTTTTATATTGTTCATATAAGGAAAAAACCGTTTTTGGGGCCCCGGCCCCCATGAGTGGGAAATTTAACTATTTTTTCCAATTATAATTGAGAGCATGTACTTAACAAATTTCCAACGTTTCATGCTTCTACCTACACAGTAAATAGGGTAAATTGGTGATTTTCAATTTTTATAGAACCAACATAAGGAAAATAATGTTTTTCGGCCCAAGGTCGGATATGAGCGAGATTTTTAAAAATCTTTTTCGCCAATTTTCATAGTGAGAGGGTACCCAAATAACTTCCCAAAGTTTCATGCTTCTACCTACACGGGAATTTAGAGAGTTAGTGATGAGTCTGTTTATAATCTAAGAAAAACTATATTTGGGCCCCCGGTCCCTCATTAGTGGGAATTTTAACATTCTTTTTTGCCAATTGTTGTCGGGAGATTGTACTCAACAATTTCCCAAAGTTTCATGCTTCTACCTACACGGGAACCTGACAAATTAGTGATTTTCAGTTTTTATATAGTATATATTTGGAAAATACTACATTTTTGCCCCCGGTCCCCAGTAAAGGATTATGAAATATTTTCAAGCTGCTACAATCGCGAATGTGAATTTAGCAACTCCCCAATGTTTTTGTATACCTACACGGGCAATAAGTGAATTATAAATTTTGAATTTTTATAATTCTCTTAAAAGAAAAAAATACGTTTTTTGGGGCCCCGGCCCCCATGAGTGTGTATTTCCAAATTCTTTTACACCGACTTTTTCTCGTGACAGGGTACTTAACAATTTCCCAAAGTTTCATGCTCCTACCTACACTGAAAATTTGAGAATTAGTGATGAGTCGGTTTTTAATAAAACTATATTTGGGCCCCCGATCCCCCATGAGAGGGAATTTTAACATTCTTTTTTGCCAATTTTTGTCGGGAGCGTGTACTCAAAAATTACCTAAGTTTCATGCTTCTACCTATACGGGAAATAGGAGAATTATTGATTTTCAATTTTTATAAAGCCCATATATGGAAAAAACCGTGTGGGAAATTTAACTCTTTTTTCCAATTATAATTGGGAGCATGTACTTAGCAAATTTCGAAAGGTTCATTCTTCTACCTACATTTGAAATAGGAAAATTGGTTATTTTCAATTTTTATAGAGCCCAAATAAGGGGAAAAAATGTTTTTGGGCCCCCGGCAACATGGGCGAAATTTTTAAAATTCTTTTTCGCCAATTTTCGTCGTGAGAGGTTAACCAATAACTTCCCAAAGTTGCATGCTTCTACCAACACGGGAAGTTGGAGAATTAGTGATGAATGAGTGAGTCAGTGAGGGCTTGCCCTTTTATTAGTATAGATATAAAAATTAGTTTAACTTTCAGCTACTTGGAAAATGAATGGATCTTGACCAAACTTGTTACTTACACACTTTAAAGACAATATTAAAATACCATACGGCGTTGAAATCCTATTGTCCATTCCTTTGGGAACGGGGGCCTAAAATCTTTGTTTTCGTAAGCATTTAAGAATTAATTCCAATTATAAGCTTGAAATATATTTTAAAATATATCTATTATGAATTAGAACGAAATAAACATGTATTTCAAAGTTAATTTCTTGCCCCGATATGAGATGTACATAAAGTATGTAAATGTAAGCTTTAACGATTGGAAAAATGAATGGATCTGAACTAAACTTGGTGTATAATAACTTCTAATGTTCATACCATCAGGGCAAGGGGCCCCAAATGATTTTTAATGCACTTTAATAATTTAATTCCCTTATTAATTTTACATGATATGGAGAATTCCATCTTCAGTCCATGAGAATGTTAAATTAAATTATCTTTCATATCATTTTTTTTAATTAAGATTTTAAATTATAAATCTATTTATCTGATCGTTATCGTTTGCTATGAAACTTGGATATATATTTTTGTGCACACTTCCGCGTAGATTTCTGTTATAGAATCTAATTGTTTTTAAAACATCAATCATTTGTTTCTTAAATTTATTCATTATTACTGAGATCGTTGCAACGCACGACGGGTCAGCTAGCTATTAATAATAAAATAGTTGCTTTTTACGTACAAACTTCTCCATTTAAAAAAAAAAAATTTAAGTGTAAACTTTAAAATAAGCTTTTTTATAAGGAAAATCATATCAACAATTAAACATGTTTTTACTTAATTAACAATAACAAAATTCAAATTCATTGACATTATATTGAACTACTTATATCTATATTATTATTTTTTTAATGTGAATTGACTGTTTTTGTTACTTCCCTTTATTTTTAGCTTTAATCAAAATTATCGATTAATTCTTCGGTAATTTTTCAAAAGTTAACGATTAATTTTAAATTAATCGATAACAGCGTTAACAAAAAGCAATCAATGCTTATGATTCTTATTAAAATTGATGGATGACATAATTTGTATCCAAATATACATCAATAATACAATTATATTTTCAACTATATGGGTATACAGTATACAGATAGGTGCAATATTTTGTCATTAAGAAAGAAAACTTAAACTTAAAATAAATTTTCATTGTCAACATTTGATGTGCATTCCAATTAATTTGCCAGTCATCTCTGCACCATAATGCACCGGTACAAATATACTTTATTAATTGCGTTGTTCTTTACGAAATTTAGGTTACAAGATAATATTTGTTAATTTCTTTTCAACCCCTTATGAAATTTAATTTAAATTACTGTAAGACATATTATTATTAAATTGTGCTTCTAAAACAAAATATTTCTAGGGATTTAAACTTGCGTTTACAAAAAATTAAATTTAAAAAATAAACATTTTAAATATTGCATTTATTTCTACTTACAGGAACAATGAAATTAATATATTAAGGTTAATCTTTACGTATCCTTAACTGATTCACATGGGACAATATAACCCCCATGAAGAAGATCATTTTTAATACAAGTGGCAAGCCACTTGACTTCGATCCCTAAATTTAGGGATACAATGAAAATGAAAAGTTATCATTTTCAAACAACATAGGTTAACACTCATCCAAACCAAGAAAAAAAAATTGTGCCATTTTTCGATTTCCAATGTTTCATAAGATTAGTAACTTCAATGTAGAAAAAAAAAATTTTTACTCAATCATCGAGACAACCATTGACTATTGATATAATATTTTTTTTAATCTATACCAGGGGTCTCCAAAATACTATCAAAACAAAAATTGGCGGAAAAGACTTTGAAAGTCCCGCTCATGTGGGGCCGGTGCTAAAAAAAACGCTGTTTTTTTCTCACATGGGCGATATAAAATTAAAAATCACTAACTTTTCTATTTCCCTTTTAGGTAGAAGTAGAAGAAGGAAACTTTGGTAAGTTGTTGAGTATACTTCGGCAATAGTAACAGGCAAAAAACTTATTTTAATTATCAAATTTAGTTTTTTTCTTATATTAAAAACTGACTTATCACTAATTCTCCAATTTTCCGTGGAGGTAAAAGAATGAAACTTTGGGAAGTTGTTGAGCACTCTCTCCCGATAATTTGCGAAACAAATTATTAAAATTCCCACTCATGTGGGGGGGGGGGCGGAGGCCCAAATGTAGTTTTCTCCAAATCTCAGTTATATAAAATTTGAAAATCACTAATTCTCCTATTTCCCGTGTAGGTAGAAGCATGAAACTTAGGGAAAACGTTTAGTAAACTTCAGCGATGATAACAGGCAAAAAAATAAATTATAAATTATAACTTCCTGGGGGGGGGGGGGCGCGAAACGTAGTTTTTTTTCCTAATATAAAAAAACTGAGTCATCACTAATTTTCCAACTTCCAGGTAGAAGCATGAAACTTTGGGAAGTTGTTGAATACACTACTGCGATGGTAGTAGACGAAAATAAAATAAATTCACACTCATGGGGGTGGGGGCGGGGCCGAAATAAGGTTGTTTCCATAAATTACCTATATAAAAACTGACATCACTAATTCTTCAATTTCCCGTGTAGGTAAAAGCATGAAAGTTTGGGAAGATTGGGAAGTTGTTGAACACACTCCAGCGATTATCACTAACTGGGGGCCCAAGTGTAATTTTTGTCTTACATAAAAATTGACACATAGCAAATTCTCCAACTTCCAATGCAGATAGAATCATGAAACTTTGGGGAGTTGTTGAGCCGAAATCTGGTACACTCCACCATCAATATACTTAGATTGTGGTGAGGCTGAAGGGCTTTCACATCACACTATTCACATCTCAAAATGGGCCGAACATTCAGTTCGAATACTTTTAGTTTGTGGTTTAACAAACTCGACAAATTGCTTTTATACGCCGAGTTTATAGTTTATAGCTTAAAGAGCGTTTTTCTCAAATAAAATATTTAACGATGTAAAAAAATAAATTTTTTATAAATAGATAAAAAAGAAAGAAAGAAAAAACAAGTAATAAAAACGCGAATGAGTATTTAAACGCAATTTCTAACAAAGAGTTTCCTATTTTTTTATTCAAGGGAAATCATTCTTAAGTCACACCAATAATGTGTCAAATTTATGCGCACCGCGCAACAGTTTAACATTAGCATTCACAAACCGGACAAATCCCATTGACTATCATTCTAGATTACTTTAAAAGTCATTTAAAATTAATAATTCTGAAACTAATCAAAACTATTGCTATCTATAAATTGTGGCTAAAATTGTGGCTAAAATTGCGGGAATAGAACCAAAAGAGATTTTTTTCAAAAATTCCTTCTCCAACATTGTTTTAAATATCATTAGCTTTCCTACTGCTTTTTTTAAAACCCCGATCGATGTTATGGTTGGCGAGAAATTGGAAAAATACTGAATTTTTATTTTTTTAATTACTTTTTTTAACTATTATTTTTTTTTTTTTTTATTTTTTTTTTTGCCTATGCACATTCTTGGGATATTCTTAACATATTTGCAAAAGACCCGAACCGTCTATCTGGTATGGTTCAGGAGTTGTTGCTGTTCAAAGCTTGAAAAGACAGGCCGGATATTTCAAATATATAAACGCAGTTTGTCCCAAGGGAAATTGCGTTTTAAAAAAAATTAGGCAACAATTTTAAGTCGCTAAGATGATTTAAGATTGTCAATAATAAATTGAAAAAAATTGGAAAGGGGGAAAGCAGCCCTGAACTCACCCTGAAAATTGGAAGGGGGGAACAAGCCCTGAACTTCCGCTAAAAATG
>MUZC01000946.1:808575-826462 GCA_002072015.1 Radix auricularia
AATAACAATCTCAAATCCAGACCTTAATGAAAATAACAATCTCAAATCCAGACCGCTTTGCTAAATAATTTAATCTAAACAAAACTGCATCGAAAGAACTCGGCCAATTAAATTTATAATGAAATAACAAACTTGTAAAGAACAAAAAGTCAAGTAAACAAAACTTCGACATAACTAATTCCCTCTCCTACCAACGTGCTTGGATTGTGTCTGTCTGGGGCTGCATTTATGTATCCTGTTTGTCGTGGGGTGGGGGGCATCGAAAGAATGCGGAGGGTTAGAATCGAATTGTTAGACGAATTATTTTTTCTTCTTTTTTTTTAATGATTATTTTTAAAGTTATGAAACATTCCATAATCTCTTCTATGATACATCCTCCCCGCTTCCACCCCACCACCCACAGGGCCGACAGACACGGTGCCTGAATGTAAACAATTCACGCAGCAAAAATGATCCGATTACATTTTGTAGGAATTACTGGTCATTTTTTAGTTGTATTTTCAGACAATAAATAGAATCTACTTGCCACACATTTTTTTGGTTTTGTTTTTCTTTATTTGGCGTTTTTTTAAATCCCTTTTACGTGATGTAGAAAATTCATTTTCTGTATGGGACCTCTCCACCAAAAAAAAAATATAAAAAAAATTAATAAACTAGAACAAATTCAATAAATATTCATTACTTTAGCATATAAAAACTGACAAGAATAACACCATTATTTAAATCAGTAAAACTTGAAACACCAGAGGATATAAGAAGCAAGAGAAGACCTGAAATTATACATGAAGCAATTAATTCTAATTTAGAAAATCAACACAAAGATAACTCAGATAGACTTAAGGATAAAAACAACTTTCTTATTCCGTAAGTTAGAAAAAAACACATACACATTCTCGTTCGTCCCTTCCGGGATTCGGGCGTGCAATGGGCTGCAAGGAAAAGCTACACTTTAGCAACTTTTAAAACTGTAATAAGAATGCAAGACTACACACAAACCGTGGATAAGCGTCGCATGCAGTAATCTTCTGTATAGAACGAGCGCCTGTAACAGATCATATTGATAGCAATAAAGTTTTGGCTTTGAGGTACACGATTGACACGCAAAGAATGTTTGTCAATAAAAATGTTGTGCTTTGATGAAACTATAACTAGAAAATGTTCAAGCTCCGCCGTGTGCCGTTATGTATATATACTATATATATTGCTAAAACAACATGGAAACGTTGACACAACAGACCAGGAGTGGCCAGATCTGAAGTAACGGAGAGCCATTTTAATTTTTTTTTTTTTGAGAGGCGCATTGAAGCAGTGTGGTTCATAAAAGCTGGTTTGGAAATATTCCAACATTCCTTGTAACATTAATCATTTCATAAATTGCACGCGAGCCCCAACGTAAACACAGAAGAGCCGCATGCGGCCCAGTAAGCCGTGGTTTGACCACCGTTGCTAAAGAACGATGGGAAAAAACACACTCAGAACAGCGGGAAAATAGTAGGAAGGATTATAGTATAAGAACCAAAGAGCAACAGGATATCACAGCTGAAAATGAAATAAAAACTGCATTTGGAGTATGTCGTAAGGAATCAACGTACCCAATCTCAATCACACTAACCTAATTTAATGATAAAGTATATCTCGTGTAATTGATGCGTTCAACAAACCAGTCACTACAATGCCTTGTATTCCTTATTAACTAACATTAGTAAATTGTTAGGAAGAGAGGGGGTAAGGTAGTGGGGTAGGAATGTTGTACAGGTCTTCACAAACTGTTGCTAAAGATTGCAGGTGAGGTAGTGTGGTAGGAATGTTGCACAGGTTTTCACAAACTGTTGCTAAAGGTTGCAGGTGAGGTAGTGGGGTAGGAATGGTGCACAGGTTTTGACAAACTACTGCTAAAGATTGCAGGTGAGGTAGTGGGGTAGGAATGGTGCACAGGTTTTGACAAACTACTGCTAAAGGTTGCAGGTGAGGTAGTGTGGTAGGAATGTTGCACAGATTTTCACAAACTGTTGCTAAAGGTTGCAGGTGAGGTAGTGGGGTAGGAATGGTGCACAGGTTTTGACAAACTACTGCTAAAGGTTGCAGGTGAGGTAGTGGGGTAGGAATGGTGCACAGGTTTTCACAAACTACTGCTAAAGGTTGCAGGTGAGGTAGTGGGGTAGGAATGGTGCACAGGTTTTGACACAAACTGTTGCTAAAGGTTGCAGGTGAGGTAGTGGGGTAGGAATGTTGCACAGGTTTTCACAAACTACTGCTAAAGGTTGCAGGTGAGGTAGTGGGGTAGGAATGTTGCACAGGTTTTGACAAACTGTTGCTAAAGGTTGCAGGTGAGGTAGTGTGGTAGGAATGTTGCACAGGACTTCCCTTACTGCTGCTAAAGGTTGCAGGTGAGGTAGTGGGGTAGGAATGTTGCACAGGTTTTCACAAACTACTGCTAAAGGTTGCAGGTGAGGTAGTGGGGTAGGAATGTTGCACAGGTCTTCACAAACTACTGCTAAAGGTTGCAGGTGGCATCCTGAGTCAGATAATTACAATCGGTGCTTGAGCCGCTTTGATTACATTGTGGTTGCTCCTTTCTGACTCCTACCTAGAAGAGTTCGAGCTTAATTCCGTTAACAGATGCGCATCAATTGCCCCCCGTTTCTGTTTGAGCACTGGCCTGTGATGAGGATTAGATGGTGTGTTTAGAATTAGGAATGCACGAGCATGGTCATGCTGGCAGGAGTGCATATAATCATTAACCTGTCTGCCTCCGTCCTCAAAACTCGTGTTTAATGGAGGTTGTGGCTGCGCTGTCTGGTGGGTGAGACGCGATCGTCGGCCAATGTAAGCAGCTTTTAGCAACCACTTATAAGTTTAATGAACAAACAGTAATTAGGTGCCAGTGTGGACGAGTGTTAAACAGTGTCGTTACCGCCTCCATGGAGATGTGTTCACTGACATGCATGGTTGACAGCCTCATTTTGAAAAACAACCAGCAACAGAGATCGTCCAAGTATTGACAATAAGGAAGACGGGGGGAGAAAGTTCTTTTCTTTGCTTCCATTAATTAATTGTTAAAATGCGATGCATGTGTATTCACTAATCTCTCCTCGGGGATACCATGGTTTCGTTCACCCAATATACTTCCACGTGATAAATTATTTCTGATGCGCTTGTTAATTATTTAATTAACATTCCTGTTGGCGCTGAAGAAATACGTCCTCCTTCAAATTTAAGTGAAACATGTTGAATTATCTTTAGCACTTTATTACGTAGGATAACAAAACATTACCGGTACATTACCGTTAGCAGTGTGCATGTATCACGTGTAAGACGTGGAAATTTAAGATAACATAAAATAAGTGCAGGGCACGGTGAGTGTCCGTGGATCATGTGTAAGAAATAATGTGGCGATGAAAATGAATAATCGACATTATGGGGGCGGAATATTATTACAGCGGCGTCCCATTGAGGCTAGCACCCGCGGCGGCATCCCCCTTCAAGCGCCCCTCACTGTAAGGGCGATGCATTTTATGTAAGGGAGCTCGTTACCAAAGATTAAATTCAAAGAAGATCTGCAAGATTCATTACTGGTGAATATTCACAATTGCCATGATTAACACCAATGCTTAAATCGCTAAATCTATGATTAAGACCATGGTTAAATCGCTAAAACCACGATTAAGACCAATAGTTTAATCGCTAAATCTATGATTAAGACCAATGGTTAAATTGCTAAATCTATGATTAAGACCAATTGTTAAATCGCTAAATCTTTTATTAAGACCAATGGTTAAATCGCTTAATCTATTATTAAGAACATTGGTTAAATCGCTAAATCTATGATTAAGACCAATGGTTAAATCGCTAAATCTATGATTAAGACCAAATTATTAAATAGCGAAATCTATGATTAAGACCAATGGTTAAATAGCTAAATCTGTGATTAAGACCAATTGTTAAATCGCTAAATCTAGAGGATCAAAGAGACAAGCAGCAATAACAAAAATGGCATGAAATTCTAACTTGGAAATACAACACTGTAATAGTCTAATCCAACACTCAGATAGACATAGAAATAAATTAAATATCCTTCTCTTTTTTCAGTGCAAGAACAACGCCTACAAATTATCGTTCTTTCCATCAGGCATTCGTGCGAGGAAAGGGTTGTCTGAACAACACCCGGAAAACCATCATACTATCAAAATTGAAAACTGATTTAAAATGCAAGACAGCAAAAACTATGGATAAGCTTTAGAATCAATAACCTTCTGTGTAAAAGGAGGGTCTGTGATTAATAAGATAGAGGATATGTCATGACAGAAATACATTTAAATGTGGTGGGTAATTTATGAAACTATACGATTTTATTTATTCTTTGGCCGCTCTCTACTGAACTGAAATTTACAAATGATGGGCTGAAATTTTTTGCGACGAAACATTTAGATCTAATCTCGAGTCGAATCCTTTCAAAAAAACTAGAAAAAGATTTCAGTATTTTAAAATCAATACGGTAACAACGTTTAGAGCAACTCCATTATGTACTATTTCTCTTTAAAATAACCCATTCAATCTCATACACACATGCAATATCACTCACACGCACATACAATACACCTTCTCTTTTTCTCTATCGCAAACTTCATTTTTACGGCTGCAGGCGATGTAAAAATTCCCTAAGATTTAAATTTAAGTCCCGGTGATCTAATAGTGCCTGCAGTCCACAGCTCACAGACAAGATACATGGGGAGGGGCGAGGCGGGCAGGACCATTTTATGGGAATATTGATCAAGAAAAAAGTTATCCTTTCACACCACATGCACACACCAACCCACCCCAGCACCACTTGTTGTCATCACACCTTATAAACCCATCATCTGAGCCGTGAAATGGACATCGACCCTTGTCCGTTTTTTTAATACGATATAAACAAAATTAATAGTACAAAGATTTAAACATTTTTAAAAAGAATAAAGTTTAGATCAGTGAGGTAGAAAATTTCCAATGAGATTTAAAAATTAATAATGGCTTTCAATTCAAATTGATACAAATCCTACATCATCGGGGTTTTTTTAAAATAAAAGTTGTCATAAAGAGCAATGCTTCTGAAAGTGGTGGTCCGCGGACTGGAGCCGGTCCGTGGCCTACCAGCCGCCGGTCCGAAGAAAGGACAGAAATATGCTACACATCCTCCATTTTCAATCAATAATGTCGGGAATTTAGGGCGGTTAGGGGGCTACAGTATGTTTGGTCTTTGAGGTGCCGCGGGACTACCGGGCGAGTCCAGGTGGCCAGAGCCGCTGGACTACCGGGCGAGTCCAGATGACCAGAGGTGCGAACTGCTCGCGTGAATTGGGAATCTTTGAAGACGAGAGCATGGCGGGTCTGGCGTTAGATGAAAGGAGCCGACGAGGAAAAGGGGGGTTACTGACCATGACGGGGTACGTCAAACCCACCTACCCCCGTCTTATCAAGGGGAGGTACTATTTGATTGACATATTTGACTTTCGGACGGTTGGGGTTGGGAGTCTGGGGGCGGAGCCTGGAATGGAGGAACGCTCGGACTGAGACTCACACACACACACACACGCAGGGACTCACACAGACAGACACACGTAGGGAGACACACGTTGGGACACACACACGGACGTAGAGATGTAACTTTAGGTAGAGAATGATAATAAACAAAGAAGGAAATAAACAGATATTGAAGTTGTTCTTGAGTCGTTGCGTTGGTGTTTAAAATGTAACCAAGTGTGTGCAGATGGAGAACTAGAGTGCAAGTACATAGAGACAATTAACCTAAGACCAACCCAGGAGCTTCATAAATGGTGGCAAGCGGTGGGATAGAATCTTGCAACGCGTCCTAAGAGATCGTAACCCATAAGGATGTAGCAGAAAACAAAATGTAGTTCGTTCGCCAAGTCACCTACCAATGTGATGTGTTTCCGATAGACAGATTAACAACGATGGAGGCAACCCATCGAGTCAACGTACAGCGATAAGTCTGACTGGGCAAAATCAAGTGCCAATTTAGTAGTGTCTGCTTTCTGTCAGCGCATAGAACGTTCTCATGCGAACAGTCATCAAACGTTCCGACAGTTCATACGGAAGCTAATTAACAATGAGTAAGAATCGACCTCGGAGTAGATGTCAGTAGAGCCACTGACAGCAGAAGCCTTGAGACGGGATGATGAGAGTCCCACAACGACAACCAGTGTCCAGTTACCAACTACGACATGTGTAATTCAACGGCCCATTTCACATCTTGACATGTCGCCTGACATGGAAACTCCATGTTGTGATTCGTGAGTGTCGTCTAACAAAAACAAACTACGTTGCAGAAGAACTCTTTTGAGCTCGGGGTTTTCGCCTGTCATTGGCTTAGCTAACAGCCTAGTGGACACTCCGGGCGTTACCAAGACAAGCAATGTGACATGGGTCACGTCGGGACAGAATGACCCAAATACTCGGTCTGTCACCGCAGAAACATATTAAACGGGTTGACAACACGTCCGAAAAATTGCTTGGGCAACCGCATCGTCCAACTGTCAGATACAGTGTCATCAAGAAGGGGAGGTCAACCCAGAAGAAGCAAGAGAAGATCGCCACGATGTCACAAGCCGAGAACCGTTCCATTCATGTTTGGGACAAACTCCTATGGTATGATTGTAGAACTGATAAAAGACATTATAGACAATTTTCTGAGACTCCTTGGATACCAGAAGTCTACCAGGGCATGGGAAGTCAGATGGCTATGGCGGCTTAATTAAGGTCAGGCAAAAATTGATTGTTTTGTGTTTGTGTATAAAGTACAATTAATTTTCTCTTTTATAACTCTGTCGAAATGTGTAACATGCTTGTGTTAAGCATGTTGTGGTTAAATTTAATTTTCTTGTTTTGCGTGGGAAATTTTTTGAAATTTTATGAGTATGACGTAAGGTTGTACAGGTTGTAAAAAGATATGATTAAGCAAAATTTTTCCCCTTGATTTGTGTATGTGAAATTATAAGTGTCTTGTGAGCAGGTTGATGCTACAATCTGCCGGGAAGTACGGTTGTACTGATAGAAACATTTTTGAAGTCATTCTTGTGTAAACAATTAATGTGTTATAAGCAGGTTAATTAGCAGTAACATGCTTACAATCGGCCGATAAAGGTTCTGCCGATGTGAAAAAAAAATTTTTTTGGTGGTTAAGATATGTGCGTGTTTTAAAGTTGATCTGATTGATGAGTCGGTAAAAAGGTGGAAATTATGGAGATGAGTTACCACTTGACGAGTTGAGATTTTAGTAGCATTGCTTTTTGGGATTTTTTATAATTATGTTATGATGTACATATGTTAGATTGTCTTTTGAGTAGAAAGATTATTAAGATTTCTTTACCTGTGCATTTTTTGGTGTACCTTGTTGTTTTACTGTTTACATTGACAGGGTCAATGTTATTTTGATCATGCGCTTTAGGCTGACTAAGGCGAGTGACTTACATTGGGAGAATTGGGAGAGTTATGAAATTGATTTTTTGTGTGGATTTGCTGACGTATGCGTTTACATGAACCATGCTAATGATGAACTGCCTAAATGTGTGTTATTGTAATGCTGTTACTTGAATTTTTGAGCATAATGAACCGCTTGAAAATGTTTTGCTGTATTATGCTATTATTTGATTTAGGATGATGATTTGACATTGTGTTTTATTTGCGTAATGCTAGTAACGTACATGAACCAGGATTATGAGAAAATTGATATAATTTTTGTTGTTGTGTAATGTCATGCTTTTACTGAGTTTGAGAATGAGGAATTGCTTAGTTATGGTTTGCTTTATTTAGTTAAGTGATTTATGAGGATTAATTGACAAATTGTGTTTTGTTTGTGTAATGCTGGTACTCGAACAAGTTGATGTATTGAATTGCTGTGCTTGGTTTGTCTCATGATATGAGTTGATTTGTGACAAAGATGAGAAGACTTGTGCGTGACTCGGTTGTTTGTGTTTTTTTTTTTTGTGCTTTTAATTGATGAAATGACTACGTTTGTGTTAAGCTTTTATTTCCATTATGATGACATTACTATGTGTGCTTGGTTTGTCTTATGCTTTGGAACCGAGTAATCATGATCATGACATGAGTAATTTTGCTATGTTTTTTTGCTATTATTTGATGATTACGAAATGTCTATGTGTATTTTTATCGTCAGATGCAATTATCTGACTTTAACAATGTCTGTCAATTTTATCGAGAATTAGATAGATGTACGTAGTTGATGACTTGGAAATGTTTTGAGAAATTTATGTAATTTTATTTTTTATGTGTCTCATGCATTATTTGGATGTATTTTGAAGAGTACGAATTTTTTATCCATTATATGTTTTACATGTAACTTTTGTAAATTTTGCCCTGCTTATGATTGGTAAGATTGCTTTTAATGATGTTGAGAAATTGACCATGTGACATGGACTTGACTGACACACGTTTAGTGGGTTGAGACAGTACCGCGGGGTAAAAATGGAGTCTTGTAGGAATGGTGAGGGCAAGGTTGTGTTGGCGGGAAACACAATAGCCTCTCTGTGTATTTGTTTTGAATTGTTTTGCCAGAGGGTCTTAGTCACTCGAAGCCAATTTAAAACAAACATACACCGAGAGGGTTCTTTAATGTCGAGGGCGACATAAATTTTGTAAGTAGGGGGAGTGTGTCGGGAATTTAGGGCGGTTAGGGGGCTAGAGTATGTTTGGTCTTTGAGGTGCCGCGGGACTACCGGGCGAGTCCAGGTGGCCAGAGGTGCGAACTGCTCGCGTGAATTGGGAATCTTTGAAGACGAGAGCATGGCGGGTCTGGCGTTAGATGAAAGGAGCCGACGAGGAAAAGGGGGGGTTACTGACCATGACGGGGTACGTCAAACCCACCTACCCCCGTCTTATCAAGGGGAGGTACTATTTGATTGACATATTTGACTTTCGGACGGTTGGGGTTGGGAGTCTGGGGGCGGAGCCTGGAATGGAGGAACGCTCGGACTGAGACTCACACACACACACGCAGGGACTCACACAGACAGACACACGTAGGGAGACACACGTTGGGACACACACACGGACGTAGAGATGTAACTTTAGGTAGAGAATGATAATAAACAAAGAAGGAAATAAACAGATATTGAAGTTGTTCTTGAGTCGTTGCGTTGGTGTTTAAAATGTAACCAAGTGTGTGCAGATGGAGAACTAGAGACAATTAACCTAAGACCAACCCAGGAGCTTCACAATAATACTAAATACTAACCTTATAGAAAATGTCAATTTTTCGGCAATAAGCACATGAAATGAAAGAAATTAAACAAATATTTCGCTACCACGTCAGTACAAGCAAAATAATAGAATTTATTTGTGATTACCAAATATTTATTAAATTGCCTTTTTATATCAAGCAAATGGTTGTTTTAGAGCGTCTATTTGTTATATAACATCTATTTGTTGTATTACGTCTATTCCAACGAGAGAGAATCTAATTCTGTTAACAAATTTAATTAACTAGTTAGTTGGGGCTTTGTACCTGTGCTGGAGTAAAAAAACATTCGAATACACTTTGTGCATCACACATACACAAAACAATTGTATTTTAAAATACGACATCTATACCCAATTTATTTCTTCTTTTAAACGCTTTGTGGAAATATCTTATATGATTTGTTCAAAAATTGAAACAACATAAGAGACCTATAATGTCGACATCGTTCAGATTTGGGTAATTAATTTAAATCTGGGTAGCGAAGTCAATAGTGCGCTCGCCTCACAAGCTGAGGGGCGTGGGATCGAGCCCAAGTGAGAGTCACTATAAAAATGTTGAGAAAAGACTAACGCTAAGAAGTCTTCCGCTGACCTGGAGAGGGATTGGCGCCGCCAGTGTCTACCAAGCCCAGGTATGTTCTAATGGAAACCCCTACGACCTCGAAAAAAAAAGGTAATGGGACTAACAAAAAAAAATTTAAGTAAGATTTATTTTTTTACTTAAAGTAGAATTAGAGAGAAGTTTGGGGCGGTGTGGCATGTTTGGGGAGGTGAGGTATGTTTGGAATGGTGTGGTATGTTTGGTGTGGTGTGGTATGTTTGGGGTGGTGTGGCATTTCTGGGGTGGTGTGACATGTTTGGTGTGGTGTGGCATTTCTGGGGTGGTGTGGCACATTTTAGGTGGTGTTGCACGTTTGGGGTGATGTGGCATTTCTGGGGTGATGTGGCATGTTTGGGTCGGTGAGGTATGTTTGGGGTGGTGTGGCATATTTGGGGTGATGAGGTATGTTTGGGGTGGTGTGACATGTTTGGTGTGGTGTGGCATGTTTGGGGTGGTGTGGCATTTCTGGGGTGGTGTGGCACATTTGAGGTGGTGTTGCACGTTTGGGGTGATGTGGCATTTCTGGGGTGATGTGGCATGTTTGGGTCGGTGAGGTATGTTTGGGGTGGTGTGGCATATTTGGGGTGGTGTTGCACGTTTGGGGTGATGTGGCATGTTTGGGGTAGATGTGGCATGTTTGGGGTGGTGTGACATGTTTGGGGTGGTGTGACATGTTTGGGGTGGTGTGGCATGTCATGGGTGGTGTGGTGTATGGCCCGTGGGGCAGGAGTATGGTGAAAATAGTAAAAGTACTTTGCCTGGGATATATAACCCACAACTTGATATCCACTATATCCACACGTCACGGCCAACAAGACAGCGAATGTTCGCCAGCCAATAGCAGGATATCTCATCATGTCATGGCTATGAGCCAGCAATAGTTCCAATGCTTGGTCAGATATTCACAAGCACGAACAAACGGGCCTATGTCGGTCTCTGGGTTTCGCTAAACAAATACACTGAACAGCTTTCGTTATTAGGGTAGTGGGTTACATCCTACTATCACTAGTTTCACCGGGGTTTTTTTTTATTCAGCGGTTCTTTTATTTGTTGTTCTAAATTATTTTTATAGTACTCGTACTATTTCACATCCATGTCAATAAGTTGAAATTTATATTAATATTAACATTATGTTGAAATTCTGATTCCAAATGTTAAAATGTGAAAAGTAAAAAATAGTAATTTTGCATCTATACCCGCCGGCAAAGTATGCTCATTAACTAACAGTCGCAAGATATAAACAGTCTAAACGTTAAGTCAATTAACGTTAAATAACTTTTGATCCCGTGAAAGAATTCCGAATAAAGATTTTTAGAACATATAGATTCCAGATCTATTTAAAAAATAAGAAGCGCCAAGTTATTCAGAAAAGCGAAGTGTTTCTTTAATACATCAATATTTAAAGACCACCCAGGCCTCCGTACACACATCAGTTAGGGTTGTAGTGATTCGAGTAAAGAGTATATCCAAAGTATGACGGATTGCCTGACATAGGCCTGGGCAAATTCAAATGGACAATTAAAACGATCCTCATACTTCGTTTCACTCATTCATCGTCTCATTCCTCTATCGTCTCATTCCTCTATCGTCTCATTCCTCTATCGTCTCATTCCTCTATCGTCTCATTCCTCTATCGTCTCATTCCTCTATCGTCTCATTCCTCATTCATCGTCTCATTCCTCTATCGTCTCATTCCTCTATCGTCTCATTCCTCTATCGTCTCATTCCTCTATCGTCTCACTCCTCATTCATCGTCTCATTCCTCTATCGTCTCATTCCTCTATCGTCGCATTCCTCTATCGTCTCATTCCTCTATCGTCTCATTCCTCTATCGTCTCATTCTTCTATCGTCTCACTCCTCATTCATCGTCTCATTCCTCTATCGTCTCATTCCTCTATCGCCTCATTCCTCAATCGTCTCATTCCTATATCATCTCATTCCTCTATCGTCTCATTCCTCTATCGTCTCACTCCTCATTCATCGTCTCATTCCTCCATCGAGTATCCACAAGAGACACACACGCATAATGATAATGTGTCATTTTAATTTCCAACATAAACCCCGATGACGTATTTTAATTAGCTCGTATTAATCAGGTGGACATATACATATCTTTAAAGAATTACAAAACCATCCATTGCTCACCATCTGTTCTCCAAAACTCCAAAACCACAAAAATAAATACTTTTATGCTAATCTATTCAGATTTTTTTTTCATTTATTTATTGTTTGTGTGTTTGATTGTTGTTGTTGTTTTTTTACATTGGTAATTAGTATACAAAGATTTTTTTCATTAGATCATCAAATATTAACACCTTAAAATAGAGTACACTTTACGGGTCCTCGATATGCCTCTGTACACGTCTACTATTTAACAACGTCGACATTAACTGACTGCTCTGTGCAGGCCTTATATGCCGTCCAGCCTTTGACAGCTATGGTCTCGACGTAATCGAAGGAATATTGTAAATTACACCTTCACAACATGAGCGCAACAATTTCAGTGAGGCATGAACTTTCGGAACAATACAGGGACCCCTTTTGTTTGTCATTTCGATCATAAAATATTAAGCTTCCCCTGTTTTGTATCTCTCTGACATTTTTTATTAAACATTGAACAAGCGGGTAGGGGAGGAAAGAACCCATATCTGTCAATGTAATATTTTGTTGGATCCTTCGCTGGATAAAACACTCTGTCATTGGTTGCAGCACCGATTTTTTTTTAAAAGTGTTACGACCGCACTATATAATGCTTAATAACACGCCCCTCCCCCATACCTACACCAATTTTAGCAATCCCCAAAAGCCACAACAGCCAAACATCCAGTCTTGTAATCTGAGACCCAGTGAAAGCCAACAAGGTGGTTGGAATTTTGGACTTCCGTATCCGTTTGTCCCAAGTAAGGAACCGCTGATAAAAATGTAATGTCCGTAGCTGGAATACTGCAGGTTACGTTGCTAGCCTGGTCAACAGTGAAGCACTATACAAGTTATACAACAGAGGAACACTTGTGGTCGGCGGAGGATTTCACGGCGGCAGGGATGATGGGGCGTGTATCAAGTCGGCAGTTTGAGACGTTGAGAGTAGCTCAGATGTGAATCTAAGCAAACAATCATGATATGGCATACACACTGGCAGACTAGGGCAACTGGGCAGACTAGGGCACACTGGCAGACTAGGGCACACTGGCAGACTAGGGCACACTGGTAGACTAGGGCACACTGACAGACTAGGGCACACTGGCAGACTAGGGCACACTGACAGACTATGGCACACTGACAGACTAGGGAACACTGGGAGACTAGGGCACACTGGGAGACTAGGGCACACTGACAGACTAGGGCACACTGGCAGACTAGGGCACACTGACAGACTAGGGCACACTGACAGACTAGGGCACACTGGGAGACTAGGGCACACTGGTAGACTATGGCACACTGGGAGACTAGGGCACACTGGCAGACTAGGGCACACTGGCAGACTAGGGCACACTGACAGACTAGGGCACACTGACAGACTAGGGCACACTGGCAGACTAGGGAACACTGGTAGACTATAGCACACTGGGAGACTAGGGCACACTGGCAGACTAGAGCACACTGGCATACTAGGGCATACTGGCATACTAGAGCACACTGGCAGACTAGGGCACATTGCCAGACTTGGGCACACTGGTAGACTACGGCACACTGGTAGACTAGGGCACACTGGTAGACTAGGGCACACTGGTAGACTAGGGCACACTGGTAGACTAGGGCACACTGACAGACTAGGGCACACTGGCAGACTAGGGCACACTGGCAGATTAGTGCACACTATATTTCTTGAGAATGATAAAAAAAAAAATACTAGTTAGAGATCTCGGGTTAAAAGGCATGGGCCCTTTGTTCTTTAAGAAACCATAGCATAAATAGTGACGATATAATGAGTATTTCTAGTCTAGTGCTGAAAGAATAAACTATTTGCCTCGAATTGACTTATCTTGCTGAACAAGAGTTAGTTTTCAGTACCATTAGAATATTAGACGAACCAAACGTTCACCACTAACTATACCAGACAAGATACGACCCGCGGTGTAGCATACACCGCAGACTTGCTCATCATAGATAGTGCTAAGAACGGGGGGGGGGGGGGTGAGAGAACAGGCACAAACAGCAGCACGAAGTAATGGGGGGAAAATACGTGGAGACATGTGCACAGCAGTTGTTGTTACCTGCCCTTACCATTTACTACCATCCTTTGCCAACCATAAACTGTGATTTTCCGAATTCGGTGACCGTTATAGTGCTCATATAACAACTTCGGTGACCGTTATAGTGCTCATATAACAACTTCGGGGACCGTTATAGTGCTCATATAACAACTTGGGTGACCGTTATAGTGCTCATATAACAACTTCGGTGACCGTTATAGTGCTCATATAACAACTTCGGGGACCGTTATAGTGCTCATATAACAACTTCGGTGACCGGCCTATGCGGAAATCTTCTTATAGCCAATGTAGCCAACCTTTGAGGCTCTCGGTCACTTTCCTAGAAATTACTGCATCATTAAATGTCGTTTTAACACTCATTTCAACCTACGGTGTGGTGTTTTCTGGTTGGCCACTTTACGTCAGTTCCCAGGCGGCAAGGGCCGACACTTTTGTCAAAGCAACAAATCGGGAATGGACAGCACGTGGCTGTGATGGACAGCACGTGGCATGGGATGGACTTTTTATAACTAGTGAGAGAAGCTTGTAATTAGGGGAGAAACGGCGATGGACTAGGGATGGACAGCAAGTAACTATGGGTTGACATCATGTAACTAGTGATGGACGGGGATGTTCGTCCCTTTTTGCATGCTGACCATTACAATTTACATGCTGTCCATCCCAAGTTAAATGTTGTCCGTCCCAAGTTAAGTGCTGTCCATCCCAAGTTACGTGCTGTCCATCACCAGTTACGTGCTGTCCATCCGAAGTTAAATTCCGTCCAGCCCAAGTTATGTGCTGTCCATCACAAGTTATGTGCTGTCCATCCCAAGTTATATGCTGTCCATCTCAAGTTATGTGCTGTCCATCCCAAGTTACGTAATCTCCACCCCAAGTTAAATTCCGCCCATCCCAGGTTATGTGCTGTCCATCCCTAGTTATGTGCTGTCCATCTCTAGTTGCATGATCTCCATCCCATGACACCCAAGAGCATTGAGCATTGTCCAACGATAGTAGGACATAAAGTAGGACGCGTATTGATTTTTTTTTATCAGAGCTTACAGAAAACATTTACAATTCTTTAAGTTATTCTGGTCAGATGTTTGGGAGGGGAGCTAACCCCAGACAGGAACATTGTAGGTCAGTGATTCTCAAACTTTCCGAAGCGGCACAGTTGGGAGTCAACACAAGCGCCTAATTTGATGTAACAATTATTTTCGTTACCCTTTTATGGCACGGCAACTGGCAACCTTCGCTTTTTTGGTCCGGTGTTGTAAGTGAAGGCTCCTTTAAGTAACAATTCACACGCTAAATATTGAGGCTGCGGGGATGACAAGAGACAAATAATCCAATGTTCCTTACAAAATGTTATTTAAACGCTGAAGACATGTACGTTTAATCATGTCATGACGGGAGAAGTTCAAATTACGGATTGAGACACAATTCACTTTCGAGGTTTACAACACACGGTTAACAAATATGTGGCCATGATTTATTCATACCTACATACCTGCGTGTGTTGTAAACAACTGATGGCAGACGACACAATTTATTTTTAGTGCACACAATGACTTTCGGTCCGGGGTAGATGATGGGACAGCTGTCGACAAAATGAAGCAATAAGCGCCCGTCCGTCCCACACCACCCCCACACAACAAGGTACGCAGTATTTGGTACAATTTTGATATATGAAATATCGAAATATGGTACAGTTTATGGGTAGATGAAATATCGAAAATTGGTACCGGTACAGTTTATAGATACTTGAAATATCGACATTTGCTACTAGTGCAGTTTATTGACTCACAGAAACTTTATGTTTGGTATTAACTTATTGTAACAAGAAAAATCGATAATTGGCGCAGATTATAATAATGTGTCATTGTGATTTTTGGCATTTTATTCACTATTAAATTTACTAAATGTGCTTAAGTATATAACGTTATATGGAGCAGTTTATTGACAAAGGGAGTGATTAAAATCTTTGACAAGTTTATAGACAAGAGAAAGTCTGAAAAATTAGACTTTAACAATGTCATTAAATGCACTTCATCATTGTCCAGAGAGAGAGTTTGACATTTGACACAAAGCAATCTATCAAAATAAAACAGAAGCTAGGTGAGCGGTTAGGTTAGACGGGGCGAGGGGGTGGGGCGAGTGGAGACTGCAGCCAAAAAACATAAACAGAGAGGGAAGACGGTGAGCAATAAATGATAAGCAGCGACCTGTGTTTCAGGAATCATGTGTTTTGGTTTTTGTTGTATTTTAGCCTACTCTAAATTTTATTCTATATTTTTTTTTATTTCACAGCTCACTGTCTGGCACATTTGGCAAGATCCCACATCAAACGAAAAAGAGGTTCTAACATAACCATATAATACCCCCCAGAATGGGGAATTCCTGCAGTTGATTTTTTGTTAACTATGCTTCAACAACACAACAACAAAACAAACAAAAAAAACACTTTAATTATTTTAGAATAGGAAATACTTTGCTCCAATTCGTTAATATTTTTTTTAAAGATCTAAAAATTGTCCTTGTTAATTTCTCTCTCTCTCTTTCTCTCTCTCTCTCTCTCTCTCTCTCTCCCTCTCTCTCTCACACACACTCACACACAAGAGATGCCAATGTTCTTTATTAAGTCCTTTCTCAGCAAAAATCGTTTACTTTAGATGTCCACCGAGTAGTAAACATGGATAATGGTTGTGATGTTGCCTTTGATTTTTTTTAAAGAAACGTGATGTTTTCAAATTTTCCTGTTTTATAAAGTTTTCTTTTATGTGTGTGGGATTTATGCTGTTTCCGGGAAAAATAAAGGGGAGGGGTTCTTCCCCCTCCAAGTAGAGGGATCTTCCCCACCTCCCCAAAACAAATCAACGTCACTGTTAAGCCTACCTGACACGTGGAAAGAGCTGCGCCTCCCCCCCCCCCCCCCCAAACGGTATATCTGTCTAACATGTCATAAGCTGTGCAATAATCCAGGTCAACCTGGGTTAACTCACAAGCACCTACTTTACATTTGTTACCTGTGAGATTCTGTCCATCACGTTACACTGTCACGTCACGGCACCCCATGGACGGTTGGGAAACATATTTCAACCGTCCCCGCCCCTGGAGAAATAAACAAAAACAAAAACACACAGGCGGAAAGGCCGCGTCTCCGCATGTCTCCAACTTTGTCTACTTTTCTCAGACTGGTCAACTGGTGTCTTTCTCTTTCTGACTGCGCAGATGCGGCTTTAGGAGGTGGCGTAGGGCGATCGCCCCGAGCCAGTAGGGAACCCCCATAAAGCACATGACCAAGGCCACGAGTACTGCTAAGAGTGACCCTAAGTCTCCTCTAGACTAAGCCACTTATATTTGACTGCGTCTTCGGGTTGAATAAAACTTTTTTTTTTAAACTGCTTTTCTCAAATTGTCTACCCCAACCTTTTATTCAATGCTTTTCTCAATTTGTCTACCCAAACCTTTTTTTCAATGCTTTTCTCAATTTGTCTACCCCAACCTTTTTTTCAATGCTTTTCTCAATTTGTCTACCCCAACCTTTTTTTCAATGCTTTTCTCAATTTGTCTACCCCCACCTTTTTTTCAATGCTTTTCTCATTTTGTCTACCCCAACCTTTTTTCTATGCTTTTCTCAATTTGTCTACCCCAACCTTTTTTTCAATGCTTTTCTCAATTTGTCTACCCCAACTTTTTTTTCAATGCTTTTCTCAATTTGTCTACCCCAACCTTTTTTTCAATGCTTTTCTCAATTTGTCTACCCCAACCTTTTTTTCAATGCTTTTCTCAATTTGTCTACCCCAACCTTTTTTCTATGCTTTTCTCAATTTGTCT
>MUZC01000946.1:834384-853422 GCA_002072015.1 Radix auricularia
TGCCCAGTCTAAAGGTAATGACTACCAGTAACTGCAAAGACTACCCAGTCTAAAGGTAATGACTACCAGTAACTGCAAAGAGTGCCCAGTCTAAAGGTAATGACTACCAGTAACTACAAAGACTACCCAGTTTAAAGGTAATGACTACCAGTAACTACAAAGACTGCCCAGTCTAAAGGTAATGACGACCAGTAACTGCAAAGAGTGCCCAGTCTAAAGGTAATGACTACCAGTAACTACAAAGACTACCCAGTTTAAAGGTAATGACTACCAGTAACTACAAAGACTGCCCAGTCTAAAGGTAATGACGACCAGTAACTGCAAAGAGTGTCCAGTCTAAAGGTAATGACTGTACAAAATGAGGTTTACCCCAGCCTGAGATGTTAGAAATAACACAAACGGGTTTACTTTACACAGTGTAATTTACAGCCAATTTAAAATAACATTTCTAAAGTGTATGTTTGAATCTGTGTTTATCACCCCAAGAATTTCCTGAAGTTGGACTTTAAATCTAACTTTTAAGTACTACAATCATCAATGGCGTAGCCAGTGGCGTAGCTAGAGCTTTGGCCGCCCGGGGCGGTCTCCAATTTGCCGCCCTTTTAGGGGACGTCCATAAATAACGTCACACATGGAGGAGGAGAGAAGTGTCACACATTTTACGTCACATCAAAACGCCCAACTTTAAAAAAAATTCCACTTAAATATATGATTACCGACACTTTATTTAATGAAGTTTTACATGGTTTTACACGTGTTAGGAGTTAGGATATTAGAGTGCAGCCTTACACTAAAAATATTTAAATGACAAAAGGAATTGATTGGAAACCTGCTCATTTTCAAATAGAAAATCCGGTTCTTATGGGGGGGGGGGGCCTTGGAGATGTCACATTTAAGAGGGGGTCTGAATTTTCTTCAATCATACTTTTTCTCCTTCTAACTCGGCATTCAGTTGATATCTCCAACTCTCTGTAATCTATAGCGCGTTCTGTATTAGCACATAACTTTTTTCCATGAAATGGGTTTGAATTATTATTTTTTAATGGTTTTCCATAAATTGAGATTCTATAGAAAATATTAAAACATTGCATTGATAATGAGTAAAGTTCCAGCATCTGATCTCGTTTAACTAGTTACTTATTCAGGTGTCAAATTTTCCAAGACGCTTTAAATTTTAAGTATGTCTTTTTCGAAATTATTTATGTTATTGTGATGTTAATTAACGGAGAAATCTGAATATGTTCAAGCTCTTGTGATAAATCTTTAAAAATGTTCCATAAAATAGACGACTTCAACTTATTTACACATGACTTTAATTTGATAGGCGAAGCATTTTTAAAGAATAACCGAATTTTAATGAAAACACATATTATGTGCGCTACTTTAATGCAATAAAAACAAAATACATTTAATTTTTAGTAAGTTACCTTAAAATAATTTTCTAAAACTGAAACAGTAATATAAATTACACAATATTTGAACCACCATGTCATGTAGGTATTTGTTAGCGCATCATTCTGCGCTTGTCGAAATTCCATGCAAAAGCTGTCGTGGCGATATTAATAGTACACATTATTCAGCCCATCGGTGATGTGTTGTTTTTTGTGCAGTTTTCTTATAAAAGCCCCGTTTGTGACGCATACCGCTTAATTTTCCAAACAAATCGACACTTTTTTGAGCCACTTTTAATTTTTGAACGGGTTTGCGTTAGTTATAACAACCACTATGTAATCAAACAAATGTTGCGTGAATCCGTTAAATAAGTATCGAAATTAAGAATATTTTTGTTTCACCTTAAATTTTCCCCCCTTCAAAAGAAAATTGTCGGCTATCGGAAAAGGCTTTATTTTTCAAATGCCTACAAGTGCCGCCCTTTAGATGAGTGCCGCCCGGGGCGGACCGCCCCCACTTTAGGGGAGGGGGAGTCCAAATTTTAAAATCCCCCGCCCCCCTTAATAGCCCCAAATTGAGGGGGGGGGGCTAAAGGAGTGTCTGAAAAGATTTTTAAAAATTAAATTTAAATATTATATATTACGCCTTCGGTCAAAATGATGGGGCCCCCAAATGCCTAGCTACGCCACTGACAATCATATTGGGATATTTTTTATAAACTGCTTGCTCTAAGATCATTTAATATTTTAGACTAGACACATTTTCTACTAAAATCCAAGAAACACGGATTAATGTGTTAGAATCTAACTGCCTTAACTTTAACTGGGGTTGTTATCTGGATGGAATCAGTGTATCGTAATGAAACACACAGTTACGAACATCCCCCCAGCCGCACACATAAACTACATTCCCCTCTCACTCTTACACTAGTTGTTTACATAACTATCTACCTGCCCTAGCCCTATGAGTATGAGTCAAATAGCCTATGAGTAAGAGTAAGCGCGATTTTACTCATGCGGAGCTTACTGATAACTGATAACGCATTATTCTCAAATTAACGGCCAACCAATAGTTATGGTAAGTAATGGTAATATTAGTAATATAATATAATACACAGCCACAATCTACATCTATCTAATGTAGCGCTATTCCTACATACTACATGTATTTTACGACCAAGACCAAGCCCATAATCATATAATCATATTCAAATTATATCACTGTTCCATGAGCCTACGTGCCCTAAGTATGTTTCAGAATAAATTGCAAACTAACGGATGAATCTATCTCTCCTTGTTTCGTACATCGACATATGCCTGATATGCGGCACGACAAGAATTTGCTTCACTACAACACACTTTACACAGGTCAGGTTCAGGTAGACGAACGAGTATTAGTATTAGTCTTAGTCTTAGTATTAGTATTGGAAAAGTTTATATGTCATGCAGCAGTCATGCAACCAGTTTAAATTGATTGATATTTGCCTAATTAATTTAATTAATCATCACTCACATGACATGACAATGACATAAAAATGTCATAAACTCATACTCATAGTTATACTCATTACTCATCGGTTGGACATTGGACAATTATAATTTAATGACTAGATTAGATAATAATTATGATAACGATACTCACAATTGTCACAGATCAATGACTATGACTTTTAACTTAAAGTTAAGTCAGCAACAATAATGGAATATATCCCGTGCCTCTGCAGCAAGTGAAGAAAAAGAAAAGAAAAACCATGTCAACATTTCCTAGAAAGTAACAAACGAAATCCACCAAAATCCAACAATAATAACAGAGAATAGCGCATCCGTCGCACACACCACGCTTCACAAGCCAGCTGTGTTCGAACACATGTTCACAACGTGTCGTCGTGCCCAATGAACACACAGCACGATCCTACTGACTAACGGGTTGAAAAGCAAACACACCAACCAGTTCCGTTACCCTGGAAAATCTGAATACTGAATGACCCAAAACTTTTGTTGTTGAAATGTATACTTGAAAAAAAAGGAAACCACGCACACACACACGGTACGTTTGTTTGTGTGTTGTATAAAACCTTTAAAGGTGAAGGCCGTTGGCGTTGGCATTTAAAACGCTTTGCCTTTCATTAATTGCGAGTCAACACCGTGCTACAGTCAAGGAGTTCAGTCGACCCCCCCCCCCTCTTCGCCCCACCCCGTTTGTGTTTTTTAAAAGCGGCAACAGGTGACTTGGTCTGGAGCTAGCACACACAGACACCAACACGCAGCACACACAGACCACCAACACGCTAACAAAAAGGTCACGTGTGTAGCACTTTAAGTAAGGGATGTTCGCAAAACAAATCTTGCTACAAATTACTTTACATACTATATTGTATCAATTAAGTCCCATGCCCATAGCTGTTGTTTTTTTTTTATAACGTAAGAGTCACCCGATCAGCTGTTCAAAACATGTTTACTTTCGACACTGAATGACGCCCTTTGATAAGACTTAATTTTATCAATACGCGTCTGATCACATAAAAAAATAATCCTGTGAAGCAATTCAAGGCAATGGCGTTAAGGTGATATGATTGTCTTGTTTACAAGTTATTTAATGTACTCCACTCTTCTAGATACAATTATAATGTAAATACAATGTGAACAAAAATAAAGGGATTTATGTTCCATTTCACGCGCTCCTTTTAGAATATATAGAATATTATTGAGCGCTGCGCTTATCGGTGGTTTATGTCTAATCGTGAATGTTAATAGTTTTAAAAGTTGTATTTTACTTCATAGATAGTATTAAATTCATTATGTATTGCTATACTTGACCTCTTTGTTCTTCTATCCTTAAGTATTTCTAAGTTTAAATTGGACTTATACTATAAGTTATAGTGTAACTCTTTTCAATTTTTGAGTATTGTCCAGTAATATAATACAAAATAAACAAACTAAGTGCGTGATAACAAAAATAATTTTATGCATTATTTATAAACGAATACATTAGTAGACGTTTCGGACAAAGTCTCCAGAAACCTTAAGTTTCATTATATAATACATATGTTAGAACAGTGCTTCTCAATTTCTTAGTATGGCGGACCGGCAAGAAGTTTTTCATCTCACCAGGGATCGCTGCACTGTTTTCCATGTACTAACGTGGTAGCGAAATCTAATTTATCAATTTGTTTTTAAAGAATATAGATCTATTTTCCACCCTCATTTTACGTGCTTATTGTCGAAAAATTATCATATATTCTATAATCTATTTTCTGTTGGGTTAGTGTTAATGTTTGAAAATGGATGGTTATAATTATATTTTTTCTTTCCTTTCTTGATAATTTTTGTGGACTGGCGTCGGACGGCCAACGACCACCACTTTGAGTAGCACTGCCTTGTCATGCAGGTTTCAACGACCACCACTCTGAGTCGCACTGCCTTGTCATGCAGGTTTCTAGTTCTTCCAACCGCTGCCACACCGCCCTCCAGCTCGTTAGAGATATTTTCATTCAATGTTATGGGTTAAGTAAGCGGGCATTTGTTCTATAAACGATTGAAAATTCCTATCCCTTGACTCAAGATACTTAGTAGAAGTTTGAATAAACTTCTTTATAGGGAACACAACTTATCCTTAAAATATATACTTTGATATTTGAAACAGATGCGCTCATCCTGGAAATAGATACTTTAATATTTGAAATAGATACTTGATTTCTGTAGATTTATTATATTACTATTATCCATGAAATAGAAATACATATACTTATAAATATAGATGCTCATATTCCAATACGATCCGCTTTTACACTTGTTTCTGCTTGAAATAGTTCTCATTTTTGTATCCTGATCATCCTAATTAGGGATGTGACGAAGTTCGAATTCGAATCCGACGACATTCGAACTTCGACGTTTTTTGAGCAAATTCGAATCCGTTCGAAATTTTGAAAAATTACCGTTTTCAAATGAGACACGGTCGCAGAAATCGAAACTAAAATTAAAAAAACCTAGAGACTTTCGAAAACCCGAAATAAAGAAAACAGATAAAACTAAACTCCTAGACCCTTACTCAGCTGTCCATAGATTAGATGTCGTATTTAATCATGAACGTATTAATATTAGACACACCCCTCTCACGAAATTGTCTTCATCCGAGTTTTCTAAACCTCGGAATAGATGACCGTCGCAGCAGACTACTGCCAGACAATGCAGAGAAACTGGTGTTCTTGAAGTTTAATCTGCCATTAATTAATTTCAAGTACTGAGTACTGAGGCTTCATGTGAATGTGACAATAAAAAGTATCTTTAATTTTGTTTAATGCTCTCATTACTCTTCTATTTTAAGAACTTAGTTTGTTTTTTTTAATTTCGCTAAATGTTGTTTGTCAAATTGTTTTAATTTTTTAAATTGATTTTAAGCGTTTTTTTTTTATTTAGGTTCAAATTACTTTGGTGGAATTAAATTCATTCATTTTTGTTTATCTTTTTAAACTGCAATATGCATTGTTTTTTAATTACTTATTTTTGTGATTGAAAATGCTTCTTTTTATAAGGGGGCACGGGACTGACACCTTGGTATACTCCCTTTTTTAGCCAAGTGTTGACCAAATCCGCATTCGAATCCGACGCATTTATATTTGCCAAATCCGAATCCGACGGATGCGGATTTTCCTCAGCTCCGTCACATCCCTAATCCTAATTCATTCCTGTGGTCGATGTGACCTCTTGACTCAGTTGTCATTCCTGTGGTCGATGTGACCCCTTGACTCAGTTGTCATTCTTGTGGTCGATGTGACCCCTTGACTCAGTTGTCATTCCTGTGGTCGATGTGACCTCTTGACTCAGTTGTCAATCCTGTGGTCGATGTGACCCCTTGACTCAGTTGTCATTCCTGTGGTCGATGTGACCTCTTGACTCAGTTGTCCTTCATGTGGTCGATGTGACCCCTTGACTCAGTTGTCATTCTTGTGGTCGATGTGACCCCTTGACTCAGTTGTCATTCCTGTGGTCGATGTGACCCCTTGACTCAGTTGTCATTCCTGTGGTCAATGTGACCTCTTGACTCAGTTGTCATTCCTGTGGTCGATGTGACCCCTTGACTCAGTTGTCATTCCTGTGGTCGATGTGACCTCTTGACTCAGTTGTCATTCCTGTGGTCGATGTGACCTCTTGACTCAGTTGTCAATAATCGAGATACAAATGTCCTAGACGTCTTAGTTTTAGAGGCTTTGTGGGGGGGGATGTCCTTACATATTCAAAACCACTGTTCCTTCTAAGCTGAGCAGATACGTGGCCACGCAGATACCTGACCGACGCCGCGCAGCAGTTTAGAATTACCGCGCAGAAACTTTTGAAAACGATAATATAAATAACATTGTTTAGGGGGGGTGTAAAAATTTGCACAAAAGATGGATGCTGTGCAACATTGCACAATAGTTTGATATTGATATTGACACGAACCAATGAACCGTAGAGGCACTCGTCTATGATTTACAACCGTGACATGTGAATCGCCTTAAAACTAGGTGTGCTTATGAGATATAAATTATAAATATAAAGAGAGAGGAGAGTATCCCCCCTGCCACAACATTTTTCGTCACCACCGCACAAACCCCCAAACCTCGACTTACTCCTCATTTAAACCACCCTTATTCTTTACCCCCGCCCACCCCGTCCAACACCCCGACCGACGCCACCAGGGGCGTTATTGCAGGCGCCCCACGATCTCATGACTCGCACGCATCTCATCACGTCAAAGTTTATGCACGCGCCCACATCTCTGGTCTGTGTGGGGGGGGGGGGCCTTATGAAATCAATACATCACTAGCTCCATGCCACTAACAAAAACATGGCTTGGGTGGGTAGAACTTCCCAATAGCCCGCCTGTTTGACTGTATTTTAACAGAGTGGTCCAAGCTGTTGTTGGGGAGAGATATTATTATTATACTATAGTGGAAGTTAGAGAGAAAAGGGGATTGGTGATAGAAGTCATGTTGGACGAGTCAGGAAGGGAAGGGGTCGGGTGATGGATGTCATGTTGGACGAGTTAGGAAGGAAAGGGGTCGGGTGATGGATGTCATGTTGGACGACTTAGGAAGGAAAGGGGTCGGGTGATGGAAGTCATGTTGGACGAGTTAGAAAGGAAAGGGGCTTGGTGATAGAAGTCATATTAGTCGAGTTAGGAAGGGAAGGGGTCGGGTGATGGATGTCATGTTGGACGAGTTAGGAGGGTGATGGAAGTCATGTTGGACGAGTTAGGAGGGTGATGGAAGTCATGTTGGACGAGTTAGTAAGGAAAGGGGTCGGATGATGGAAGTCATATTAGTCGAGTTAGGAAGGTAAGGGGTCGGGTGATGGAAGTCATGTTGGATGAGTTAGGAAGGAAAGGGGTCGGGTGATGGAAGTCATATTAGTCGAGTTTGGAAGGAAAGGGGTCGGGTGATGGAAGTCATGTTGGACGAATTAGGAAGGAAAAGGGTCGGGTGATGGAAGTCATATTAGTCGAATTAGGAAGGAAAGGGGTCGAGTGATGGAAGTCATATTAGTCAAGTTAGGAAGGAAAGGGGTCGGGTGATGTAGGTCATGTTGGACGAGTTAGGAAGGAAAGGGGCCGGGTGATGGAAGTCATATTAGTCGAGTTAGGAAGGAAAGGGGTGGGGTGATGTAGGTCATGTTGGACGAGTTAGGAAGGAAATG
This sequence comes from Radix auricularia, assembly GCA_002072015.1. Classification (NCBI taxonomy): domain Eukaryota; kingdom Metazoa; phylum Mollusca; class Gastropoda; family Lymnaeidae; genus Radix; species Radix auricularia. The sequence continues at coordinate 842,451 of MUZC01000946.1, forward strand.
GGTCGGGTGATGGAAGTCATATTAGTCGAGGTAGGAAGGAAATGGGTCGGGTGATGGAAGTCATATTAGTCGAGTTAGGAAGGAAATGGGTCGGGTGATGGAAGTCATATTAGTCGAGTTAGGAAGGAAATGGGTCGGGTGATGGAAGTCATGTTGGACGAGTTAGGAAGGAAATGGGTTGGGTGATGGAAGTCATATTAGTTGAATTAGGAAGGAAAGGGGTCGGGTGATGGAAGTCATGTTGGACGAGTTAGGAAGGAAAGGGGCCGGGTGATGGAAGTCATATTAGTCGAATTAGGAAGGAAAGGGGTCGGGTGATGGAAGTCATGTTGGACGAGTTAGGAAGGAAATGGGTCGGATGATGGAAGTCATATTAGTCGAGTTAGGAAGGAAAGGGGTCGGGTGATGGAAGTCATATTAGTCGAGTTAGGAAGGAAAAGGGTCGGGCGATGGAAGTCATATTAGTCGAGTTAGGAAGGAAATGGGTCGGGTGATGGAAGTCATATTAGTCGAGTTAGGAAGAAAAGGGGTCGGGTGATGGAAGTCATGTTGGACGAGTTAGGAAGGAAAAAGAACGGGTGATGGAAGTCATATTAGTCGAGTTAGGAAGGAAAGGGGTCGGGTGATGGAAGTCATATTAGTCGAGTTAGGAAGGTAAGGGGTCGGGTGATGGAAGTCATATTATTCGAGTTAGGAGGGTGATGGAAGTCATGTTGGACGATTTAGGAAGGAAAGAGGTCGGGTGATGGAAGTCTATACCACCACCTTAGTGTAACACAACCTGCTCTATACCACCACCTTAGTGTAACACAACCTGCTCTATACCACCACCTTAGTATAACACAACCTGCTCTATGCCACAACCTTCTTGTAACACAACCTGCTCTGTACCTAGATCTCAGCTATACAAGATGGACTTGATATAACATTTTTTTCAGCTGACGTTAAAAAGAAGAATTGATCATAAATTCTTCCATAAAGAGACGATATAATTCATCGGAAGGTCCATAAAGATTTTCTCCCATGAACACATTTAAGTATTACGAGACAGGGGACATAATGCAATTTCGTGGGCAATAAATGTGGTATAAAAAACTCGGTGATAACAGACCGTGGTTGCTGTGAAATCGATAATATGAAATCGATAATATGAAATCGATAAATAACATCAACATGAACATTTATGACACAACTTAAAGGAGGTTTTAAAAGAACAATAAAGACAGCTACTGACAAATGCGTTAGTAAGGCCTAGATTAAACTGGTGTTAAAATTATTTGTTTGTGTGTGTGGGGGGGGGGGGGGGGGGCGGGGCAAGGCAAGTTTAGCATCTCCCTGTCAAATAGTTCATTTGTTCACCGTTTTTTAAACTAATGCTTCAATTGTTAACAAGTTATTTGCGCATAGCTTTATATATTTACTACTTTATTTCTTTACTACTTTGCTTGCTCACTATTTTTTTATTATCCCTTTCAAAAATAAAAGAGGAGGGTTATTGTCCCCCCCCCCCCATCACCGATTTTTCCCATACGTGTAGGGGACAATGTGGCAGTAGGTGGGAAATGAAATACTGGAATCAGTTCTCAAATGATATCAATGACAGTCATGAAATACTGGAAGGTCTGGTGGGCTGAATACACTTATTTTAATCGGTCGAAGAGACCCCAGCAAGGCAGCTGGAGATGAACATCCTCCCGGAAATGAAGACTTAGATCTACATGCAGTCTATGTTTATCTTAATGATTTTGCGTTACCTCATGAACAAATTTCAAATCAATTGAAACAAGAAAGAAACATGTATTAAAAATTCTAAGAATCCTAGGTTTTGAAAAAAAAAAGAGATGAGAGCGAGATTAGCTTCCTGGACAAGAAAGGACAAAAAGCGTTCAAAACGAAACCACCATCATCGTCAAATTAATCATCTTTCGCTCCATCTCCATTCACGAAGTGTGAAACAACTCCAAACTCATGAAGATGATCAAACGTCCCATCTTAAGGCACGCTGGTTCTCAAATTCATAATGTGTAAGCTCCATGTGTTTCCCTAAGAGAGCCGTACGAAGAAACCCAACAGCTACAATCGCCGGTGGTACATCATCGAAAAATTGATGACTTCATAAGCATGACAAAGTCTGGAACATTAAGCTCCTACAATGATATAATAACAAAATTGCGTTCCTGACTCCTGTCGAGACCTATGAAGAGAGTCGATGAAGACCACAGTCAGAATGACTTGGGACAGTGATCTTCGTGTTCACCAACATAAGGGGTAGGGGCCATGAAGGATGAGGACCTTCAACTGTGCGGACGAAAGTCCTTCACTCAGGCTTCTTGTTGATGTCCCGAGGATCGTGGACTATCGCTTCAAGATACGCCCCTGGCCAAGTTGTGCTTGTGCATGCATTAAGTTATGGCTTACTCTTTTTTTCAACTCATATATCATTACAGAAAACAAATATTGTCCTCATTTATTGTGTTTTGTTGGAGTTTTTTTTTTTTTGTTTATTTTAACTGCAGCACCATCCCGTTCAACTACTACTTATATTTAGTACAACGCCCATTTCAAATTCCTGTTGAAAGGGAAGCATTTAAAAGAAAAATGTTGAAGTTTAAATAGTGATGCAATTAAATCTCAAAAACATTGTTTCATTAACTGCGGGCCATCGGGACACACTCGGGTACCATCCCCACTCGTGTCCCATCCCCACTCCTGTCCCATCCCAACTCCTGTCCCATCCACACTCCTGACCCATCCCCACTCCTGTCCATCCCCACTCCTGTCCCATCCCCACTCCTGTCCCATCCTCACTCCTGTCCCATCCTCACTCCTGTCCCATCCCCACTCCTGTCCCATCCCCACTCCTGTCCCATCCTCACTCCTGTCCCATCCCCACTCCTGTCCCATCCTCACTCCTGTCTCATCCTCACTCCTGTCCCATCCTCACACCTGTCCCATCCCCACTCCTGACCCATCCCCACTCCTGTCCCATCCCCACTCCTGTCCCATCCCCACTCCTGTCCCATCTTTACCAATCACTGCTTTAGAGCCGTGCGCTATTCTCTGTACTCTATACCCGTGTGTTATTCCTAGTTGCCTTGGCAAAGGGAAGACTTTGGCTGTATAAGGTCAGCATGTTCAGACTCTGTGAGTAAACAAAGTTGAGTAGAAAACAAAGAATCATAGACAGTCACAGGGGAGATGCTGAAACGGGAGTATGAGGCGTGTAATGGATTAGATGCCGAATAGGCTACTTAAATATAAATGCCAGCTTCGACCGATACCGCTATTTGAACAACTGGGCCGGTAGCTAATGTATATTTAATGACTGGAGCCACGTCTCTCTCCCACTCTCAGTCCAGACACGCTGTGACGTAAGAATGGACTTGCGGATTGGGCGGCAATTTTTTTCCTCATTTGGAGGGGTGGCATTTCCAGCAGAGAGCAGTTGTTGTTGTTGTTGATTTTTTAAAAAGTATGTGTGTGTGTGGGGGGGGGGGTAAATAGACAAGTCACTCTGCAGCGACATTTACTGGTCGTGTAAAAAATAAAGTAATGTGAGAGTGGAATCACAATCAGAAACAAAATATATATAAACTACTGTGGAGGAAACATTTCATTAAATTATTCATTACATCTTTCAGCCACATATTTTTTTTTTATTATTTTTTTTTTTTTTTATTTATTTTTTTTTTTTTTTTTTTGTTTAAAAATCAGAGTGTACTTCATCTACATTTTTTATGAGGAATTATTTAAACTTTTATAGGAAATACTTACTGAGTTTATCATTGCATAGAGAATACTTTTTGAATTAAAAATTCTATAGAAAATACTTTTTGACCAAAACACATTAAATACTGCTGTTGTTCATTAACTAAAAATAAATAATATTCAAACGTACCCTTCTCCTTCTTGGAATCTGATATACATTTGAGCTATGCTTACATTTTAAGCGCACAAGAAGCGTAAAAATATTGTAATTTAACATTCATGTCTTTCAGTATAATTTATCAGGTACATTGTACCATTCTATCATATCAATTCCCGTTTTCCTGGGCCCCCAAGAAGAAATGGCCTCTGCACTGCTCTGTGCATTCATTTAGCAAGCGCATGGGGTTAGATTTGTGGCGTTTTAATTTTAGTGCTATTTGGGGCCGCCTACGTCAACCTACTTATCATCTAGGGATATCCGACACTGTTCTGGCGTATAATATTTTTAAAAAAAATTACACGCCTCTGCCCCTAAGTCATTTTTTTTTCATAATTCAGACATCACTATCTAAATCTAAAGTAAGCTTTATGTTGTGGATTTAAAATGAATTTTTAAAAATAAAGTCTCAATTAACAAAACAATTATGTAGCTAATGGCTCTTTCACTTTTTATCCATTTAAACATAATGTGTTTTTTTTAAATACTAACCCAGCATAACGGATTATTTGGTCTCGATTCAAGGTCAAATTATTGGCGCGATTCAATTGTTTTTGTTTTATGACGTTGGTCCTACAATTTTTTTTTAAAAGTATAACTTTGCAAAATGCCATAAAAAGTATGAAATAAAATTTAATATCATTTAAAAAAAAAAAAAAAAAGTAGACTAACTCAATGATCTTTGCGAACTAAACAAGAATTGTAACCTATGATACATGCAAAGTTTTTTTTATGAACTCTTATTCATTGTTTTAAATTACCTGGAACTATGATATTTATGTGTTTAACATTTTCCTATGTGCTTTAGATGATGCTGTTCCTAACTATGAAGCGTTGAGTGCTCACAACACAATTTGTAGTTAAGTCCCAGATACAGCATCAAATATGTATGTAAGATATCCTGAAATTCAGGAACTTTTCAGGGTCTTACGAAATTTCACTCTCAGAACTTATTCCAAACAGTGAATGGTAGATTCGGAAGGCAGTATCTACTAATTTATTTTCTGACCATTTCACCATCGAAAATGTAAAAACAAAAGAAACTTATCAGTAAATGACTCTTTGATGGATTCATCTCAGCTCTGGGCTTGGCTTTAGAAACTGTTCTAATCGATTGACCAGAAGGAATGTAAACCTTTCATGTAGTTTTCTTTAGTTTTATATGTTTCTAATGTATGTTTTTCTGGTTAGATTATGCAACACATTACATATCCGAATTTATTTCTTTGTTCTTGCATAATAAATTAAATTTTTACACCCCCCCCCCCCAATGTTTATTTGAGGGTTGTATTAGATAATCTTTGTGTTGAATTTCTTTACATTGTAACCATCACATAGCACCCACTCCAATAAGTTGGCTTCGGGCAGCACATAGCACCCACACCAATAAGTTGGCTTCGGGCAGCACATAGCATCCACTCTAATCTGTTGGCTTCGGGCAGCACATAGCATCCACTCCAATAAGTTGGCTTCGGGCAGCACAGAATCCACTCCAATAAGTTGGCTTCGGGCAGCACATAGCACCCACTACAATAAGTTGGCTTCGGGCAGCACATAGCATCCACTCCAATAAGTTGGCTTCGGGCAGCACATAGCATCCACTCTAATCTGTTGGCTTCGGGCAGCATATAGAATCCACTCCAATAAGTTGGCTTCGGGCAGCACATAGCACCCACTACAATAAGTTGGCTTCGGGCAGCACATAGCATCCACTCTAATATGTTTGCTTCGGGCAGCACATAGCATCGACTCTAATCTGTTGGCTGTGGGCAGCACATAGCATCCACTCCAATAAGATGTTAATCTCTTTAAATCTTATAGCTTTTACGCCAGAATAAATGCCATGTGTATTGCTGACATTAGTACATGTCTGTGATCTGTAATGTGCAATATCTACAACATGAATTCAACGAGCACTTAGCAGATCGTGCTGCTGTATTGGAATACATTGATGTTAACAGTTCTAATGTTTTAGAACGTAATCTGGTCAGCATAATTTATGTCCATAATGATTCCAAAGTATAATATTCAAATTCATATATGTCGAAATTCGTGATTTCGTAAAACAATTGCGTGAATACTTATGGTTCTAATAAATCAATAAATTCATCACATATAATGAAAGAAATATATAACATTCAATACACTTTACTGGAATGTTTCCATGATAAAAGAAAAAATCAAATTGAGCGGAAAGAACAAGGAAAACTGAGTACATGTATTTTTCATTGCTTGGATCGTTATTTAAATGACTGTCACGAAGATAAACCAAGATAATACAAGATAAGATAAGATAGACTAAGATAAGATTAACCAAGATAAGATAAGCTAAGATAAGAAAAACTAAGATAAGCTAAGATAAGATAAGATAAGCTAAGATAAAATAAGCTAAACTAAGATAAGATAAGATAAACCAAGATAAGATAAGATAAACCAAGATAAGATAAACTAAGATAAGATAAACTAAGATAAGATAAGCTAAATGTCTCAGGTCGAAGAAATCTGATCACGGTTACTATTCTTTTCCAGTACCTTCTCAGTTTTTTCGTCTCCTTCGGCAGTTCCAAAGAATCCATTCCATTCCACTGTCGATTCAAATTCTTGAAAGTAAAAATTATGTCACTTCATAATATGGAAGGTATGCGCCTTTAACTGGCTACGAGAAAAGAAGTAACAGATATTTCATATAACATTCACTTTAAACAAAGGTTTTTTTAACACCAAGAAACACTTGACAACGACTGTAAAATGTATCGAAATGGAAATACGTAGACGAGAAATATTGTTAACTTGGTTATCTTTAATGGTCAGTAGGCTAATTTTTTTGAAGGTTTGACTTGAGGATGTCCTATAAACATAAGAGTGACCAGACACACCCCTCTGTACAGTAAGTCTTGGCCCACGGACTACTACAAACATAAGAGTGACCAGGCACACCCCTCAGTACAGTAAGTCTTGACCCACGGCCTACCACAAACATAAGAGTGACCAGGCACACCCCTCTGTACAGGAAGTCTTGACCCACGGCCTACTACAAACATAAGAGTGACCAGGCACACCCCTCTGTATAGTAAGTCTTGACCCACGGACAACTACAAACATAAGAGTGACCAGGCACAGCCCTCTGTACAGTAAGTCTTGGCCCACGGCGTACAGTGACTTTAAAATTGACCGGTCCTGGACGCTGCATAATACTTAAGTCACGTGATAGCACCACTGGGGCAACTCATGAATAAAATTGTTGACGACATTTCCGGTCTGCAGCCAAGTTTCCGGCAGACGACTGCACACTGTCGGTGTTGTATCTAATTTCCGGGAAAGTCGTCTGCAAAAACTCAATGACCGCGCCACATAAAGCTATTGATCTATAGTAAGGTGCTTCTGAAACTGCCAGACAGCATAGCTAAATTATTCTTATCTTATCTTATATGTTACAGACGCTCCTTCTATACAGAAGATTATGGTGACGTATGTTTATGTATGGTTTGTGTTTAGTCCTGTATTGTTATTAGAGTTTTAAATTGATGATAAAGTGTTGGCTTTCCTGGTTTCTTCAGGCAACCCTATCCACGCCCGAATACCGGACGGGAAGAAAGAAAACTTGTATGTGCTTGTTCTTGCATAGGGAAGAAGAAAGGTGTTTTTATCTTTATGTCTATCTATTGTTAGGTGCTTGTTAAACTACCAGACGGCATAGTTAAATTAATCTATTGTTATCTATTTGTTAAACTGACAGACAGCTTAGCTAAATGAATCTATTGTGAGGTGCTTGTTATAATGTTAAACTACCAGACGGCATAGTTAAATTAATGTATTATACTGTTCTTGTTATAATGTTAAACTGCAAGAAAGCATAGTTTAATGAATTCATTGTAGGGTGTTTATTAAATTGTAAAACTGCCACCCAACACAAGGTCTAGTTACAAATTTCATGTCTCAATATCTTACCAAGTCTTTACAATTAGTGCTCACGTTATGCACAAGATCAAGGCAATCAGACACGAGTCAAGAGGCTGACCAAGTTTGTAATATATATGTTCAGAAAAATTAATGAATTACTTATATTCGGTGGTCAGAACGTAGTAACAGCATGATAGATATCTTAAATACATTTTTAAAACCCGGATTTAAGCACCATGAAACATAAACCGTCTCACAATAAATAATTTATTTTGTGCGTGTGTGTGTGTGTGGGGGGGGGGGGGTTAATGTATATTCAAATTTCATGTAATATTTTAAACATTTTATTTGTGTTAAAATAACACTACCCGTATGTAGAAGAAATATAACTAAAGATGCTAAATACTTAGGAGTCATAATAAATGAGAAACTATCTTGTAATACCCATGCCAATAAAGCTATTAAAAAATCGAACAAAACTTTAGGTTTTATAAAAATAAACTTTTAAAAATGTAATATCGATATTAAACTAAAATGCTACCTCACCCTGGTGAGACCTATACTAGAATATGCATTTTCTGTATGGGACCCATCCACCAAAGAAAACAATGACAAACTATAACAAATTCAAAAAAGTGCTACCAGATTCATTACTGGAGAATATTCAGAACTGACAAAAATAATACCATTAATTAAATCATTAAACCTTGAAACACTAGAGGATAGAAGAACCAAGAGTAAATTGGTAATTATACATAAATCAATTAATTCTAATTTAGAAATACAACACAAAGATAACTTAATACAACCCTCAGATAGACATAGGGATAAAAACACTTTTCTTATTCCGTATGCAAAAACAAACAAATACAAGATTTCTTTCTTCCCGTCCGGAATTCGGGCGTGGAATAGGTTGCCTGAAGAAACCAGGAGAGTCAACACTTTATCATCAGTGAAAACTCTAATAAGAATGCAGGACTAAACACAAACCATAGATAAGCGTAGGACGCAATAGTCTTCTGTATAGAAGGAGCATCTTTAACATATAAGATAAGATAAGATAAGATAAGATAAATCTTTTCGTTACAGTTGCACAATTAACAAATATTTAAATATGTCAAATGTATGAATAGAAACACACTGAATATAGGCTCATAATTATAGTGAGTACAATTATTAAGGTTCTGCCAAGAAAACCTTTGGAGCCGCAAGTTTCTTAACTCTGATTGGTAGCTACTAGTTGTGGTGCTAACTTCTGTCAGTATAGGGTCGTAAATCAAGTGCAATATTCCAAACGATGGCATAACTTGTCTCAGTTGAAGTGACAACTTCTTTGCTGAAAGCAGAAATAGGTGTCTGCCGTTGAACCATTCAGAGTTTAAATCAGCAAGTTTGCTTTTTTCCCCCCTGAATTCAGATCAATCCCAAATTATTTTGAACGATTTGTTTCGGTCAAAATTCATTTCAAACTTTCCTTGAAGTTTTTCACAATGTATTATTAGATTTCAAATGAAAAGTTTTTAATTTTTTAAATATATATATATATATATTATTGTTGTTTGCTAGCCGCAATGTCAACACATATAAAGAGCCGCTTGAGGCTTGCCATCTGCACTTTGCTCACCGTTGCCCTATACAATGACAGGAATGAAAATAAGATTACAACAAAATCAAATACGCGCGATGTATTGAAGTGAACACGATATTTGGTTGAAATCGATCTTCATGGAAACATGTGAGTTTTAAAAATAGCAAAACTTTTTAGTATTATATAATTTTAAATTTCAATATCGACTTCCTCTTGTTTTTTTTTTTTGTTTTTTTTTATTTTTTATTTATTTATTTTTTTTTTTAAGCTTTACAAAGCTGGTTATGATAATAATTTAATAATTTATTTATGTAGCGCTTCATCCTAGAAAGTGGCTGGTCTCAAGGCGCTTCACATAAAATACTATTTTTAAAAAGTTGAATTCCATAATCTTTTCTATTTTTATTATTTCAGCTCAACAACATTTTAGCTCGAAACTCAGGAACTGAAATTCACATTTAATTGCACTGTTACATTTTAGATTCCTTTCAGGTCGTCAATGTTCTGTAAAGATTCATGTCTGTAACTTCAAGTACATGGCTTGACCCCGGTCCATCGCATAGAAGCCAACTTGAAAGATTGAGTTAATGAGCTTAGTTTGCTATCGATTTAGTGATTATCAGCTTGAGGCTAAATTCAGGGTTCTATAGAATAGCTCTGTGAATTAAAATGTTTCCCAACAAAGGAAGGGGAAAGCATAGACAACATTCATAGTTTGAGGTATTGATTTTTTCAAAGTTTTTTTTTCTTTTTCAGTATAGTTACCCTAGTAACGTTTTATACTCGGTCCAATGTGTCTGAGAGCCAGTGAGTCTGAGTGTCAGTGTGTCTGAGTGCCAGTGTGTCTGAGTGCCAGTGTGTCTGAGTGTCAGTGTGTCTGAGTGCCAGTGTGTCTGAGTGCCAGTGTGGGTTAGCATAATTGGTTTTTGTTTGTTTTGGTTTTTATCTGACCGTTTGTTTTGATCTTTATTTGATCGTTTGTTTTGATCTTTATTTGATCGTTTGTTATGATAATTATTTGAATGTTTGTTTTGATCATTATTTGATCGTTTGTTTTGATCATTATTTGATCGTTTGTTTTGATCATTATTTGATCGTTTGTTTTGATCATTTTGATCATTATTTGATCGTTTGTTTTGATCATTATTTGATCGTTTGTTTTGATCATTATTTGATCGTTTGTTTTGATCTTTATTTGATAGTTTGCTATGATCATTATTTGATCGTTTGTTTTGATCATTATTTGATCGTTTGTTTTTATCATTATTTGATCGTTTGTTTTTATCATTATTTGATCGTTTGCTTTGATCATTATTTGATCGTTTGTTTTTTGGGTGATACAAATAGAATATAAAATTTTATCTGTTTTTTAAAAATTAATTTATTCGGTTTAAATTTGTTTTTAATTAAAGCGTTTCAACAGAGAGGTCGCCATGTTCAACAACACCCCTTGTCATGCTGAGTTCCATGAAGCACGTTCCAACTTGTTAGACTCAACTCATACAGACGTGACTGTCTTGTTAGACTCAACTCATACAGACGTGACTGTCTTGTTAGAC
>MUZC01000947.1:18119-96744 GCA_002072015.1 Radix auricularia
AGGTAGAAGAATGAAACTTTGGGAAGTTGCTAAGTACAATCTCCTAACGCTAATTTGCAAAATAGAATTTTAAACGTCCCACTCATTGGGGGCCGGGGGCCCAAAGATAGTTTTTTCTAATATTAAAATCTCACTCATCATTAATTCTCAAATTTACCGAGTAGGTGAAATCATGAAACTTTTGGAAATTCTTGAGCATACTCTCCCGACAATAATGGCAATCGTTCCATAAATTCCAAATCTAGGGGCCGGGGGCCCAAAAACGTTTTTCCTCCGTTATTTGAGGTATATGAAATTGAAAATAACTAATTATCCTATTTCCCGAGTAGGCAGAAGCATGCAATTTTAGGATATTGTTTAGTACATTACCCAAATTATAACAGGCGAAAATATATTTTTATTAATACTTTCTGGGGTCCAGGGGCCCAAATGTTTTTTTTCCCTATATGAGCTATATAAAAATTGAAAATCACCAATTCTCCTATTTCCCGTGTAGATAGAAGCATGAAAGTTTGGCAAGTTGTTCAGCACACTCTACCGACGCTAATTCGCAAAAAATTTTTTTTTAAATCCCACTCTTGGGGGCTAGGGGCAAAAATGTAGTTTTTTTGTACACTCTCCTAACGCTAATTTGCGAAAAAGAATTTTAAACTTTACACTCATTGGGGGCCGGGGGCCCAAATTTTGCTTTTTCTTATATTAAAAACAAACTCATGACTATTTCTCCAATGTACCGTGTCGTAAAAACATGAAACTTTTGAAAATTATTGAGCAGACTCTCCTGCCAATAATGGCAATAATGATAATAATAATAATAATAATATTCTCACTAAAGTGGTGCCGGGTGCCCAAGTGTACTTTGTTCTTAAGTGGGCTATATTAACAAAATGCAGACAACGAAATGCAATCAATTCTCAAGAAAGATCAGGTTTCTGATTAGATGGAAGTATGAAATTTTAGGAAATTATTCATAAATTCCCACTCATGGAGGCCGTGGGCCCAAAAACGTTTTCCCCCCATTATTTGATGTATATAAAATTGAAAATACATAATTCTCCTATTTCCCGATTAGTCAGAAGCATGAAATTTTAGGATATTGTTTAGTACATTTCCCAAATTATAACAGGCGAAAATATATTTAAATTATTACATTCTGGGGTCCAGGGGCCTAAATGTATTTTTTTCCCTATATGAGCTATATAAAAATTGAAAAACTACTAATTCTTCTATTTCCCGTGTAGGTAGAATCATGAAAGTTTGGCAAGTTGTTAAGTACACTCTACCGACGCTAAATTGCAAAAAAGAATTTTAAAATTCCCACTCTTGGGGCTAGAGGGCCCAACTGTAGTTTTTTCTTATATTAAAAACAGTCTTATCTCTAATTCTCAAATTTACCGAATACTTAAAGAAATGAAACTTTTGGAAGTTATTGAGCACACTCTCCCTACAAAAATGGAGAAAAAGTCTTTTAAAATTCTCACTCAGGGTGAGGCTGGTGTTCCCAAATGTATTTTTTCCCTTAAATGAGCTGTATTTCACACCTAAAATGTTAAAAGGTGAAAAAATATTAAATTATCATGATGGTGCAGTCATAACTGGTGTGCCAGAGTCTTGGGATTGCTGGTATAGACTTGCAGACACTATGCTTTTCTGATAGGCAATAGTATTTGACCTGCTTTAAGATAAATGTACCCTTTTACTTCATGCAAATAAACAGTATATTACGCTTCAACAGAAAACCTCATTTAAAACCCGTGAGAAGCCGGGTACTTGCTTCTAGTATCTAAATAATGGTGTGAAATATGCTTACAAATACGAGGGAATCAAGTTAGAGTTCAAACTTACATTGATTCTGGTCAACGAGAATAATGCCGGCTCTCCCACAACAAAAATGGTTATGTATGTAGTTCGGTGAATTGCATTCACATAAGACATCACACTTTGCAGTCACTTGAGTGGATCTAAGAGAACGGGACGTGTCGGTGTGCCAACTTTTGTACACGATGGCTAATTTTATGCAGCTCTTCCTGATTGGATGCTGCTTGTCGGCCTCACTATCGGACAACCTTGACCGGTCATGTGCTCCACTGCATACCTAATTAGCAACCTTGATCCATCAAGTGATCCGTCAATAGTGACTTCCCCCTTTTTTATGTTGTTATTCTCGTGCAAATGAAGTGGGCTCATAAATTTCGTCACATTTATGTTACACTATAAAAAACTTTGGGCGCGGTGCGCTGGGCTGTTGTACCGAGACTCAAAAATAAGTCACGGTTCGATTACCGGTGATGGCCATTGGTACCCCTCGGGTAGATAAAGCTAGTTAACCTTGGCTCGTATTTCATCTAGGAGAAGGAAACTCTGACCTTAAGAACCTCTGCTGCATTGCGGCTACACCCGCTAACCGGGAATGGCTAAGGGAGTAAACCTGATAGAAAAACAGGAAATGAAGCACCTACAGGCGGTCTATACATAAAAGTTATGTGCATTGCGGAAGCTCCTGCTACAACAATGGCACAGGAGCTGCATCGACGCAAGTCGTCTCTTTGGCCATACCATTGATGTAGAGAGTGGGGGGTATGCTGTATGCGCAGCAGCTAATTCTCCATAATACCCGCCCAGGCTTGCATCACCTCTGAAGAGGACACTCCAGCGTCACCGCAAGGTGTAGATAAAACACAAGAATCAGTAGTTACCGGTTCTAAGCCAAAGCTCAATTGACGTAGAGCTAGGCGCCAGGGGCTGCTTCCGACGGTGGAAGAGACTACCAATGTCTCACTAGACAGCTAACGCCCGCCTTAAACTGGGCAGCCCACAGTCAAATAGGTGCTATCCCGTCATGCCTTTCTTCTCCACGGGATGCGTGGAAATTAGAGTACCACTAAACAAGTGGGCCGAAAAGCAATGCAACAATAATATAAAAAAGAAGACCGCAACTAATCGAATCGAACGTGAGGACTGTGTTACGCATCACTGACGACCTACAGACAATAAACAACACATGGAAATCAGGAAGATTGACATTGTATGCCTTCAGGGAACTAGGCTCCGAGACAGCGGCTCACTAAAAAAACAAATAACACCTTCTTCTGGAAAGACAGACCTACAGGCGAGCCAAGACAGCATGGTGTAGGTTTCGCGGTTAAGAACACCCGCCTAACATCCATTGAACCCTCATCATCAGGCACGGAAATGCTCATCATTCTAAGACCCAGAAAAGCTGCGGGCCCAGAAATCATTCTTAGTGTGTACGTCCCAAGTCTTTGTTCAATCTCGAAAGAAAAGGACCAATTCCATGGAGCTTTATACTAGGTAAATAGACAATATCCACAAAGGCGAGGCAATTTACATCCTAGGATATTTAAATGCTAGAGTATAGAGTGACCACGAAGCCTGGACCACGTGCCCTTGTCTCTTTGGAAGGGAGAGATAAATGAGAATGGACAGAGGCTGCTGGATCTGTGCTGCTCACGAGGCTTGTATGTTACCAACACATTCTTTAAGTGCAAGGATATGCACCAAGTATCTTGGGGACACCCTCAATCGCGCCAATGACACCAGCGGCACCTCATTATCACCAGGCGTGCACTACTAGCTAGCGTCCTACTCATTAAGTTAATTGTAATTGTCTGTCAAGGTCATTTTAATTTCGAAAAGTGAATTTAAATTTTAAAAAATTACCAGAAAAGATTGAGAGCCCCGAGTACTAAGGGCGCTGACGTTATGAATTATTCAATACTTTTATTTAGACCATCAAAATTCTATATGATAAGATCCATCCCATAAACCAGTAGTCAATGTTTAAAATACATTTTACATATTTTATTATAGGAGAAAAATTACATTGTTGGCCCCTTGCCCCCTTAAATATACACCCCCACTCTTTAAGCCATAAATGAATAAAGAAATATAGCAATCGTATGAAGAAAATATTTTTTTATGGCTCATTTAAGAATGAAACCGCATAAGGTAGGTCCAAGACCCAATTGTGCAATATGTTAAGTTCAAATCACTTGTTAATTACAATCTGGATAATAATGGAAATATGTTTCAATATTTTTCAAAATCACGTAAGATCAAAAGGGGATAAAATCCTAAACGTTGAGGGAAAAAAAAGGAGTCAAATGACATACTATATTTTAATTAAGTTTGATTAAGATTTTCACAGTAGCTAACCTTCAAACTAATTTTATATAGCTCATTAAAAATATATTTTGCCCCAATGAGTATTAATGTTAAAAACGTTTCATGCCAGTTACCACCCTAAGAAGGTACTTAATAATCTTCCTGAATTTTATAGCGATTGGATGAATGATGTAGTAACTAGTAAGCCATACAGGAAAAACGTGCTTGCATACTTTATCTTTTAATATATCGATTGTTTGGGGTGGTGTCAGTAAAATATACTTGATATTTATTAAATTTTCCGAAAGTCCTGTTGCACATCTACCCAATCTTAACTCGGCTCCTGCAATTTTGGTTTCTAAATCGCCCTAAAAATTTCACAATGATTTCCCCAGCTCGATGAAAGGACTTAAACTCAAGGTGTAAACTCTTTCAGTGCCATGAAATTCTATTTATTTCCTATATATCAGCTGTATGAAAATAAAGATAGAATTCTACACATCTTTTAGATTCTGTTTAAAGTTATTTTCCTGGATAATAAAAATATTAAGGCTGTTAAAATCTTGGTGAAGTTGTTATTGTTAACTTGAAAAAAAAAGAAGAAATTGAGTAATTGAGAAATAATTTGTAATACCATAACTTTAATTATATTAGTAACATTAGTATAGTGTAGTATAGTATTAGTTAGTACTATTACTATAGTATATAGACTATAGACTGTACTCAATTGTACTGACTGTACTATACTATAGACTATCACTATAACTATAACTGTTATAGGGCTGTCAAAGCCGGAGCGGGTGCGGGGATAAGCTCCCTCACCCCATGAAATGCTCCAATGGTCTGCGACTCTAATCGCCTCTGGCAGTCAAATCCAGCTCCTGGCCTTCACGTGTGGCTTGCCAAACAAGCCCGGCGAAGCCTGTTCCAAACTAACAGGAGAAGGGGTGCAAGGCGGACCACTGGCGCCTCAAAACCAGTTGCTTCGGGCAGATGAGGCTCGTCAGCTTTAGGTGGCCGCTCATCTAGGAGAAGGAAAACTCTGACTCCAAACCTCCGCTGCCTTGCGGTCATACTCACTCACGAGAAAGGCTAGAGGAGTAAACCTCGATCACAAATCAGGAGCCGGAATCCCGAAGGCAGACTGGCGTTTCTCACAACGTCTCTCTGGCAATTCCTGCGACGTAGCTGACACCAAGATGTACTGGCCCTGCCTCTCCCTTGGACCCCTCAGCTGCGTGGAGAGAGGGAGTCTTCTGCATGGGTAACAGCTGACTCTCCACACCACCTGCCCAGGCCTGTGCCCTGGAGAGGACACTCCAGCTTCGCCTCACAGCGTCGACACAACACGGGAAGTAGTAGTGACCGGTTATAAGCCACCCGCTCAATTGGCGTAGAGCTGGCGCCAGGGACTGCTTCTGACGGTGGGAGAGATATTTATATCTCATTGGACAGCTACCGCCCGCCTCAAGCTGGGCAGCCCCCAGTCAATAAGGTGCTGTCCCGCCACAGTCTGCCTGCCCTACTGGGTGCGTAGGGCTTAAAGTGCACACGAGCTTGACAAGTAGACTGTAATCTCATGCATCAACCAATATAAATAAAAAAGGAAAACCCCATTCCTCAAGCTGGGGACCTGGAATGTACGGACGATGACACCCGGGATGTCAGACGACCTTAACGATATCAGCGATGCCAGGAAAACGTCTGTAATAAACAATGAACTGGCAAGACTGCATGTAGACCTAGCCACCTTACAAGAGACACGGCTGTCAGGTTCTGGTTCACTAAGAGAAAAGGACTACACGTTCTTCTGGCAGGGCAAAGGCGAGGAAGAAGTCAGAGAGCATGGAGTTGGATTTGCTGTCCGAAACACCCTCTTGGGTATGGTAGCACCCTGCCAACGGGGTACTGAAAGGCTTCTCACACTTCGCCTACACACCACAACAGGGCCCGCCTATTTAATTAGTGCATATGCTCCCACGCTCAATTCAACCATGCAGACAAATGATGAGTTCTACAACCAGTTGGACTCACCGTTAAGCTCGATATCAAAAGATGAGCACGTGATACTGCTGGGTGACTTTAACGCTAGAGTAGGTGCAGACTACACCTCATGGCCCTCTTGTCTGGGTAGATTTGGCACAGGAAAACTGAACGAAAATGGACAGAGACTCTTGGAACTATACTCTTACCACGATCTATGCATCACTAATACTTTCTTTCAGACAAAACCGCAACATAGATTGTCATGGAGACATCCCCGCTCAAAGCACTGGCACCAGCTGGACCTAATTATTACCAGGCGTTCTGCACTGAAACATGTCTCCCTCACTCGCACTTTTCACAGTGCCGACTGCGACACAGAGCACTCACTGGTATGTTGCAAGCTGAGATTACTGCCCAAGAAAACTCACCGATCCAGACCAATAGGCAGACCCCGCATTGACGTGAGTAAGACTTCTCACCCAGAGAGGAAAGCTGAGTTCATAGCAGCTCTCTCCAACTCACTAAACTCTGAGCTGCCAGGCAACAGAACCAAGGAAAAGTGGGAATATCTCAGACTGACCATCCACAGCACAGCCATGCAGACCTTCGGAAGAAAAAGGAAGCAAAACAACGACTGGTTTGAAGCCAACTCTGCCACACTCACCCCTGCCGTAGAAGAAAGACAAAGTGCCCACCAAAAATACAGACACTCCCCAAACCCAAAGACACTGCAGGCGTACAGATCAGCCAGGAGCAATGTTCAGAGATTAGCTAGGCAATGCGCAAATGACTACTGGCTCCAACTCTGTCAGAGCATCCAGCTTGCGGCTGACACCGGTAATGTTAGGGGGATGTATGACGGCATTAAAAAAGTTGGGGCCGGCTAAGAAAGTCATAGCCCCACTGAAGTCCTCAACTGGAGAAATAATCCGTGACAGGGTTAAACAGATGGACAGATGGGTGGAGCACTACTCAGAACTTTACTCCCATCAAAATCATGTAACCCAAGATGCCATCGATGCCATCCAAAGCTTCCCCTCATGGCAGAACTGGACGACATACCCACCCTGGCAGAACTAAAAGAAGCTATTGAGCGATTACCAATAGCCAAGGCCCCCGGTCAGGACGGAATACCACCTGAGATCATCAAGTGCGGCAGCAGTGTATTGCTGGAACACCTGCATGGCCTCCTCTGCCAGTGCTGGGAAGAAGGAGCTGTACCAGAGGATATGAGAAATGCCAATATTATCACGCTGTATAAAAATAAAGGAGACAGAAGTGACTGCAACAACCACAGAGGCATTTCTCTCCTCAGCATCGTGGGTAAAGTCTTTGCACGCGTTGTTTTAAATAAACTGCAAAGACTTGCTGAAAGAGTATACATTGAATCACAGTGCGGCTTCCGGGCAGAAAGGTCAACACTCGACATGATCTTTTCTTTGAGACAACTTCAAGAAAAGTGCCGAGAGCAACACATGCCCCTTTACCTGGCCTTCATTGACTTAACAAAGGCTTTTGACCTGGTCAGCAGAGATGGTCTGTTTAAAGTCTTGGCAAAATTTGGCTGCCCACCAAAGTTGCTCAATATTATTCAGTCATTCCACAATGGTATGAAAGGCACGGTGCAGTATGCCGGTTCAACTTCCCCTCAATTTGATATCCTCAGTGGAGTCAAACAGGGCTGCGTCCTCGCACCGACACTCTTTGGCATCTTTTTTGCCTGCCTTTTGAAACATGCCTTTGGATCCTCATCAGAGGGGATCTATCTTCACACACGTTCGGATGATAAACTATTTAATCTGGCCAGGCTGAAGGCAAAGACGAAGATCCGAGAAACGGTCATCAGGGACATGCTTTTTGTAGACGATGCTGCCATTGCAACTCACAACGAAGCTGATTTGCAAAACCTGATGGACCGCTTTGCCAAGGCCGCCAGGGGCTTCGGACTAACCATCAGCCTCAAAAAGACCAACGTGATGGCCCAAGACGCTGACCCACCCAACATCACCATCGATGGCTGCCAACTTGAGGCCGTGGAACGCTTTACATACCTTGGATCCAATATCACCAACAACCTGTCCCTTCTTTTCGACCTAGACGCAAGGATCGGCAAGGCCTCTACAACTCTGGCTAGGCTCTCAAAAAGAGTATGGGGCAACAAAAAGCTGACCATTAACACCAAAATTGCTATTTACAAGGCATGTGTGCTAAGCACCCTCCTTTATGCCAGTGAATCCTGGACCCTATACTCCAGATAAGAAAGGAGATTGAGTGCTTTCCACATGCGCTGTCTCCGGCGCATCCTGGGAATTACCTGGCAGGACCATGTCACCAACAACGAAGTGCTACAACGGGCGAAAATCCAAAGCATGACAACTCTCCTTCGCCAGCGTCGGCTTAGGTGGTTGGGACATGTGCGCAGATTGGAGGATGGCAGAATCCCAAAGGACATCCTCTATTCTGAGCTAACCAAAGGAAAGAGATCCACAGGTTGGCCTCACCTCCGTTACAAAGATGTGTGTAAGAGAGACCTCAAAGCTATTGACATTGACATAAATAGCTGGGAGGAACTCGGTGGGGACAGGTGCAGTTGGAGACAGGCATTGACTGCTGGGCTAGAAGCAGGGGAAAAATACCTGCAACAGGTCGCAGACGAAATTCGACTAAAGAGGAAACGCAGAACAACTCAGCCAACCACCAGCACTACCCTTCAGTGTGAGAAGTGCAGCAAAGTCTGCCATTCGCGAGTGGGCTTGTACAGCCACAGCAGAAGCTGCAAGATCACGTGCATAAATCCTACAGGAGCACAGAATATTCCGTCGTCTTACGAGACATAAGGAAGCCAAAACAAACAAGGCTGTTAACGATTAATTTAAATTTACTCGTTCACTTTAGAAAAAAATTAACGATTAATTAAATATTTCTTTTCCTGTTGAAATGTCGTGGGATAAATCATTTATATAAAATAAAAAGAGTTCGATCCCTACCCAAAATGGAAGTTTTGGATCCAGAGATGTAAGGGACATGAGATTCCAAAAAAAAAAAGTTTAGTTTTCCAAATGTTGTCCAAAGAAAACATTGATGCACTAGAACAAATTGAAAAAAGAGCAGCCATATATTTTTATTGGATAATATTCAAAACTAACAAAAGTATTACCAATAATTGAAACAATAAACCAGTACAAAAGGATAGAAGAACAAAGATCAAAGCAGTAATTAATCATACGGAAACTTATTTAAACTTAGAAATACAACACAAAAGATAATCTATTACAACCCTTAGTGGTTGTAACACAGGGATAAAAAAACCTTTTCTTTAACCGCCTGCTACAACAAACACATACAAATTCTCCTTCTTCCCACCCGGATTTAGGACTTGTGTCACATGAGGTGTGATTGGTTGGGAGAGATCACGTGTTGTATCTGCGAGACCAGAAGGCTTAGCGAGTCAGAGAAGTGTGTATATGGAAAGACAGGAGAGGTATTCAATTTGTTTCACTGATGTATATTAATATATTATGTAAAAAGTGTGTACATAAGTTCAAGTATTGAATTAAAGTTTTTTTTTTACAAAGGACTTACCTGTTTCTCTGTGTGCTGGAGTGTGCCATTAATTACCGCCTACAAGTAAGAAAGCGGCCAAAAGATAGCGACAACTTGGAATGGGTTGCCTGAAGAAACCAGGAAAACCTACACTATATCAACCAGCATTAAGACTAAAATTATATAAGCAGGACTAGATGTAAATTATGAATAAGTGTAAGATGCAAAAATCTTCTGTGTAGGAGGAGCGTCTGTAACAGAAAAGATAAGATTAACTTTAAATTTTGATATTTGTTCCCGCTACATGAGACTACACTTTTTTTAAAATTAAAAATATATTTTAAAATTTATGCCTAGGTATCCAACGAGCATCTCATGGAATCTGTGCTGCACTGCTCCATAGACTACAACTTTTACCTCTAAAACAGGGATGGCAGATATTCTTGAAGAATGAATTAGATCTACAAGTTGAATGACATCAAACTCACGTTCTCGCAGTATCTTATATCTTAGATATACAGACGCTCCTTCTATGCAGAAGATAATTGCGTCCACAGACCATGAGAGATGATCTGTTGGCAGGTGATGCAGCGGTCACAGGCCACGGCTATAGGGGTTCCACGCATTACCCCCAGCCGCCTAGCTATTGTCTAGTTTGGTACCCATTCGGAGCTGGGTGACTCGGGGACTCCTCAGGCCCCGAGAACAAATCCTCACGTTCGTGTGGATTCGAGCCCGTGACCATCGGTACGACAGTCGAGAGCGCTGCCTCTCGGCCACCGCTGTCGGTTTCCCGTTTCAGTAGCCATAGTAACACACGTGTTTACATTAAATAAAGGTTCTGGCTTTTGGCATTAGAAATTTCCACAAAGAGCACAACCATAAAAACGGCTGTGTCGCTTATGCTTCGTATTGTTTTAAAAATGAAAGATTAGGGATTTTCCGAATCTCTTAAAGTTCCGCTAAGGCTTTGCTCTAGCCCGACTACGCCACTGAAACAGCCATATAAGTGTTTTGAACTCAATTCGCTATGTCTTAATGTACATTCCCGCTATACAATAGCTTAATGTTAAGCATAACTATGTCGTATGAATTTTCGTTACAGCAATTTATAATGTTTGTCAAACATCCATCCATCAGGTGCCGTGCCTGTAGGCGTAGGTGGCCATTCATTCTCCACAGCTCTCTGTCTTTGGTATTGCCCATCAGCTCCGCTGGTGATTGTGCCTCATGCCATCTTGTCAGCCCATCCAGCATCTTTTCTCTCTGTCTGCCTCGATCCCTTTTGCCCTCTATCTTTCCTGTTGTTACTGTGTGTTCTAGTTACCCTCGCCTCACGCTATGTCCAAAAAATTTAGATTGTCTCTTTCTAAAGTTAGGCATAGCTAAATGAATGGAAAGGTAATATATGTTGGTGCTTCTGTTTTTTGTGTTTTGTAAATGAGTGTGTTTGTTGTTTTAATTTGAATATATTACAGACTTACAGTACTCTGTATTATTTTTAATATCGATTTAAAAATGGGCAATAATTATAGAATTTAATATAGGGTGGTCCTTTTTGAAACGCGGGCCATATTCCAGTGAGTGAACATATGGACATGCCGCATTAAGATAATAAATAAAAAAATAACATGCACTAAGACCATAACTTACAATTTTCTCTGGTCAGGGCGGTAGCTATTAATAGTAACTGAACTAGATTTTCGGCTATTCAATGTGGGTCCAATGTTTAAAACCCTTCCTTTAAAATGAAAGTCATAAAGGTATCATTGTGTAACGAAAAAGCTCGATCCAAAAAACTTCTTTATAGAAAACATAATGTTGTTGACTTTTATATTGGATAAAATAAATTGTCATCGTATTCAATTAGGGCTTATATCGATTAATTTAAATTTAATAGCTAACTTTAGAAAAATTACCGAATAATTAATCGATAATTTTGATTAAGCTAAAAAAAGATGTATGACGTTATTAAAATAAAAATTTCAAGGGAAGTATCAAAAACAGACAATTGACATTTTTAAAATTTAAATATAAGTAGTGTAATATAGGCCCTAATGTCAATGAATTAAAAAATTGTTTATTGATAAATAGGTAAAAACAAAGTTTAATATTTTATATAATTTTTTAAAATAAAATGAGCTTATTTTAAACTTAACACTAAATATATTTATATTTTTTAAAATGGAGAAGTCTGTACGTAAAAAGCAAACTATTATTAAGTATTAATTTATAATCACTTCTTAATACATTGCATGAATTGTTTAAAATATCTACTTTCATTTTAAATGCTATTTTATCGATTAAAATACTTTTAATAGATTCAAATTTTAACCGATTAATCGGGAAATTAATCTTTAATTTCCGCAGCCCTATATTCAATAGCTTGCAATTTTTTAAAACCAAAAATCACTTTGAAGATATGTGAAGTACCGTTACCATTTTGTTTGACCTTTTTGTTGTTGGTGTCGGATGTTTATAGCAGAGTCCCTGGTATTGATGCGATTTTCTGAATGATAGTTAACTTATGTTTTGTTATCTGTTACAGACTCTAGTTCAGGGGTGGCGAACAAGTCCGACAAAAAGAGCCAAAATTTTAAACTGTGAGAGTCAGAGAGCCACACCACACAAAAGCATATAATTTTAACAATAATTTATTAAACACATAATATAACATGCTCAGTCAGGTGTTTTTTGTTACCTTGTTGGAGTGATGGGATGATAATCTCAAAGGGATTTCTGACATCTTTTGTTTTCAGTAAACTTCAGCAAATCAGGTTTGTATTCAGTTGTAGCCACTCGGAGCAGTTCCTTTACATGAGTGTCAGTCAGAATGGACCTGTGCTTTGATTTTCCGTGTTTCAAACTAGAAAACAGCTTTTCACAGACGTATGTTGACGAGAACATAGACAGCAGCTTGAGAGCAGCTCTTTTTACACACGGGTATTTTTCAGTTGGCACAGCTCTCCAAAACGTAACATGGCCTTCCTTCAAAAGAGATTTCAGTCTATCGTCCTCGCGTAGCTCAATCATTTCTAGTTCACTCGCTGCCTCATCAGTAACAAGTGGGGTTTTCAGGCAGTCGGTGTCAGCATTAAACGGGTCGATGAGAAAAGTGATCTGTGCTCTTTTTTGGTCCAAGTCCTCAAACCGCAAAGTAAACTTCTCTTGCAGTTGTGTAAGTTGTTTCACGTATCCAGCTATATCTGTTTTAACACCGGTCTTCAGCAGGGTGCTGCGCAAAGAAGGAAAGCTGGATAGATTGCTGTTTTGAATGTGTGCTTTAAAAAGCTTCAACTTGCTTACAAAGGAGAATATACTTTGAGTCAGCTCAGGAAGAGTTTTTAATTTCCCCTGCAGGTCCACGTTTAGTTTATCCAAGTGTGAAAGCACGTCCACTAAAAATGCCAATTCCATATGCCACTCGGGGCCTGAAAGAAGAGGATACGCTTTGCTCTTCTCTGCCATGAACAATTTTACGGTTTCCAAAAGCTCAAAAAAGCATGAAACTACTTTGCCTCTTGAGAGCATCTCACTGCGCTGTGCAGTGGCAGGTCACCGGGCAAGTCTGCGTCAACTTCTGCCACAGTATACAAAATAATGATGAGAGGCAAAGAGCCACAGTATACAAAATAATGATAATCGGCAAAGAGCCACATTCATTTTGGCCCGGAGCCGCACGCGGCTCGAGAGCCGCGTGTTCGCCACCCCCGACTCTAGTTCTTTAAAGAAGATTATTGTGAACTACGCTTATCCGTAGTCTCTACGAATTCTTAAAGATTTAAACTCTAGTTATTAAACCACTTCTGTGCCATGGCGTACCATTTCTTTCTCAGGCATCAGCTCTGTAACAAACAATAACGCTAGAATTCGGCAACCCTTTTGGATTCTGTTTAAATTTATTTTCTTGTTATAAAAAATGCATGTAGATTTCTATATAAATTTGTGGACTTCAACGAATTTTATCATACACTTTATTTTAGGTTGAAATGTTCCACAATTTCTTAAGTTTTGATCCTTATAAATATATCGAAAAAATTACATTTAATCGATTTTCTTTTTAGGCCATCTATAGCACATCTCTCTGAGAAAAGAAATATCCACTAAAATTAGTTTGGATTCTTTTGTGAGGTTTTATTTTTTTTTTAAATTTTATTTTTAATTAAATTTTTTAAAAAATATTTTTTTAGTGGGGTGGGGGGAGGTTATATGTTTTAATTTATTTTTTTTAACGTTAAATATGGTTGTAGATTTTTTTTCCAAGTGTGCTCATGGAAAACAAAAACCACTTTCGTTTTATATTAGCTAGATTTTCCCCATATTCTAAAAAAAGCGCTTGACGTGGACGGTGGACGTGAGTAGAGTAAGATTGTGTTTTCCCGATGGTAGTGAGTATAGCCTCGTCAAAACGACCCAATATGCGGCTGCATACGCGCTCGTTCACTTCCGGTTATTGCTATTCTTAGTAATATTTTTTTTATAAGGTTAAAAATTTCAACGGAGAATGTGTGGCTGCGTGGTCATATTGATAGTACGATAGTACGCTACATCGCAGGTCCGGGGTTCGATTTCTTATGGATGCCAAATTTTTTTTTTTTTTTTCAAACAATACTACATGAATTGATTATGAATAAGATTTTTTTATTTTAAAAATGGTTTGTTTTGATGTTAGGCTTAGGGATAGACTTTAGGGTTACGTTAAGTGATAGTTATTAGGGTTTGGGTTAGGTTTAGTGATAGTTTTTAGGGTTTGGGTTAGGTTTAGTGATAGCTTTTAGGGTTTGGGTTAGGTTTAGTGATAGTATTTAGGGTTGGGTTAGGTTTAGTGATAGTTTTTAGGGTTTTGGGTTAGGTTTAGTGATAGATTTTAGAGATTGTTTGAATGCACATATAGAATCGGAGGTTCAATGAAAGGCGCAGTGAATACTTGTAACTCTTCAATTTTATAAACATCATTTTATAAACAATGTTACTAAGAATAGCAATAACCGGAAGTGGACGAGCGCGTATGCAGCCGCATATTGGGTCGTTTTGACGAGGTTATACTCACTACCTTTCCCGATAATATACGTGTCAGACATTGCACGTGTTCAGGTCTGTGAGAAAGTTGGTTAATTTCAAAGAGAATTTTATATGCAGCACTAATTCAGTTTTAAATATTCTTCGTTTGTGTGAATGTATTTCTAAGAAAATGTGAATATAATGTAACTATTTTATTACATAATGGTAAAAGTGTCACCATTTTCAAGCCTTATCTCTAGTCTCTAGTATTACTAGTAATTTTAGTAGCAGTAGTGGTAGTAGAAGTAGTGGTAGTAGTAGTAGTAGAAGTAATAGTCGTAGTAGTAGTAGTAGTTGTAGCAGTAGTAGTAGTAGTAGTAGTAGTAGTAGTAGTAGTAGTAGTAGTAATAGTAACAACCTCTAGACTTCAGGAAGGAACGACTGCCATGAAATTACTCCTTAAAAAGAGAAGTATAAAAATATATTTTTAACTAAAAAATATTTCTATTTAATTATAGAATCTTTAGATGCATGCAATTAAACATCACATAAACCTTGTCTTGTTTGAAAACCTTAACTAGTTACCCAATCTGTTTTTAAGATTGGTACCACGTGATGTAGCAGTTGGAAATTCAGAGTTTCATGTTTCAACTCAATGATGGTATGTCTAACAAGAATCTTATCTTATCTTATATGTTACAGACGCTCCTTCTGTACAGAAGATTATTGCTTCCTACGTATTTCTATGGTTTGTGTTTAGTCCTATATTCTTATTAGAGTTTTAAAAGATGATAAAGTGGTGGCTTTCCTGGTTTCTTCAGGCAACCCATTCCACGCCCGAATACCGGACGGAAAGAAAGAAAACTTGTATGTGTTTGTTCTTGCATATGGAATAAGAAAGGTGTTTTTATCTTTATGACTATTTGAGGGTTGTATTAGGTTATCTTTGTGTTGTATTTCTAAATTAGAATTAATTGCCTTATGTATAATTACTAATTTACTCTTGGTTCTAGGGTTGATGGAATCTTTTGTTCAGGTGTTCAAAAAAGAACTTAATGTGTCAACTACGACCATGAGTTTAATTGACTTGTACGGTGTTCACATTCACGCAAAGACTAAATTAAAAAATCTAGTGACATTTTTTATATAACATTAATTACTTGTAAAAAAATTTTGAATTTTTCCAAATATTCAGCGAAGATTTAGTTGAAAATATATTTTAGAGAATTTTTTTTTATTGAGCCCCAAGGACATTAAAACTGCTCAAGTATTTGTGAATATTTAAAAATAAACAATAAAACTTGAATTAGCTCATTGCAGTGGCTTAGCGGGGGTGGGGGGCAGCACTTGGCTAGGGGCGGCAAATTCCTAGTTCTTAATTTATTTATATCAAGGAAAAGTTTACAAGAAAGTGGAGCGTCATATCGTAATAAAATAGAAGCCAAACATGAAATTAACTTTTAAGAAAAGGAACTATTTTACAGGGGCCGTCTATTAAATGACGTATAGGGCTTTAGACTTAGGCCATGTGGGGGCTCATTTCACTATCACGTAAGTTCAGTGGAAAATCTCGTCACAACGGGAAAAGAATGCACCGGTACTTGGTGAAATAGAAACATTCCTTTAGGTCGTCTAATACGAAAACGTTTGAGAAGCACTGGCTTACAATAAATGACAAAATAAGTGATTTGAAACATATTTATTTTGAAATGGAAAAAAGGTTGTTGTTTTTTTTTGTTTTTTTTTTTTGGTTTCGGGGTGGGGAGGGGGGTGGTGGTCAAAGCTTTGCGACGTAATTTCTGAGGGAGGGTCTAGCTTTTTGTGACGACGAGTGACGAAGGGGGGGGGGCGGGGTGCAAAATTTGCGTGACGTCATTTATGGACGGCCTCTTATTTGTTTTGTTTCATAAACAAAAATGAACAAAATTGCTTATCTAATGGAATTAAAACTTGGTACTCATACAAATAACAAGGGCTCAACATTACCAAATTTGTTTGCAATCGAAAGGAATCAGAAATCGGATTTAAAAAGTAGACGATTATTAAAATAATAACAATGCGTTGTAGAAGAAAAGACAACAAAATGGCAAGAAGTTCTTGTTAGAATGTTTGACAATTTTCTATCAAAGCAAACTTTTGGCTTTATTATGGCCACAAAGAGGAAAATGATGTTGCAAATAAATGCAATATTCTGGAATCAATGAATTTGCTTGATAAGTACGATTGTGCACCCCGAGAACATCATCAGAAAAAGGGTAAAAACTTGTCATCTCAAATTCAAGCTGAGTTCATACAATTTTTAGGAGACTTCGTGAGAAATCATTTTTTGGTACAAGATACCTAAAATCGTTCAAGATTTCATATTTTTCACATTAGGATCAAACAAATCTAGTAGTATGGTATAATAAAGATTTTTTTAAAAAATAGTAGTCATTGTAGAATTTCTCAAAGATTTCAATGGAGTAAAATTGAATCTGCATACGACATATCTGAAATGACTTCAAATAAATGATGTTTTTAAAATAATGGACTGCAGAAACCGAGCGTGTGTTAATACTTCTTCGTTGTAGGAAAGTATACATGAATTAAATAAAGGCGCAAAAAATAAAATCTCAATATAACTTCTCGCTCAAACAGTTCATTAACCCTAATTCATTTACATGATGCTCCAACTGAAACGAACTCTCTAGCTATTTTAGTACACTGGAATGTTGTTACGCATTCTTTTCCATTTTTGTACAATGTTGATAATATTTATTTGCCACTACAAGCAATGGAATAAACAGACTTCTGGATACAAAATAGTGTATATACCATGGGGCCATTTATATATCTGGCATCCTTCCGTCTCGTGAGACGATGGTGCATCACCGTTGGGTTGGGTCATTTTTAGGTTATTTTAAAATCTATTAAAACTGATAGAGACAGACTAAAAGTAAAAGTTCAACACATGAACAGATGCAGGGACTTTGTTAGTCACAACTAAATACATATATATATTTTTACATTTGGAAACTTTTATTTTATGAGTCAATGATGCCCGAAATTATTTACAAACGTTTAGTGCTAAAATGCTTTGTAGTGGCTACTCACTGAGAAACTATTATAATACGTTAGGAAGATTTGACATTTGCTAAAAAATTTTGTGGAGACTTCCTACTTTTAATCGAACAATGCAATTCAAGAACGAGAGAGCAAATATTTGGTGATCGAAACGAATATGTATCTATGTTTTTTAGAAAATAGTTGAAAAGAAAGTTGAAATCTTCATAAGATGAGATTACCGTGGAGATTAATGTGAGAATTCTACAGTTATATCGAATTTGGAAAACAGATATGATTATCGTACATCAGCCAATCTACTGCACTTTGAAATTTTGCCTTAAAATTGAATTACTTAAAATATCTCACATGACATTGTAAAGCAAGGAATATTGTACCTCAAAGGTAAAAATAAAAATAATTAATTAATTCAAGAGCAGTGGATGTATTCAGTGTATTTTTATATAGGCTCAAAGTTACTCTGTCTAAAATATATAATTTAATAGAAACTTTGCTACAACTATCCTAAGCAGTGCAAGGTTTAAGGAAGCTTCTTTAAAATAAACTTTAATAGTTAATAAAAAATTAATTATGATAAGTGATGAAAACACCAAAATTGACGAATCTAAGTTATTATTTGTTATTGAGTATCACATGACTGACAACTTTGGTACATAAAAGGTTTTGCCGTGAGAAAAAATAGAAAACTTCATTTTATCCAAGAAAAGAAAGCTTTTCGATTTGTTATTCATCTCTAACATAAAAATGCATAGTGTCCTTATTAGTCTAATACTTCTTAAGAAAAACTTTTTTTTTCTTTATAGCTTTTACATATTTTTTTGAGGGCTGGGGGGCGGCAAATTTGGGTTCTACCCCGGGCGGCACATACCCACGCTACGCCGCTGGCTCAATGATATGATTAAGACAACTTAAATGCATCTTTACCACTTTTAAAACATTTTTTAAAAAAATTAATTTAAAAATATTTGCTGTGATCGGGTTTATAGTTGAAATTCACTCGTATAATTTAAAAGATGAAATTATAACTCTTTAACTTTCTTACTCTTTAAGGGGCCGTCCATAACGTACGTCACGCTAATTTGGACAATTTTTAACTCTCCCCTCCTCCCTGTCACAAACTGTCACAAATCTCGGACCCCGCCCCCTAAAGTACGTCACACTTTCGTACTAAAAAAAATTATTTTTTTATTAAAAAAATAATTAAAATTTAACATAAAACACCGTGACGTCACACATGGCCGGGCACACCCCATCCCCCTGTCACAAAATGTCACACTTTCTTACACCCCCTCCACCCCCCAAATGGAGCGTGACGTACTTAAGTACTTTATGGATGGCCCCTAAGGTTTATTATATTGATTCATGTCTTAAAAAGTTAACATTCACAACTGTTTTTTTTTTCCTAGCTCATACCCAGTAACATCCCTTTGAACGGCTCACAAAAGGCTCTCCAGGAAGAAAAAAAAAACAACAAAAACTTTTGTCCCTCCTGGAATCTAACAGTAGTGAGGATTTAATTTAAGGATTTCGGTTGTACAGCAAATATTCTGTGTACCATCCACTGCCGGTCTACAAACGTTATCAAGAAATAACACAAAAATATAATTATAATCCTACATTTGAAACCATTGATATTAAGCATATGGAATATGACCATTATTCAACAATAATCAAATAAGATGGCATAAACTAAGAGAGTAAATACATTACGGTTCAGCGCCACGCCAGTACAGGAAAATAGTTCACAGGTCTCTAGTGTAAGGTAAAATTTCGGCCGGTCCACCATACTAGAAATATTGAGAAGCACTGCCCTAAGTGACAAGGACAAAATGAAAATGTGAACAATTTAATCCTTGTTAAAAATAGTTTTAAAAAATTAACGTTTAAACTTTTCAAAACTTTTCACTGCAAAACTAAAAACTACTCACTCTTTAAAAAACTTAAACTCATTTAACAGGCAAATAGACGTTATAAAGCCATTTAACAGACAAATAGACGTTATAAAGTCATTTAACAGACAAATAGAAGTTATAAAGTCATTTAACAGACAAATAGAAGTTATAAACTCATTTAACAGGCAAATAGACGTTATAAAGCCATTTAACAGACAAATAGATGTTATAAAGTCATTTAACAGACAAATAGAAGTTATAAACTCATTTAACAGGCAAATAGACGTTATAAACTCATTTAACAGGCAAATAGACGTTATAAAGCCATTTAACAGACAAATAGAAGTTATAAAGTCATTTAACAGACAAATAGAAGTTATAAACTCATTTAACAGGCAAATAGACGTTATAAAGCCATTTAACAGACAAATAAACGTTATAAAGCCATTTAACAGACAAA
This sequence comes from Radix auricularia, assembly GCA_002072015.1. Lineage (NCBI taxonomy): Eukaryota > Metazoa > Mollusca > Gastropoda > Lymnaeidae > Radix > Radix auricularia. The sequence goes on from MUZC01000947.1 coordinate 38,190, forward strand.
TAGACGTTATAAAGTCATTTAACAGACAAATAGACCTTATAAAGTAATTGAACAGACAAATAGACCTTATAAAGTCATAGAACAGACAAATATGCATTATAAAGTCATAGAACAGACAAATAGACCTTATAAAGTCACCTTATAAAGTCATAGAACAGACAAATATGCATTATAAAGTCATAGAACAGACAAATAGACCTTATAAAGTCATAGACAGGCAAAGAGACGTTATAAAGTCATAGAACTGACAAATTGACCGTATAAAATCATAGAACAGACAAATTGACCTTATAAAGTCATAGAACTGACAAATTGACCTTATAAACTCATAGAACAGTCACACCATGTCGAGTCAAGATATGGATGATTATGGAGAGTGTCAGTTAGAGGTGGATTTTGTGGATGAAAGTGACCTTGAAAAACGTTTTCAATCTTGTTTAAAAAATCCTCAACACGAACATTTCTTTTCAATAAAATCCTTAAATTTTGATGATTTACCTAGAAGGCATCGGACGTTTTGCACTTTGCGGTTTATACGCCATGTAGCACAATTGACAGTCAAGTTAACTGTTGATTTCATCAGCCCCGACAGACCATGTACTTGTGGAAATAAAAATTCAAGTGAAGACACACGATGTAAATGTCTTAGAGGCAACCTCAGACACGTAGGAAGTGGTTTTGTTACTGGACTTGCTGACCCAGATCAACTAAAATCTGACGTCATAGACGCCACCAAAACCTACTTCGTAATAGTGACAGCAGCACATGTTATATTTGACACAAGTGAAGCCCAGAAGACGGAGATAGAATTTTTTTACGATGATCCAGATGACAGGAGTTCTGTGAGGAAAGCTCGTGGTGTGAAAGTTTTGAGTACAAACTTTGAAGCTGACTTTAGTGAAGTTCTCTGTGTTACCGAGGAGAAAGAGATCGATGAAATATTAAATTATAACTTATCTCCACCGGTGTTTGACAAAAAATATTTAAAAGAAATATTTGATAAAATCTTGTTTGCCGCACACAATGAAGATGATGAAGCTTGTAAACGTCTACTGACAATTATGGAAGAAAATGGTAATTGTGATGTAATTTATCACCTACGAAAGCTCATTTGAAAGCATCGAGATTACGAACATAAGTACGAAAAATACCTTTACGATATGTGGGTACCTTCTATTTTTTCCCCTTACTAAATATTGGTGATGAGTTAACAGATAGGTATCGTGGCCGTACACGCTCATGGAAATATAAAGCTTTTCATGCTGATAAAAATTGTGACAAACTCCTAAAAATTATGAGGGAAGAAAGAAAGAGAGAACGTAAAATAAATTATTGCAGACACAAAATGAATTGCAAGTTAACAAATTTGCTTTATAAACACATTTACAAACCAAAGAAACCATTGCAACTTTACCCTCGTTTAATCGAATGTGTTAAATCAATCAAACTGACTCATGGATTTTTGGATAAAGAAATACCAGGAAGGAGTTCCTCAATCTTTGAAGAACTACAAAACAATTATTTTGTTGAAAGTATTTATGAAGATCTTGCTTTTCACATCTCTCACCCACACGGCACATCCAAGAAAGTCACATTTGGAAACATGTCAGTGCGGACACACGTCACGGACACTACCAACTAATTTATAGTCTGGACACATGTAAGGGGTCGTCTGGTGGACCTGTCTTTGTTATCCCATCAAATAATTATACAAGATCAGAAGATACTTTAACTTTAACATTTAACAACCATCAATCGAGAGATCACATATATTGTGTCCCACATGCTAGACATCATGGCAACAATTTGAATTCAAGTTCGTCGTTGACAGAGTACTATTAAAAAAAATTAGTTCTGTAGCGTAGCGATGTGAGGGTAAAAAAAAAAGGGGGGGGGGCACATTTCTCGTAAGAAATAAAAGCGCTTCCAACTTTTCTGGCAAATGCGCAGAAATTCTATTTTTTTCCCTACTGAAATTTGCGGCACGTACCAGATAGCTGCGCGGCCGTTCAGCTGGAAGGGAACGTTGGTGGGATAGCACCAAAGAACCGGTGGACTACTTGTATATAAACAGACATCTATGCTTGCACGCCTTTAAATATTTAAATAAAACAAAATATTAACTCAAAGACAATGAGTTCTTAATATTCCTCTAAATATGACAATAACTAAAGCCCAACTTTTGATTTTTTTAAAAGAGAAAAATCGTATTCTCCCCCCACCCCTCTGACGTGGAGGGAAAAGGGAGTGGTATTCGTCCATGATGTTTAAACTTCAAAGCTCACTTTGTTTGATATCTTTTAAAGCAGAAGACACCGCCTCTCTGGTGTGGCTTTTTCTTTTCTTTTGTTAAAGAAATGTTACATTTCTTTTGTCTGTTGGCATTGTTTCATATTGCAAGTTAACTGCTATTTTAAAAAAAAAAGTTTTGGCGTTTAACTTATTTTAATTTTATTTCTTAATTTGTTTCTAGTGGAAAGAAATGTAGCTTCTTTTTATTCTGAAATAAAATAGAACACAGTAACATTTTAGACTTTTGTATCACCCCTTAATCTTTGGATTTGGAAAGTATTTCAGCTTCCAACTTGCGAGATCTATTAAAAAAAAAAACTGCAGTTTTCTTTTAAACGTTTTTATATCGAAAAAAATAAATAATCTTTTCTACCGCTTTCTCCAAGCCTTGCGGTTTCTTTTCCAGTACATTTAAATTATAAACGTTCATATGCTCCTTTTTTTTTTTGGTTTTTGGGGGCTTACTTTGTCTGAGCGCATGTGAATAAGTTGAATAAGATGGATGTCGAGGTACACTAAGCTTTCGTATTTTGCTATATTTTTACATTGAAATTTTTTACAATATATTTATAATACAGTCTGTTTAAGACATTCAATTACAGATATTCATAGCTACCTCAAAATGTTTAGATCTGAAAACTGGAATCTATTTAATAATGAAAGTATTTACAACTCATCGCCATCTGCAATAAATGTGAATTCTTTTAGCAAACTTTAGCTGCTTCAAAATCAGCGTATTTTTTGCCATGTAACAAGTAATAAAAGTAACCCAAACAATTGAAACATCATAAATTGGGTCAACAATTATGCATATAATTTCTGTAGCGATACATGAAATTCTTAAATCTAGGCTTAGGGCCTGGCCAATGCCAGTGGCATAACGCGATAAGGGAAACGTTCAAGGACAGACTAAAATACTTATTTAAATTAATGATACTATTTTATTGTGATTATTGCACGCATGCCTTAATCCGAAATCATTGTCTTAGTAGGTCAGCCGCCAATGAGTACAACTTCGTGTTGTTTTATGGGGTTTAATAACAGCACTTTTCTTTGTGTATGTTTGCACTAAATTTTCTGATTTGTACACGTTTATACTCAATGCTCTAATTTGTACATGTTTACACTGGATGCTCTAAAATGTACACATTAACACTGAATGTTATAAAATGTACACATTAACACTGAATGTTATAAAATGTACACATTAACACTGAATGCTATAAAATGTACACATTAACACTGAATGCTCTAACATGTACATGTTAACACTGAATGCCCTTAAATGTACACATTAACACTAAATGCCCTTAAATGTACACATTAACACTAAATGCCCTTAAATGTACACATTAACACTAAATGCTATAAAATGTACACATTAACACTGAATGCTCTAAATTTTACATATTTACAATGGAGTGCTAAATTTACATATATATATAAAATAAATGCTCTATTTTTTTTTTTTTTTCATTTAAGATCCTAAGGTCTCTCAATTGTACATGTCTATAATTATTGTTCACAAAACTTAGAGTTTGCAGTGAATGTTCTCAATGTATTTCACCTGGATGTTTCACGTTGCTAATTCATTTAAAGAAAGATAAGTCTTATTTCATGATTCATTGCAATAACATTAAATGCCTAAAATATCTTTCAAAATCCTTTAGGACTAGCAAACGACTTGGTGGACTCAGGCAGAGCCGCCTTTACACCATTTTGGGCCCCCGGGCAGAGGAACAGTGTTGGGCCCCTGGGCAAAGAAAGAGTGCTCACCCCCCCCCTTCCCACGTAGGAATAAAAAAATAAATGGTTGATAATATTAAAAATAATGTATTATTTATTTTATTGTCCCTATTCTTATTTTAACAAAATTGATGTTAAGACATGCTGTACAAATGCAACTATAATCAACATTAAACATTATATAAATACACACAAAAAACAGATATTTACATTTGTTTATTAAAAAAAAAAACATAATAAGCACCATAACATATTATATCTATTACACAAGGTCATCCAAAGATAATACGATTTGTGATGGAAAAAAATTCTTTGGTTTGAAAAATTTCAAGCGTTTGCGATATTTCTTTTCATTAAATTGTTTTATTATTGGCTTGAAGTCAATGGTCTTCAGGATGTCATTGTCTAAGCTCACGAGTGTAGGACAGTTCAAACGGTGCTACCTCATTGGACTACAACGCAAATTTTAAAATAAATTTACGTCTTGAAAAAGAACGAACTCCCGTGCAGTTGCTCACCATCATGCGCATGAACAGCATGAGGGAAATTTCAAAGTTCGGAAAAACAGATTTTAAACTGTCGGAAATTATTTTCCTGTACAGCGCAGAGAGCATCTTTTTTCTCAATATGATGTCAATACATTCCAGCGGTGAGTGGAACCAGCAATAACATGTGTGCAGGTGCTGAACAGAGTCAAATAATTTTATAGACTGTAGACAACACTCTGCGGATTGAAATAATGGATATCGTTTCGTTGTGTCTTGGTCAACTTGGTGCACAGTTCACTAAGGATGATTTGATGAATGTAACATGTAGTTGTGTAAGCTAAGTGGTACCATCAAAATGTTTCAATTTATCTGGAAACTATTTTACAATGGTACAATTGAAAAGACTAAAATAACAAAATAGTTTTTGGTTTTGTTGCTGGATTTCTTTTTCCACTTTCCCCCAGGTTTTTAAAATATAAAGGTCAATGTAATAATAAACGTGATTGGTAAAGGTTTATAGTTTCCTTTTTTAAATCCTTTATATAAACCCAAGGCCTCTGCAAGATGCCTTGATTGTTTGATAACTAATTGCCGAAAAAACGTTGCATCGATTTTAAGTACCCACTTCCACGTATGCTAGCGAGCTGAAATTTTGCAGGCAGGCTAAATAAATGCCGATAATAAAATGATATTTTAAAATTTGAGATAAATCGAATGTATTTTAATTAAATTAATGAATTTTTTAAATTAGCTCTAGGTATTTCAATGAAGTATGTAAATGTTTGTGCTAGAGTGTCGAGGTGCGTATTAATATATTGAACTACCTTTTTAATATTTTCTTGTCACGCGGTGCAGTGCGTATTACATGTACCATAATTTTTAAAAAAATATATTCCCATTATGTAAATGTTTATGCTAGACTGTCTCACGGTGCACATTATTTTAAACATGATTTGTAACCCTTTTATCGTGATCAAATCGAGATGAAATTTAGCAAACAGACTGTAGTAGTGTTATTTTACTATAAATCCTATATTTTAACAAAATTTACGATTTTTTTAATTGTCGTAATATTATAATGAACATAATTTTAATTATGTCACGTATATAAAGGATTTATAGTCAAAAAAAAAAGTTAACTTTTTTTCCCCGTAATATTTAAAAATGCTCATACATCAACAGACAATTCTTTAAAGTTAGTTCAGCATTGAATTTTACAGAGTTGTCCCCCCTGCCCTGACAATCTGGTTACAAGCGAATGTGTTCAAGTACTAACTGAACTAACTAGTTTGTGAATTGGCTGAAACCCATCAAAAGTGATTGTATTAAATATGTCGACTACAACTCTCACGACATAGTTTTGTTTGTTTGTAGATTTTCTCGAAGCAACAAGCGGTTAATGATTAATTATTCAAATCCATTGAATTAACTCAAGCCATAAAATCATTTTGAAAGGTATTAAGGGATTTTCATTAAAAAAAAATAATTCAACATAATTAGAATTGGAATACTGTTTCTTTTATTGTGTAACAATATTACAGGACATGAACAGTATGTTTTGTTACATGATCCCATATTCAATTTCTAATAGGTTCATCGCAATGTTTTTTTCCTCCGGTTTTCAGAAAACTGGGTCAGAAAACAATTAATACCTGCTTTGTGCTACATGTCTAAAACTTTGTGCTACCTGTCTAAAACAGACATCAAATGTATCTATATGATTCTATCTTATACCACCAAATTCACCAATCGTTGAGCTATTATTAATAAATTATTACCAAGCTTCAACTGAAATTGATTAAAAATGTATGAATGAAAGAAAATAATATAAAAAGACAATATACAGAATAATATACAGTCACCCGGGGTGGCCCATCCCCACCACACCCCCTAGTGACGCCACTGTATACAGTAAAAAATCAATCTCAGTGACGTAGAAATGAGTTTCCTTTTACCTGTTTTCTTTGTTGGAAAACAATTTCTGATTTAAAGTTTTTAGGGCATAAATGAAATCAATTACTACTACTAATAATAGTAATCATATTAAAAATGATTTTTTTTAAATTAGTAATTTTAATATTTCTAAGATTTTGTTTTATTAATACGTAAGGCTCTCTCTCTCTTTCTCTCTCTCTCTCTCTTGCTCTCTCTCTCGCTCTCTCTCTCTCTCCCACACAGAAATACACAAAGATTGTTTTTCAAAAAAACATTTTATTTTCCTTTCTCTTTTTTTTCCGTACAAATTTCCCCATGATTTAAAAAACACGTTACTGGACACTCTTTCTATTTTTAGCTGAACGCTTTCTTTGAACTTCTTCAACATTGAACTTAAATATATCAACATAAATAGTTGGAACTTATAAAATTATGCTTTAAAAATCTGACTATTAAGTAATAAGTATGGAAACAAGAAAGACGAGTTAAGACAGATTTTCACTACGACCTGAAGGGTCAGTGAACAGGTCGTTGTCGGGACAGACGGACGGATGATCTAGACATCACGCCAACATGGCAATGAGTAATAACATCACATCTCTAGCACGATTTGTGTCTGAATAGACAAAGTCGGTTCTAAGACTCCGAGGTACGAACGATTCAGGCTAAAAGGCCGAAATACACAACGAAGGAAAACTTCCTTTAACCTCACTGTGAATCTTTCTTTCTATGTTTTGTAGACACAACAAGTCTTAACAGGTGAGGTACTTATTTTTCGGTGACATAAAAATATAAAATCTCAGACCCATATATCCTTACCAGAGGCGTCACTAGGATTGGTGTCACCCGGGGCGGTAGTTCATGGTGTCACCCGGGGCGGTAGCTCATGTTGTCACCCCCTCACGATTTAACCCATAGAACTCTTCGGAGTTTTCCAGTGCCAAATAAAGGGAATAGATAGAATTTTACAGTCTGGTGTCCCCCCCCTGATGGTGTCACCCGGGGCGGCTCACCCCCTCCGCACTCCCCTAGCGACGCCACTGCTCCTTTCATAGTTGTTTTTATTTTTCTAAACGTTTTCGTCTCAATTCAGTCTCACACTTCCATCCCGGTCACTAAATAATAAGCTGATTAAATCTACTTTATTATTTGTTTCCTTCACGAGCCATAGCATGTGAAGTTCGTACCCTTTCGGGGCTATCGAAAATATTTTTCAACATGTCCTTGAATCGCCCAAATAACAGTTTAAATTTAGTCAGTCTTAGTCCACCCAATGTGTACAGCTGTTCATAAACTGTCTACTAATGTAGAGATTTAATGTTATTTTGAATGTTTCATATGTAGATGAATAAATTAACTCTCTAAACATATTTTTCTTTCTCCTATTTCAGTGAAAATATTCGATGCCATACCATAGATGGTGAAGTTAGGTGGAGGGAATAAAAGGATTTTTTGGGGGGGAGGGGGAATGGGGGCGCAGATTTCTTCTGTTGTCTACTCCTCGGGGTATGTACAGAAAGTAAAAAAAAATTCAAACAGGTCAAAGAGTTGGAATATCAATTTATTTTTTTTAATTTGACTTTTACAAAAAGAAATTTTCTGAATTTACCCCCGTCGTCTGCAAACATGTTTTGTGGCCCAGATAAAAGAACTCTGGTATCATTTGTAGAACATTAGAATCACACCGAAAATCTTTTGTACTGTAAGTGTGAGGAAATGTTTTAGAAAACCCAGTACAAGAACAGCTGCACATCCAAGTAGATGAATGGGTGTACACGTTAGTACAATAACTGGTGTACACCCTAGTATAATAATCGGTGTACACCCCCAATATAATGACTGATGTACACCCCCAATATAATAACTGATGTACACCCCCAATATAAGAACTGATGTACACCCCAGTATAATAACTGATGTACACCCCCAATATAATAACTGATGTGCACCCCCAATATAATAACTGATGTACACCCCCAATATAATAACTGATGTACACCCCCGATATAATAACTGATGTACACCCCCAATATAATAACTGATGTACACCCCAGTATAATAACTGATGTACATCCCAGTATAATAACTGATGTACACCCCAGTATAATAACTGATGTACACCCCAATATAATAACTGATGTACACCCCCAATATAATAACTGATGTACAACTCAGTATAATAACTGATGTACACCCCAATATAATAACTGATGTATACCCCAATATAATAACTGATGCACACCCCAATATAATAACTGATGTACACCCCCAATATAATAACTGATGTACACCCCCGATATAATAACTGATGTACACCCCCAATATAATAACTGATGTACACCCCAGTATAATAACTGATGTACATCCCAGTATAATAACTGATGTACACCCCAGTATAATAACTGATGTACACCCCAATATAATAACTGATGTACAGCCCCAATATAATAACTGATGTACACCCCAGTATAATAACTGATGTACATCCCAGTGTAATAACTGATGTACACCTCCTCCCAATATAAGAACGGGTTTTCAAGGCTACTATCTAGACCCCCGGGTCACAGACGACGTTTAATGTAACTTGAACACGATTCATGTATCAAATAACGTTTGGACAATTTTCTGTCGACAAATTATAATTAAAATAAAATGTACATTAAGTAAGCGTGACAGAATTCAATATGAAATTATAAACATTTCTGTTAAATTCATAACTTTTATTTTCACCACTCTACCGCGTTCTTCAAAACTTTCATTCAAACTCTCAGTACCCGGCAGTTGAGACTGTGGGGAAAATCCACGCAACTCGACCCCGTTGTACAAGGTAAACTGGATACGCAGTAAGAAAATACGATTTCTTTGAAAACTTCATCTTATATTGTGAGCTAACAGCGCGTTCTTGAATGTCTGGGCACACATTATTATAAATATTGTTTTGGTATCTGTTGTCTGTTGTTGTTTTGTTGACAGTATTAATAACAGAGAAGAAGGAGACGTCAACATCTCCAAAACAATGCAGCACCCTCGCCAATCACGGACCTGTAAACGCCAGTGCGTACTCTTTGAGGGAAAAACAAGGGTGGGGGGCAGCTCAGTGGCGTCCATTGACTGACACATCAGTCCGACTAGAAGGAAGCGACTCCGTGTTGGAAATCCACGGACTTATTTTGTTTAGTCTCCGGCCAGAAACTGTTTCACCACACCGGCCGATGTTCCGTGGTCCGTGATTGTGTAATCGTATCTGATATCAGTTTTTTGAAAAGACTCATTTTGATTGGCTGCGTCTGATCGTACGAGAAAATGTCAAGTCTAAGATAAGAAATGAGGACAGAAAACGATTCTCATAACTCAGTTCAGAATTTTTAAAGAAACTTCGGGGCAATGATTTAATTATGATTTTAATAATAATAACAACAAGCCCATTATATAAGCCCATTTTAATATGTTTAGCGGTGAGGTTTACCTAGAGTAAGTGCGTGGGATGGACTATAGTGTTGTTCAAACCGTTATTTCAAATGATGCCAAAGGTTCATCAGTGTGAGAACCCGTGGGTTTTGCTAGCTGACGAACCTGGAAACTTAGGGTTAATCGTATCAACACATTTTTTGTTATTCCCTGTGACAGGCTTCTTCGAATCCCATGGAACTGGTTGGTGTTACGTCACACAAACATGGACGGTCACCAAATATTTGCTCCTCAACTTTCTCTGTTTCATCATAAATTATTAGCTTCTATTAAGATTGAAGAAAAATTAACAACCATATATGTAGAACCTCTTATTTCTTTTAACAACAACAGCAACGAAATAATTAATAAATAAAAAAATATTAATGGTGTGATTCCTGCCATCAGTTAAAGTATGGCGGCAATTAGTAAAACAAGCATCAAGGAAATAATTTAACTCGGCTTTTAATCATCTCTTAATCGCTGCCATCGAGATAGTACAGCTGTATCTGTATGCAGTAAATCCATCCTTCCTCGTGGCACTACAGCCAATTCAGGGCTTTGGTCTGTCTTCACACTTCCTTCCACTAAGACCTGACCAATACTTTTCTTCCCCAAGTTGTAGATCTTTCTCTACGTCATCCATCCATCTAAGCCTAGGTTTTCCCTTGAACCGTTTTCCTCTTGGGTTTTGGTGGTGAAACTTCCTCGCTCCTCCATCTTTTGTCATTCGTTCTAAGTGTCCTGCCCAGGACAAGCTGTTCTACTTTTAAATAAAAGTTGTTATATTTCTGCTACTGTCATGCTATGTCATTAATGTAATGCTTCACACGAAAAAAAAAAAGGGAATAAAAATTATAATTTTTTAAAATTGAAATTTATAAATATGTCACCGCGACACACTTTGATCCACCAGTTCCTAAGTGTCACTGTCAGCTGACTAATTGTGACCTGGTGACAACTTGAATGACGGACGCCAAGACCCCGCGGACGACATAGTTGTTTCACACGAGGGGAAATTACCGCTTCAAAACACTGAGCAGAAGGTCAAAGTCAACCTCCGATCTGTTGTTGTGTTAAACGGCGTAATTAAAGTACAGCGTGTGGCGTCGTGTTGTTATTTGTGTCATTGCTTTAAAACGGTGTAGCGTCTATGGTGGTGTTATTTTATTGGCGTCATCGTTGAGCCGCCCCTGAACGGACGAATCGTGCACTTTTATTTTTATGTAGCCGGGGGAAGGGGGGGGGGTTGTCACGGACTCAGTTCAAATGGGTCCGGCGTTTAGCGGCTATTGTTATACCGAGACATGGGCCAGGGGTGGGGCTCGGGGGCGTGGCAAGGGTCAGGGGCGTGGAAAGTCGCAGGGGCATGTCAAAGATCACGAGCGTGGTAAGAGTCAGAGGCATGTCAAGGGTCAGGGGCGTGGCAAGGGTCAGAACATCACAAGGCTAAGGGGTGTGGCAAATGGCAGGGGTTTGGAAAGGGGTGGGGTTTGGGAAATAACATGAGCGTGGCAAGAATCATGGGTGTGACAAGATTCATGGGTGGGGCAAAGGTGAGGGGTGTGGCAAGGGTCAAGGGCTTGGCAAGGGTCAGAGGCGTTGCAAGTGGCATGGGCGTGATAAGGGTCAGGGGCGTGATAAGGGTCAGGGGCGTGATAAGGGCTAAGGACGTGGCAAAGTTCAGGGGCGTAGCAAACAAAAGCTGCCCGGTGCCCCGTTCTTATCAACAGCGTCGAAAAACAACATCAGACCACAAAATTGGCATAAAATATATTTTGGACGACCTTGTCACGTGTTGCATCTAAAAAAGAAAATCGCCAACGTTGTCTCCTATAATAGTTCCCCCCCCCCTCGACACCTTTTTACACCTGTGTAAGATGACTGTAAATAAGAAGACTTCAAAATTTTCAAGCAATTTTTTTTTTACAGCGTTATAGGCGTAGACCAAAGGTTCTCACATTCTGATGTCCTAAATTTTCTTCATTATCATCATTAGTTTAAAAGTAGATTTCTCGCATAAAAATAATGCTGATCTCTGTAAAGCAAATGTTTACCAACACTGCAATAGAAAATGCGCCCCATCATGTTATTTTAGAGAGCTCGTCCCATCACTTAATATTAATTGCAAAGATGGTTTATACTACAACTACTTGCCAATGTGATTGGACTGACATGCATCTAATGCATTTTAAATATGTATTTTTAATTTAATGTTATAATTAATACGCCCAAAAAATACAATAAAAGTTTAACAACAAGGTCGGGGGATATGAATGATTTCTTCGTGTTTCATCCATCCTCTCTGACTTTTTATCCGAGAAGCACCTTTCAACAAGACAAATCAGCTCGCTTGTTGTTGTAATAATGTGTCGCCTTCTTAAAGACCTATTCATCCTGCATCCTGTCACGTGGTATTTCTTCTGGTCACCCCATGTTGAAGTACATATCTACACTTGTTGCTGACACGTATTTACATACAAACACACGCGCGGTCACTACGACATTTTAACGTACAAATCTACATACTGGACAAAACAAATCAACGTAAAACTTAACACACGTTGTCACCACGTATTAACGAAAACATTTACACGGGTGGTGATCCTTCTAATTACTTGCCCAACAGAGACAAGCATTCTTGTATAGTTAGTCAAGTTCGGTGTAAAATATTTTTCCTTCTCTTAAAGTGAAAAGAAAAATATCCCATGCAAAAAGCTTGAAATGCCGCCCTCTGTAATATTATTGAGAAAAGGGCCCCAGATACAAATATGGGGCCGCCCAGAAATGATTTCCCGCACCAACGGGGGAGGGATGGGTCACACATTTGTGTAGATTTGTGAAGAGTGGGGCGGGTGTGTTAAAGAAATGTGACGTCACATGAAATCGCGCTACTTTAAATAGAAGTTTCGCTTTATTATTTGATTATTTAAACTTTTTTAACAACGTTTTTACATGGCTTCACGCGTGTTACGATATCAGAATGCGTGACGTCATTTATAGACGGCCCCTGTACACAACACACGACATTCGTTAGCTACAAGGTTACACACAAAACTCATTCACCAGTAGAACGCAGGCAGAGCTGCAGAAGGCGGGGCAAAGTGACACCAACCGCCTCATGACCATGACACACTGGTCACCGCCACGCAGGTCTGTAGATAGATAATCCGTCAGCTGACTAGAGGAGGCCTGCCCACCTCCCGTGCGTGAGGTCAATGAGCTGACAAAACACGAGCTGACCTCACAGTGTTATGTCACACCGTTGTCACACCATGTCGTTTATTCCCTTCCCACATCGAGGCTCGCATTGAAGCGCTATATATAATTTACACAGATTATGACGTAATAGTGTATCCTTATCAGACATTTAAGCAGAAAACCCTTTTCCTATCCGAGCATGACTATTCATTCTTTCAATGCTGATCATAATCTTAAAGTTGGGGCTCTGCCTTCATTAGTAAAATAAATGTTATAATTTTGAAAATAAATCGTTTAGTCTGATGTTTTTAATATTTCAAAAAGTCAATAGATGGTAGTTAGAAATGAGCCGCCAAACAAAAATTGTTGCAGTGGGTGTATTTTCATTCTCCTTAAATTATTTTAGAAATCAAGAAATCGAACATGGCGCTCAATAAGATTTCATATTATTCCTGGCTTTAGATTTCCTTTTTGCGCGCCTAATAATAACAATCATAAATTGATAATTTATATAGCGTTGTACCCAAGTAAGAAACTTTACTCACAGCGTTTTACATAAAATAATAACATAGATATAAGTATTAATGCATTCAATAAACAATCATAACCTAACATCCACACAAATGGCATTACTGTACATATAGACTAAGCCACGTTTATCGTTAGAAGAAATGACGTTGAATTAATTTTGAAAGTAAAGTTTGAAGAGATCTGTTTTTAGCGCACTCTTGAAGGCCTTAGTGGCTAGAATATTGTAATGTGTAATGTTATAATATTCCATTGTTTGGGGGGTGCAAAAAAAGATAAAGACCTTTCGCCAAATGTTTTAGTGCGCTTATAAATAGCAGAGTCAAATCGTATGTATCTAGAAGTGTGTAGATAACGAGTGGGTGCGTAGACAGAGAGAAGTTCAGTAAGATAGAAAGGGCATGAGTCAGAAAAGAAACTTTGACAGAGAACGGAAAATTTGTTATCAATTCGGACTTATATTAGTTATATAGGAACCCAATTAGGTGAGTAAATTAGCGGAGTAATATGGTTGAGTTTTTTTTAAACTCTAAGAACTAACCTTTCAATGCATTTTTTGTGTGTAGCTGAAAGAAAGAATTGCAATAAGCAATACGAGCTAGAACAAGAGCACATACTAGAGTTTTAATGCACTAACTGTTAAGTATTGACGGATTGAGCTGATCTGACAGATGGTGGTGTAGGTAGAGTGACAGATGAGATTGATGAAGATGTTGGTAGACGTATTGTCAGAAATATTGTAGCCAAGATTCCTAGTCGATGTTGTGAACAGTATATCAGAACTAGCTACCTGGATATTCTTCGGAAGAAACAAAGTACAGCGTGATTTATTGTTGCCATAGAGGAATGCTTCGGTCGTGTCATCATTCAGCTAGAGTTTGCTGAACGTCATCCAAGACTTTACCTCACCAATGCACTCCTGCATCAATTGGACAGTGAAGTCAATATCTGAGGGATCAGTGTGAATGTAAAGTTGAGTATCACCTGCAAAGGATTGGCTTTCAACTGATTGCGTTTCCGTTTCTTGCAATAGAAGTAGTTGTCTTGCATACAATACAAAATGACCCGGAGCCAAAACGGGGACCCGAGGCACACCATAAACCAAGTCAGCTCTGTGCAAGAAACAGCCATCTACTGATACCATCTGTGATTGATCTGTTGGACACGCAGGATTGAAACCAAGCCAGAACTGAGCCAGAAGTGAGCCAGAACTGGGTCATAACTGAGCCAGAAGTGAGCCAGAACTGAGTCAGAAATTCCAACGTAATTTTGCATGGTTTTGAGTAGTGTTTGATGGCCAAACAATGAATACAAAGTAACGATCATGCATCTTAAAACAAAAGTTATAGAGTATTATTCGTTGCGATTTGCATAATTTATGTTATCAGTTAAACCACTTTGTTGGTCAAACTTATTAGGAGTAATAGTAAAATTTGTCTTTTAGATATCAGAATAGAAAACATAACTCCTTGTGGCGAGAGTAGTTCACAAGGGAAATAATACACTGGAAACATTTTTCATTTGATCCCCCCCCCCCCCCCCCGCCCTTCCCAGAACTTCTTGTTTTCCAGAAGAGGCACGTCATAACCTAAAAACATTTGTTTAAAGTTTAAAATAATAACTCAAAGATGCTTCATCAAGGTCAACAATCAAACAACTAAACACAACAGACGCATGTTACGAAATAATGCAATTCCCCTTTTATTTTTTTTAATTAAAAAAGTGCGTAAAATTTAGACCCGTGTGAATCGTGATCAAACAATGAATCACATTTAAACAAATATTTGGTGTTATCAAAAGTCAAACTTACACATATGTTAGATATGATGAAAAATTTCCTCACCACATTACGAACATTTTAAAGATTGCATCCGCGAAAAAACTTTTCTCTTTCCTTCTGGCCCAATGGCGGTCCATTTTTTTTTTTTTTGGTGTTCCGTGTGGAAAATTACAAATTTCATTTCGTCATTTGGTTTGTCACGCTCCAATTCAAATAAAGTTGCGGCCTATATAGAATTCATAGGCGTAAACCGAGAAGGTTGGACGAAGCAATGCACTCCTATGACACTCAGTGGCATCACAAGGGGGTGCGATGGGGAGGGCCGACCCGGGTGACACCATCACAAGGGTCTACAACAAAATGTAAAATTCTGTATGTCACCGTTATTTGGAACAGGAGGACTCGGAGGAGTTCTATGGGGCAAGTCGTGGTGGGGTGTCAAAATGAGCTACCGCCCTTGAGGGGCCAAAATTCTGGTCATTATTAGAGGGATTTGTTGTTATTTTTCGAGGAAAAATGCGGAAATAGAGCCGTACTTCCTCCAGGACAGCATTGAGCAAAGCTACGCCGATGGCCACAGTTGAGATTCAAAGCAACATGAAAGAAAAGGATTGTATCAATCTTTTACATGTGTGGGCGCCCCCCCCCCCCCACAACCTCAAAACAAGACTTCTGCCTCAAGTTATTTGGACGACATTGTAAGCGGTCAAGGATTCTGTATTCCTTCTAATAAATAATATTTTTGACACATTTCTTTTTTCTTTTCCAAATTTTAAAGTACAATATCAAGTTTGACGTCATAAGCTTCAATTTTTTTATTTTTTTTATTGGGGTGAGGTTGTTCGTCATTTAAGCTGACAGCTATGAGGAGTTCGCTAGAGTCAATAATAACAAAATCTCGACATGCCCTGATTGAAACATGAACTAAATCTCGGCACTTGTAAGTTGGACAAGATCTTGTCCTTTTATAGGATGGCAGGAAAAATACCGCAATCAAAGTGTTAGAGGTGAATCACATCGAGGCTGACCGTCGGTCTCACTTGAAGAGATCATAAACATTTTTTGTTTCGTTTTGTTTTTTTTTTTTTTAAATTCAACTTTTAAAACCTATAAGGGTACGTATGAGACATATACATCACCAACCCTATTATGATTGTTTTGTTTCGTTTCGTTTCTCTGAGATCAAACCTGGGTGAACATTCACAGTTGTACATTTTAGCTCGGGAAACTTAATCTTTGGCCTTCCGTCTTGAGGATATTTTTCTATCAACCCAGCAGTGGCAGTTGTTGTCCCCCGGGGCAGTAGCTCATGGTGTCACCCGGGGCGGTAGCTCATGGTGTCACCCCCTCACGACTTAACCTATAGAACTCCTCCGAGTTTTCAAGTACCAAATGAAGGGAAAATACAGAATTATACATTTTTGTGTCACCTCCCTGATGCTGTCTCCCGGGGAAGCCCGCCCCACCGCACCCCCTAGTGACGCCACTGCAACCCAGATTTTTTCTTTTCCCGCTATCTGGCTGTTTACAACTTTGGTCACCGACCACGACAATAATAATTAGTATCAAAGATGCGGTGCTCAATGTCCTTCATGCTATAGTGGATTTGGTCACCCTTGGAAGACTCTTTCATGTGACGTCACGGTCAACAAACCCCCACACGTAACTCCTTCACGTACAGCATTTTTTTCTTATTTTGTCAAGATTCCACTGGCGTATGTCTGGGACTGAGCTTTATACAAATCATGATTGAGAATAATTTTTTAAACAATAATTGTATTGATAGATAATACTGCATTTCAAATTTACACCAAATTCAAATTGTATTGATAGCTAATACTGCATTTCAAATTTACACCAAATTGTATTGATAGCTAATTCCGCTCTTCAAAATTAACAATCTTGTATGGCATCAGTCCGCCTACGAAAGACGATAGATTTATCTTTATTATTTGCAGCTCTTGGTGTGGCTGATGAGACCAATCCTTGAGTGGCAATCTCTTCTGCATGTTACACACACGAATGTAGTTGGGCAGTGTTGCCTGGCCTTTCTCCTCGTTCTTTTCCCAACTGCTTCTTCCCTAGATTGCTCCTCTGCTCTTAGTGATCCTTTTTTCACTATAGCCCGCCATGTGGTCCTATCCTCAGCCAGGTTTTCACAGATCTAACAATCTTATAGGTTAAGAAAATTTATAAAAGTTTTCAAAAGGGCAATTCAGATTTCAGCGAAAAAAGACCGACTTACGTATGACCCAATTCCTTTATAACGAGGAGCAGAGATGAGGCGAACATCTGGAAAGGGGAGACTAGTCCCAGCCTCAACCCTGCCGGCCAATGACTCATTCAGGAGGGATGGATACTATTGTCTTCTCCTATCGTGTCTTATCTATACAAAGAATCGAAGAAAGTCATGGAAAAGACGTAAACAAGGTAATGGTTAGCCTGACAGGACGTAACAAAAAAGCGAACGTTTCGACAAAGAGCCTTTTTTCAACGTACATACAATACACAAATAAAACGAATATAAAAAATAAAAACTTAGCTGGGGTGAAATTCAAAGATTCGAATATTTTATTTTTTATATTCGTCTTATCTATATAGACGCTCCTTCCATACATACGCGTATAGCGTCTTACGTTCTTGTAATAACGTATTGTGGCGTGGCGAAGAGTTCAAAGGTCTTGGCTATGAGGGATCTTACTATTTCCACCCACCTTTGTTTGACTAAAAAGTGTCAGGTCCCCGTTAGAAGCTGTGTGGACTCAGGGACACTCTTGGCCACGGGAACAAATCCTTAATTGGTTTTATTGAGACTCGAACACGTGACCATGCGTGCGCGCAATCCGCTCTACCACTGAGCCAATCGAGTTAGGAAGTGAGACACTAGGTTAAAACAAATTTAAGACGACACATAATATATGATGAGGTTCATCAGAGAAATGATGGGCCGAGATGATAAGAACATGCAGAGGCGTCACTAGGGTTGGTGTCACCCGGGGCGGTAGCTCCTGGTGTCACCCCGTCATGATTTAACCCATAGAACTCCTCTGAGTTTTCCAGTGCCAAATAACGGGAATATATAGAATTTTACAGTTTGGTGTCACCCCCCTGATGGTGTCACCCGGGGCGGCCCGCCCCTACCACACCCCCTAGCGACGCCACTGAGAACATGAATGGCTCACAATGCAGGATAATTTATAATTTATTGAAAATAAATGTTACAAATAGGAGCCATTTCTGTTGTTCGATGCAAATAGGGCGTGAATAGAATTTTGACATGGATTCCTGGTGATAAAATAGATTTGAAAAAACAAGGAAGTAAAGGAAAATGTTTTAGTTTGTTGTGTGATGACAAGTCGGCCACTTCTCTCACATCTTGAGTGTCCCGTGGGCTTTTATCTATAATATAGTGTTAATCTAAGTCGGCATTTGGTCGATACTTCCGTACATTTGTTTCTCTCTCTTTATTGCTCACACAGCTGGTATACTTGAGATAATATTTTCTATACTGCCGTCCAAATTAGAGCAGCTCAATATTCGACTATAACCTCAACCAACCGTAGGATTCAACATCACGTGGGATATGACGTCACTACCGTTTTCTTCTCTCCAAATATTTGCTCAATAACATGTGACGTCAGAGACGACCGTCTTCACAACGGCACAGTCCAAATAAGTAGACAGCCGAGAAAAACAAAACAATAACCGCAGCGACTTTTCCTTAACGGTTCAGCAGACCAGAAAGAACCCCACCCCCTCCCACTTCCCATCCACCTTGCCCCCGTCCTTTGCAACACTCTGATTAGCTGCATCGTGCACTTAGAGTCCGACCTACTATGTGAACAGCTATACGTTTTCTCCATTTGTCGGCGTAACGCATCTTGGTATTCATTTTCAATCAGAATCATTACCTGTTGATTAATGACATGCTCAGTCCTTTATAGGCTACATTTTGTTCACTTTAGTAGAGTCTGACTCAAAGTGTGGTATGTGTACTCCATGGGATATGGGAAAATGTTATTTGTTTCAAATTTTAAAATTCTGTTAAGGGGTACACAGATGTTGAAAGTTTGGAAACATTTGGTAAATATTGTGTGCTGACAGGGAATTCAATTAAAAAACGATTCGCTGCCCGCAGGTCAAGGCAGTAGCCAATGGTTGTGAATCTTCTGACCGGGTTGGGGGCGGGGTAGGGCGGATCCTCATAATGTCACTCATCATTCCTGAAAATCCCAAACAGTCTGCCCAGTTAATGATCACCTCTCCCGTGTTCCCCCCGCCCTATTTATTTATACAAGTGCTCTTAAATAATTATGCTTAACATTTAATAAGAGCAAATTTTAACACCCAAAGTCACTGTGACAATTAATTAAGGAAGCGAAACACTCAGCACTTCATGTCTACCGTATCTATTGGTCCTCTGTGTCTATCACAACTAAATTTTGAACTACTTAAATGAGACGGTGTGCCTATCGGATGCATTGTAATTAGCTTCTCTTTAAATGGCAGTAGCTATTTTGTATTTGGTGTTACGCCCAGAGTCCAAAATGTTAAATGGCCTCGGGAGGCAGGCCAGAGTCGGAAGTAAATCTCACGAAGCCTGGCAAACACGATGCTTTATGTCATGCTATAACACATCATGGCTCGTGTTTTGTAACTCAGTCATTGGCCAGGAATTTTTCTTCGAAATGACGGGCCAAAGTAGCGTTTAAAAAAAAAAAGTGATTTCCTGAATGGCCTTCCCATTCGAGATTGTGATTAGCCGAAATTCGAGCTTTCACCCTAAGACGACGGTGTCCAGTTTACTTAAATTATAATAATAATAAAATAAAACTTTGCTATTTTTAAACAGGTAAAATTTTAAACTACATCCTCATTACTCAGTGCATTATTATGAATACGATCAACAGAGAGACATTTTATTTCAAAGCAGCCACAATTGGGCCGCTTTAATGAGATATTAGTGGATCAAGGGCATCGAGTGTGCAAACCGCCCACAACACATCAAACACAAAACAATAATTGCAGTTATTGATTGAAGTAGCCCAAATGTGTGTTTAACAGAAAACAACCAACGATTAAAGTCAACCAACTGTGTATCAAACACAACTCAGTCATTGATTGAATACAGCAATCTAAAAGATTTTTCAAATAGATCCCAATTTAGGACCAACATCCAGTGGCGTCACTAGGGTAGGTGTCATCCGGGGCGATAGCTCATGGTGTCACAGTCACACCGACAGAACTCATCCGAGTCTGCCAGTGCCAAATAACGGGAACATATAGAAGTTTACATTTGGTGTCACCCCTTGTGATGGTGTTACCCGGGTTGCCCATCCCACCGCTCCTCGCTAGTGACGCCACTGCCAACATCCCAACTCTCCCCCATCTTAATCCCCATTTCAGCTATTGAAGGCCATGGGGTCTGTGACATCAGACCTTTAATTGATTACGGGTGGGTTTTTTCCCCCTGGTGTTATTTTGTCCAATTTATCTAGTGACCCATGAACACCCATGCACAGTGGTTCTTAAACTTTATTTGTTCCATGGGCCAAATAAATTATTTTATCCCTTATTTATTAATTAAACTTGACATGACCGTGTTTATTATACTTATTTCTATAAGATCTTCTAAAATAGAAATTTTTGTTTTGTTTTAAAAATAAATGATTTATAATTAGATAATCCTACATTGATAAATAACGTATACAAATATTCCATTAAAAAGTTTTTTCGCAATAAAAAAAAAAATATTTTGAATTAAATAGAAAAAATATTTTACATTTCAGCATTAAAATTGAGCTATTAATATTTCAAAAATTTTCACATGGAATAAATTAATAGAAATAGAATTCTGTAATAACTAGAGTCTTGCACACTTTGATTGATATTTAAAGCATGCCATGTCTTATGCATTATGCGTTGACTTTAAATGATATGCTAAGTTCTATGTAAACAAATTTATACTTTAATTATTCAAGTATTATTTATTTGAGGATGGTATGTCACAACAGTGGCGACACTCGGGGTGCGGTGGGGGCGGGCCGCCCCGGGCTAACACCATTCCATGTGCTCCCATTATTTGGCATTGGGAAACTCGGAGGAGTTCTATGGGTTAAGTCGTGATGGGGTGACACCATGAGCTACCGCCCCGGGTGACACCAACCCTAGTGACGCCTCTGTGTCACAGTACAAACTATCCAAAAGATTATTAAAGAATTTAGAGATACATTTCAAATCAATAAAAATTTCTCCTAATCTACAACTTACTGGAGAACTAAAGGTGCCAAATTTGAAGCTCATTTATTTATCTAACCGCATCAGAGCCACGAAAATAAATGTTGCTGACTGCTGCCTACAACATCGACAAACTTTAACACAAAATCGTAAGATAAAAAGATTCCACACGTTTTTTGGGTGGACACTAATTAATATAAACTTTCAAAACATCTTGATTCATCAACTCCTGGGGGAGGGGGTGGACTTGGTGGACTTGGCACTCGAGGCCCTGGCTGCCCTCTGATGTGTCCGTGCCATTTAAGACAGTACTGGACACGCCAAAACTGGAGACAGCTATGACGTAAAATGAAACTCTTGACGTCACAAACGGACAACATATCTTTTAGTATCTCACCCTTCAGGACCACTTTTGGCTCGCCAGGAGTTAAGCAGGTTACGGATGAAAAATATGTTTGTGTTCTTAAGTTTTTAAACGCTTATCAATGTGTGGTAAATACATAGGCCAAAAAGACGACGGAGGCTTAACTTGGCAGACATCGTTAGGAAAATGGTGTAGTAATATATGTGTATGTGTGTGTGTTTGAGTGTGAGTATGTGTGTGTGTGTGTGTGTGTGAACAAAGTGTTCCTTAAGGTATACCTAACATTATGATAAAAAGAAAGGAAAAAAAAACAAACCACACATCAACAGTTTAAACTTGTATGCATTTATTGAACTAAAACAAGAAGATTGATTTGTTTTTTCATTTTTTTTTAAACATACCAGTGAAAACCAGTCATGTCCTGACATTTAAATGTTAACGCCCTCTTTCACCTACACACGTACACACGCACGCACACACACAACTCCAAAGTAGCAAGCCATCGTTTTCATCTCATTTCAGCAAGGATTAACTCCATTTGATGTTCCAAATAGTTATTTAGTTATATTGCATGTCCTCTAAAACCTTACACACAAAAAGTTCACGTCTACCACACACACACACACACTAGAGAGTAGGGTGGGGGCTGAAAGTACTCTCTATTATTGAACTAATCTCTCTGCGCGAGTTTATCTTAGTGGACACTCGTCAATAATCAAAGTGAACCATTTCCTTTCAAGTCCAATCTCTGATCACAACACTTGACGTCCTCCGAGAGAAAAGCAGGTTTATTTGTATCCTCTAGGCTAGAGATTTCCCCATTCAAGTACAAGATTAAAACCCAAGAGCTTCTGAAATGCTTCCTTTTGGTTCCGTTTGGGCACGCATCTTATTATTCTGGCAGATGAAAAATATCATAGTGAACCATTTATTCTCCCAACGTTCCTTTATACGTTACAATAATAAGTTTAAGGCCATTAAAAAAAAAGTTCTAGCCTTAGCTACCAACATTTTATTTTCATAGGTTCGGCCTAAGTGGTCTTAAAATTTTAAGTGACTATGTAGAATGGCAACCAATGTTCCCTTTAAGCTGCGCGTCTGCGCAGATATCTGACCAATGCCACGCAGCAGTTTATTATTATTACCGCGCAGCAAATTTTGTAAATTTATGTACTCACAATGGAGATGATTTTTTTTTTCCTTTGCACACGGACCAACGAACCTACAGGGAACATTGACCAACAGCCCAAATATTTTTGAGATCATAATTTAACAACAACCTTAAATGTAATCTAAATAATCCATTTTAATTTAATGGGGGAAAAGCAAAAAATAAACTACGGGCTCTAGATCTAGCCTACTTTGGACGCCAGCTCACAATGTTGAAACTTACGCATTCCCGACAAATATTAAAATATAATAAGCTATATATCTAAACTTTATCTTGAAGGATATTAACAAAAGCATTAGTTTAAAATGTAGATTGTGCACATTGACGTGAGACTTTAAAAAGATCTTTAAAGAATAAATAATTGAAAGGCACGTAATCGAGTGACACCAAGTGCTTCTTAAATAATCTAACAATCTCGTATTTAAAATTTAAAAAAAATAAAAAACGTTGACATTTTGTATAGATCTCTATATATATCAAGTTATTTGCAAGATATGATGAAATTTTTGAGGACAGCGGAATCTTGAAGAATTAAAAAAAATAAGGAAAAGACTTCCTTCGTTTTCTTTTTCATCGATTTTGGCGGAGGCTGGTATAAATCGCATATAATAGGTAAAAATTATAAATTAATATATTTATTAGGGCTGCGGAAATTAACAATTAATTTCTTGATTAATTGTCAAAAAAGTTTACCGATTAAAAGTTTTTTTTTTAATGTACAAACTTCTCCATTAAAAAAAAATCATTTTTCAAGTGTAAACTTTAAAATAATTTGTTTTATAAGGAAAATGATATAAAAAATAAACATAATTTTTACTTAATTAGCAATAACAAAATTTAAATTCATTAACATTATATTGAACTACTTATATTTAAATATATATCTCCTAAAAATATTACATTTTTTAAATTTAAAATTTAAATTTTTATTTTTAGCTTTAATCAAAATTATCGATTAATTAATCAATAAGTTTTCAAAAGTTAACGATTAAATTTAAATTAATCGATAACAGCCCTAATATTTATATATGTATTTAATAAGTGTTATTAAATTATTCTACACATGACTAATGTTGTATCTATTATCTGTTGACCCATGCGAAAATTAAAAATCAACTCGTGTGAAAAGTTACACAGCATCTATTTTGTGTGCAATATTTTACCACATATGCTACGCGGTGATTCACAGCTACATCGCGGTTTGGATCACACATCTGCGCGGAACAATGCACCTGACCCCCATTCGCTCTGAACCAAACATCCCAGAGATTTACTACTATTATACTGATTGCTCTTTATTGTAAATAAAAAAGGGGGGATATATATGTTTAATTACCAAACATTTTTAAAATTATTTTAAAATACGAAATGATATGATTAATATCAATGAATACGCATTAAAAATTTTAAAATCCAAATATATTTTAAAATAAATATGTTTTGTTCCATCTATCTTTAGAAAAGTTGTTTTTAATTAACCGCCTCTATTTTTTTTCTTAAAATAGAACGATCACCCGTTTTGAGACTTCCGGGTCAAGGTTGAAGATAGTAACTAAGAGTTGGTGCGATAACATAGGCATTAATAACTTGTGTTCAAGTGTTGGAGAAAGACGTATTTAAAAGAGACTCTCCTCGATGAATAAATGAAATTGGATTGAAATATTGAAAGGGCTACTTTAGTGGATATAATTCTATCATGGGAGGATCTCATTTAAACTGGCGTTTCCTTGCATGTGTTGTAGGACTAAACGTTATTTCACTGGTAAGTCCAGAATTTGAGGCAGGTGCAGGTGGCTATGACTATATTATCACTACTGTTCATTCAATTAAAAACGTAATTAGTTAATATTATTTCAAAGTAACAGTTAATTAAAATTTAAAATAGACGTACTGCAATTATTAAGCTCGCATATATTTTTTTTCAAAGCCTATGTCAATGTCATTCTACTTTCTACATTACATAGTACATACGTTACATAGTCATAGACTGTATGTCATAGTCATATTATTTTATAATGCTAATTCTTATAATGAATAATGACTTATATAATAATTAATAATATAGTATAAGTAACAAGTTAACAAGAGTATAATATAGGACTGCAGCCTAAATTATGAACTGAACATAGTTTACACAGTAATTCAGTAATAGAAATAGATGGATTGTATAAGGAAGTGATAGTGAATATAATATAATTATAGTATAGTTTAATAGTAAAAGTTAGTAATTAGTTGGTGTATACTACTAAAGTCTGAAGAGTCAGCACTACAATACAATACTCGATATAGTCTCTACTAGTGACTTTCAGTCTGAGAGTAATGCTGTGTATGTGTTAGTCCTATTATTATTTAAATACTCTTTGACTGTGTACAGTACAAAGATACAATAACTCTGAGCATAATTGAATGGGTAGTGATAGAATGTCAAATTTTGGTTTAAAAAACAAAACAAAAATTATCAAGTTTCATTATGACATGAAAAATATATCATGAAAGTCATTCCTCACCACTGAGTCACCTACTCTATAATCGCTATTATAGAATCAGGCTGAACCGTAGTTTTCCAACCGTGACATCACATTGACACTACTGGTGGCTTGTTGAGAGTTGCCTCCCTTAAATAATGTTTGTTTTCTTATTTTTACGATTACCTCCCCTACCGCCAGAATCTAATGAATTTAACAATGGAAAGGATGGGATTGTGATCATACGAGTATAGAAAAACAGGACAAAAGTGGTGGGGTTGTAGGGGAGGACCCACCCTCCCCTAACTTAATATTTAATTACAAATTAATGAACAAGAACAGGGTGGGGTGAAGGGGAGTGGCACTCCCCTCACCTTCTACAATCTAAATATATAAATATGCGGAACTATATATTTCCTAGAATCCCCGTACACCTCTAAATTCCTGTTTTTTTGCACTACTTTTATGGCAGCCACATGCCATAGCAACAAAGATGGCCATGTGAAATGACCTTATTTTGGCCCGGTCGGGATAGCACATTTTCACCAATGTTTTCTCTAAAGTTTGTTGATCTGTGTGCAAAGTAAAGAAACTAATGTGAAAAGTTGCACAGTATACATTTTTGTGTGTAATATTTTATAAACCACTGCGAGGTGATGGTCAGATATCTGCTCGGCCACGCAACTGCCCAGCTTTAAGGAAACATTGATTTTCACCTAGAATTGTGATGTGAGGAAAAGGTCATAATTTAACATTATGATTTTATAGTTTTGCCTGCCAAAACCCAAGTACTCGGCTCAGTTCACACACAGGTTGGCTCTATTATTATTAGTAAAAAAGCTTTTTACTGTATAAATTATAATTCCTAAGTTATATTTTTAGGTAGGTGAAACTCAGCCAGACTGCACTATGAAAAGATAACCACTTATATTTTATTATTGATCAATCCAAACAATGATAGAGCAAACTGCTTGTAAAGCCATATACATTAACAAATCTTAAAGTAGTTTCTGTTAACAAATATTTAATAAAACTAAAGAGGAAAATATTAATTTCTATTACTAATTTGTGAGACATGGGAAAGAGAGATTAAAATGATTTAATTCTTCGTTATAAAATAATTAGACTATTCACAGCCAAAGTTTTATATTCCATTATTAAATCTTCTAATTAACGCCTTAGCCATCACAGTTTGTTCAGACCAAGGTTAAAAATTTTGATTAAGCAATAAGTGGAATAGAAATAAGGATCCTCTATAAATGAAACCATTTATAGACTTCATTTCTAATCATGGACGAATCGCATAGCTGGCTCTCAAATTAATAAGTGCAAGAGATGTGTGCTTTAAGAGCTTACTTTCTTTGTTATTAACCAGTTCAGGAAAATTGCTAATTTCGCTACTTATTTATCTTTTAAACTTAATTAATGTAATGCTACTGTTCCTTTTTTGTCTCTTTATTCAAGGCACATTTATATTGTGTGAAAGAAAAAGTTTGATAATGCTTTTTTCAGTTTAAATTTTAAATCCAATCAATTTATTTTTTAAAAGATATTCTAACAATTTATTATAAAATGACCAAATTAAGACACTCTCTGTTTAGGTAAAATGTAAAGCGAGTCGCGGGTTCGTGCCGTGGTGCTGGCAAGGCCCCCGGGGCATTGTGCTAACCACACAATCCCATGCTCGTTAGTGGTCAATGAAACTTGTGAATCCTACTTCACTTGCTTCCATGGACCTTCATGGTCTTTTTTTTTTTTTTTTTAAATTAAAAAAAAAATCCCCAGCTGTGTAAAGTAATTAATACCCATATACAAATGAGTATTTTTATCTCTTGGTCAAATGGTATATGCTGTGGCTGGTATATATATAATATATAACTCAGGTTTAAAAGAAGTTAAATTTTGACAGAGAAAAAAAAGTTATTTCAATGAAGCCAGAAATAAACAAGGCACTTGACCTCGGGACTTCAGTTACAACCCTTAAGTGCTTAGTCTAAATAACAGCTGATGGCCAGATATGTGCATTTTTTTGTGTAGCATTATTTTTTTTGAAAACAAAAAGTAATGACATTATGTTTGATTTAAATTTAGTTGTTTTTTTAAAAATTATAAACATTAGGTGACATCAGTCACATACATTTATTGTAACACATAGCTCTGTAAAATGAACCTGCAAGATCATTTTCAAAACGTTCATTAATTATTGAGAGATAAAAAGAATAGAATAAATAGTAAAGTACAGCTGATCAAGTTCATTTTTATGTAACCTGAACCACTGACTTAGTGACCTCATTAATATTAATGGGCCTTTCTGTGTGTGTTGAGACATTATCAGCCACCACTGAAACCTTTATTAGGCCAGCATTCTGTTTATCTTTAGCTTTTATCAGCCCTAAATTGAAGTGGAAGTTACAAGAACAACATTCATCTCATAATTGATGAACTCTTTAAAAAAAAAGGCAGTAGGAGTTATTTGTCATTCATCTCACTAGTTTAACAATTTACTTATTCATCTGTATAAAACAAATTGATGAATAATGAATTTTAGTGTTATTCTATTCCATAAAATATTTGGTTTGATAAGTTTAGGTTTTTCCCCCCAGTCAAGAGATCATTTCACAATACATAACATTTCACAATATTTCAAATATTTTTTTATTCTTTGATATCTTGCTTGAGTTTTAAGCTTATCTTTTTCAACATCCACTTAACATATTAAACTGGAAAGTTCTGGTATTTTAACTGTTAATAAAGAACTTTCTAACTTTTTATTACAAATATCAATGGTAAAATTTAATCATTGTCCCTGGAGATTTCAAAATAGAATTACAAATATTAGTACATTTTGAAGAAAATATATTTTTTTGTGTATACATTTATTCTTTACAAAAGTAAAACTTCAAGTAGAAAGGACTATGTTAAAATCACCATCATTGGAGAAATAAATTAAATATAGCAAACCTTTTTTTTTTTAAATTATAAAAAGGAAAGTGATTACAATTTCTTTAAAAGAAAAAAATAATAATAGTTAACTATTTAAGAAAGCAATAATTTATGTGTCTACCAATTTATAAGGTAAAATAGAAGCTCAGCCAGGTAAGACTAAAAGAATAAATAAATAATTATTCTTTAATTTAGTTAATTTGCTACACTCTCATTTCAGCCAGTTATAAAGGTTTCAGAACCAGGACAAACACTGTGTCTAGAGTGATACAAAGTTTATAAATCTCCCCTGATTTGCTCATTGCTCTATCTCACTTGCATCAAAAACTTGTCTTTTTATTAGCATGTGCAAGAGCATGTATAACGTTTTAGATTACAAATTCAATGTACCAGTTTCATGTGGTTGTTACAACTAATTTTTCTTCATTTCCTAGTGCAATGGTGACTGTATATGGTATGGACAGTGCGGATACAACACTGGAATTGCCAAAGACAAAAAGCTCAACTGTAAATATAGTGGCCCACCTCTACCCTTTCAGACACCTGAAGGAGAGAGACTCTTTGCTGAGAATTGTCCAAACCTCTACACTGGTAATTATTGAACTGACTTCCTTAAGATTACATTTTTACTGTCTTTTTAAACCATCAACAAATGTGAATAACAATGAATATAATAAAATGATTTAAGAAAAAAAAGACCGTAAACAAAATAAACAACAATTCTTAATCACTTCAGCATAGGTTTAATGCATCTTTATTAAAGCACTGTAGGAATGAATTTTATTTTTGGATGACCCCAAAATGGTTAATGTTGAGCATCCTTAGAAAGGAAATGTATGTTTCATCTCATTGTTTTTGGGGTGGTATTATGTTTGAATACTATGGGTGAGTCTTTATTTCTGTGATGTAACTCTCTTCCAGGGCCTAGGGTAAATAGATGTTGCTCTGTCTTTATTTCTGTGATGTAACTCTCTTCCAGGGCCTAGGATAAATAGATGTTGCTCTGTGTTTATTTCTGTGATGTAACTCTCTTCCAGGGCCTAGGATAAATAGATGTTGCTCTGTGTTTATTTCTGTGATGTAACTCTCTTCCAGGGCCTGGGGTGAAGACATGTTGCTCCGATGATCAGATGGTAACTCTGAACACTCAGATAGCTGTCCCTAGACAAGCTTTGCAACGATGCCCTAGCTGCCTGCACAATTTCTTGAGTGTCTGGTGTTATTTAACATGTGGGGATAAGCAGGTGAGTTTTAAAATGATTATAAGGGTTGATATAAGTTGACTGACAAATGTGTTAAAAATTTTGCTTAGTGCCAAGGGCAAGGGGTAAATAACATTTTAAAAATTCATAACAATCTTTGCCATAATTATCTTAATCTGAGCACAATTTAAAAATTAAAACTTATACCAAATTCCTAAAATTGCATACTAGATTTAGAGCTATCTAATTATTTGTTACATTGAATTACCCACCCATGACCTATTTGGATTTGGTTACAATAATGCTACATGAGAAATGGTGCTTTGAATAGTGCATTGCATGTCGGTATTCATCTCTTTAACCCTATATTTTTTCTCTCTACACATATAGTCAGAGTTTATGTCGGTGAACTCCACAAAACCTTACATTGATCCCGAAAATGTCACCCATGATGCAATTGTTGCTGTTGAGTACGCCATCGGCACAGACTCGGCACAAGGAATGTTCAACTCCTGCCGTAATGTTCAGGTTAGTTGGTTGGTGATCAGTTAGCTCCTTGCACAAATTGACAATTGTTGGGCAATGTTCCCTCTAAGGTTTGTTGGTCTGTGTGCAAAGTTGTGCATGGCATCCATCTTTATCTGCAGTATTTTACAAAATTTGCTGTACGGTAATTCTTAACGGCAGCGCAGCGTCAGTAACATATCTGCGTGGCTGCGAAGCTTAAAGGGAATATTGTCGATCGGAGAACTTCCCTAGTAAAGCTACTTTATTCTGATTGAAAGCAGACAATTTTTGAAATATTTCATGTTGAACAATCTGCAGATGCCAAGCACCAATGAACCGGCCCTGTCGATTCTATGTGGGGAGGATGCGGACACATGCACAGCCAAGCGCTGGCTGGATTACATGGGGACAATTCAAAATGGCCAGGCACCCTTCGACATCCACTTCCATCTGGATAATAAAAACATCACTATAAATGGTGAGGACCATGACTTGAGGTTATACCATAGTGGGATGAGTTTCTGCTTTTAGGTTTTCCCATGTGTTTGATGTAATCAATATCCTACCTACACTGATTGTGAATAAAATAAAAGGTTGTAACAAATTGGTGAGAATTTCCCAAGTGATTGCAGTGAGTAGGCCTGAGAATAGAACGATGATTTTCAATATATATTTTTTTAAAGCAAATCTGAAATTTTAATGTGTTGATTTCATCATTTCAAATTTCCTCTTTGTTCTTATCTCTAAGGCTTTCCATTCTACCTTTATGAATCGTCATCACTCGCTCAACTGGGTTCTGTATGTAAATGATGGTGATGTAAAAACCTCCAAATATTTCCTCTTTCAGGAACACAGCTCTCGCCCTTAGACATTGAACCCGTCCCATGCAGTCAGGCCCCCTCCAACACCACCGAACCTTGCAGTTGCCAGGACTGCATAGCTTCCTGTACCCCGACCCCTCCGCCCACCCCCCCAGAGGCCCCCTGTGAGATCCTGCACATTGACTGCTACTACTTCATCTTTGGGGTCATCTACGCAGTCTTTGTCCTGGTGTTTGGCTGCTATTCCATCTGCTACAACATCATAGTGCAAGACTCCCTGCGCCTGGAGGAACCAGGAGAGGAGGACACCCCAGGGTGTTGTGGGAAGAGAGGTGAGTAGGATTATAATTAGATTTGAAGTTTGGGGTTTTTGGGTCAAATTTATACTCCATGTTGGATGTTATTTTTTTGTATCATTTTGTTTCATCTATTTCCCTCATTGACACTTGTTGAAAAGTTAAATTTGCTAAATGAAATATCTGTTTTTTTTAGTAGCATTTTGTTTCATCTATTTCCCTCATTGAGACTTGTTGAAAAGTTAAATTTGCTAAACAAAATATCTGTTTTATGTCAAAGCCTAAAATAGCTTTGCCATCGTTTGGTGGCCTTTTACCTTACAGGTTGGGCTGTGACCAGGAATGCCCGCAAGCAGCAGTACCTGGAAAACATCAGCAAAGACCAGCTGGGATGCTGTGAAAACATTGGGGCCAAAATGGAGGCCTTCCTGGAGAGATCATTTAGAAGATGGGGATATTTCTGTGCCATCCACCCATTCATTGTTTCTGTGAGTCTCAGATGTTAATTTATTCAATAACCGTTAGTCTGACACTCTCAATTAATTTAATAAATGTATTGGAATGTTGTTAATTAAAAGACTTAATATAAGTATTATATTAAAAATCTGGAATAGCAAAATCTATTCTCTGAAGATTTTAGTTTACTAGTGATTTTTTTGTTGCAATAAATAATAAGAGAATAGAAAAGATTTCATCTAGTACATTAAATAATATTCAATAATTTAATAATATTATAATATTTCCAAAAATAGCTTATCAAAGCTGGAAATAGATTTGTAAAGTATTTTTATCATGGAGAAATAAAGTATTGAGGCTTTTAAAAGAAAAAAAAAATTACTTATTACATTGATCCATTCCCTTGATTAGATCACAATGACTTATTACATTGATCCATTCCCTTGATTAGATCACAATGACTTATTACATTGATCCATTCCCTTGATTAGATCATCGTCTTGGCAATATTTGGGGGCCTTTGTGCCGGAGCTGCATTCTTCACAGTGACCACTGACCCAGTCAAGCTGTGGTCATCCCCTGACAGCCGGGCTCGGACAGAGAAGAACTACTTTGACTCACATTTTGTGTAAGTTCTGGATTTCCCCAGTCCACACAGGGTTGTCTCAGCCCATGTCTATTATCAAGCACTATTGTTTTTTTTCTCCCTCTCACTAACATGTTTATTGTGTAACAGTTGTATTTGTATTATTTGTTTCTGTCTGTCACTTGGCTGTTCTGTCAACACTGTGTAACAGTTGTATTTGTATTTTTGTTTCTGCCAGTGACTTGGCTGTTCTGTCAACACTTATGTTCCTATTTTATGCCCCCATCATAAATTTGGTAAACTTTTAAAATATTTCTCATCTCTCCTTTACTCTTCCAGTCCATTTTACCGCACTGAACAGCTGATCATCAGTAGACCTGACAACAAGACGATTGTTGAGTGGAAGAACCTCAACTACACCAACCTGTTTGATAAAACATTCTTGCATGAGGTAATGAGGCCCTTTATGCCTTGACAAAATTGGCAGCTTAGAGGTTCTAAGTTAAATTTTTGAAAAAATTTATTATTGATCCATGTATCAATATAATGTTAAAAATAAAATATGACAGCTGTGTAGTAAGACAATTTAGTAGGAAGTACAAAATAACAATGTTTTAAATCTGTATATGCTGACTTAACATCAAATTTTTAAACATGAATACCTCAGTTTGACCAAAAGCTCACATAGAACCTGTTTATTCTCAGGTGGTGAAATGTCATTTAACTCTTGAATATGGGGATCCTGGTATTGTTATTCTTGTTCTCGAATGAAAAATTCTTTGACCCACATTTCAGATTCTGGACCTCCAACTGGCTATAGCAGAACTGCAGACGGAGTACGAGGGTAAGAATGTCAGCCTGACTGACATCTGCTTCGCTCCCCTGAGTCCTGAGAACAACAACTGCACCATCCAATCCGTGCTCAACTACTTCCAGAACTCCCATGAAATGTTGGACCTGGAGGCCTGGGACGATTACGGCTGGTTTGTTGTGGCCAAGTACCTGGATCACTTTGAGTATTGTGTGCAGTAAGTCATTGATCTTATTGGTATGTTTGTTGTGGCCAAGTACCTAGATCACTTTGAGTATTGTGTGCAGTAAGTCATTGATCATATTTGTATGTTTGTTGTGGCCAAGTACCTGGATCACTTTGAGTATTGTGTGCAGTAAGTCATTGATCTTATTTGTATGTTTGTTGTGGCCAAGTACCTGGATCACTTTGAGTATAGTGTGCAGTAAGTCATTGATCATATTTGTATTGTTAAAGTGACTGTCTGTAAATAACTCCATTATTGATTGCATTATAATGGCATGTGGAACAATTAAATGACAATAAATGCATTGAGTGATGAGATTTATATGTGTTACGAGTGGGTTGCTTTTGGCTCACAAAATTACAAACCTGCCAAATCTTTTACAATCTGATTTAAACTTATATCATTTACTACGACTGTTCAGTCTATAAATAAATAATATTGCTTTCTTTTTTTTATTTGCTCGACAGATCGCCCTTCTCCCTGAATGACACAACCAAACTACACACACCCTGCCTGGGTACATTTGGAGGACCTGTATTCCCATGGGTGGCCCTGGGAGGTTATGAGGGTAATGTCACCACTCTCTGCTGTATGAACCTTTCACTGGGTGCTAGTCGCGGAATGAACCTTCCACTGGGTGCTAGTCGCTGAATGAACCTTTCACTGGGTGCTAGTTGCTGAATGAACCTTTCACTGGGTGCTAGTCGCTGAATGAACCTTTCACTGGGTGCTAGTTGCTGAATGAATCTTTCACTGGGTGCTAGTCGCTGAATGAACCTTTCACTGGGTGCTAGTTGCTGAATGAACCTTTCACTGGGTGCTAGTCAAAATTAAACGTTGATTTTTATCTGTACTTGCAGCTTGATAACAAATTCACAGAAATTAAATGGATTAGAATTTTGCTTTTTTTAAAATTTTAAAAAGTGATTTAAATATAGAAATAATGACACTCTAAATAGAATATAAATCCCAAGCTCAACAGATAATGTTTTACTTACTCTTCAGGCAAAGCATACAGAACAGCCAACGCTCTAGTCATTACCATTCTAGTCAACAATCATTTGGATGATAAGCTCAATGGTCCTGCCAAGGCCTGGGAGAGCAAGTACATAGAGTTTATGAAGAACTACACGGCTGAACATCCAGACATTCACATTGCTTTCTCCTCCGAGGTGAGTCCTGATCAGGTTTTATCACCTGCATCTGAAAACAAGCTCACAGGTTCAAAATAGTAAAATTCATGTAAAAAATAAAATTGTCTTTATTCTTTATGATTTGCTTTTTTTGAAATTAAATCAATGTTTAACCAAACAACATAATTAATAAAATTGAATTTTAAAAAATCTTCCTTTAGCTGTCTGTCAAACAAAGCTTAAGTAATTGTTAGTTCCCTAAAGAACTAATTAGTTCCAATCTCTTTCCTGCTGTGTTGTCTCAGAGGTCTATAGAAGATGAGATCAAAACTTAATATGTTGTAGTTTTATTGTAACTGTTAGTTACCTAAATATTTAAAAACTAATTAATTCCCATCACTTTCCTGTCAGAGTTCTATAGAAGATGAGATCAAAACTTGAAATGTAGTAGTTTTATTGTAATTGTTAGTTACCTAAATACCTTAAAACTAATTAATTCCCATCACTTTCCTGTCAGAGGTCTATAGAAGATGAGATCAAAACTTAATATGTTGTAGTTTTATTGTAATTGTTAAGTTACCTAAATACCTTAAAACTAATTAATTCCCATCTTTTTCCTATCAGAGGTCTATAGAAGATGAGATAGATCGTGAGAGTGAGAGCGACATCCTCACAATTCTTCTCAGCTACCTCATCATGTTTGGCTACATCACCATCACACTGGGCCAGTACACAGACCTGTCTAGGATTCTGGTGAGTTGGATCATGGGATATGTCGGTGGTTGTCAATATTGAAAGTCCAATTTTTGACTTAACACAAGATTGACTTGGGACACAAGCAAGGACAGAACATCTTTATAAGAATCTCTTCTCACTGCACTTTTCCTCACACTAGTTTCACTCTTTTGAACTGTATTAATATTTTGATAGTCCCAGATATTAATTCATCATTATTTTAATATCACAGTTCAACATTTAATTCATCATTATTTTAATATCAGAGTTCAACTGACTGTTACTTTGAGAACTATACATTTTTTAAGCATTTAATTTAAGGGATGGGTCAGTTTGATTTTATTTTATTTTCTGGTCGTGGGGAGGGGGTCAACTAATATAACAGATTTTGGTTGTTTTTGTTTAGTCCTCAAGTTTCTTGCTTTTGTCATCAGTTCCTTTTGTTTCCACAGCCCCTGTTAATGACATCTGTATGGTTAAAAATAATGATAATAAATTGGTATTTTTATATATTGATTATTGTTGTTGTAGGATGTA
Source organism: Radix auricularia (assembly GCA_002072015.1). Taxonomy (NCBI): domain Eukaryota; kingdom Metazoa; phylum Mollusca; class Gastropoda; family Lymnaeidae; genus Radix; species Radix auricularia. The sequence continues at coordinate 74,097 of MUZC01000947.1, forward strand.
ATTTATATATTATTGTTGTTGTAGGTTGATGCCAAAGTTTCCCTTGGTTTGTCTGGTGTGCTGATTGTCCTGCTCTCTGTGGGTGGATCCCTGGGCTTCTACAGCTACATTGGGATCCCATCAACACTCATCATTGTGGAAGTGGTTCCCTTCTTGGTCCTGGCTGTCGGTGTGGACAACATATTCATCCTGGTACAGACCTGCCAGGTAAGACATGTTAACTGCCTCTTGGGCCATCCATATATACATTGTTAAAGTTTGTCCTTTAGTACACAAACAGAATAATTTGTTTTAATGAAAGTCTTTAAACTATTAACATGAAATCATATTTCTATTAATTTCAAACAATGACTGCTATGAAGAATACATTTTAAATAAAATGAATAATTGTTAAAGTAAGTGAAATGATTATTTGTAGTATGAATTATTGATTTGGATGCTTATTTTTTCCTCATCCCAGAGGGAGACCTTGAAGGAAGGGGAGAGTGTTGAGCACAAAATTGGTCGTGTGGTTGGTAAAGTCGGACCAAGTATGTTGCTGACCAGTTTGTCCGAGTCCCTGGCATTTTTCCTAGGTAACCATTGGAAGTTATTTTTATATTGTACTTCACTGCTCACACTTGTCCTTTTCTCCCTTTCTGTTTATAAACTGTGCACATGTTAAACTGCCTTGACCTTGTCATAAATGACCAAGAATGGTTGTTATTGCTGTAGATTTTTTTAGGAGATACATAATAGTGAATGGCTTCAGTCCAATGCAGTGATAGTAAAGATGAGGTTAGGCAAGGATTGAAATAAAAATTTTATTCATAAATCCAAAGAACAAAGCATGTTATTTATTTGATTTGAGATCCCTTGATAAGATCTAATGTTAAATTCTTGAAATTCTTTATTTGATTGATATCTTCTTTTATTTTTTTTCTCCCCAGGAGCTCTCACCCAGATGCCGGCAGTGAAGGTGTTTTCCTTGTATGCAGCCATGGCGGTGCTGTTTGATTTCATTCTACAAATCACCATTTTCATATCACTACTGACAATAGATGCCAAACGCCAGGAGGTAGGACGAACTGCATTCTTAAATAAAACAAGCAGAAAGTATTGTGGTGTGGCATCAATTACAATAATAAGTTAATCTAATTATACATTCATTATAATTGTATAGTACCAGCAATAATTTTATCTCATCACTGGGCCCACCAATAACAACTTAAGTATTTGATAATTGTTAGTCATATGCTCCTGAGAAATAAGTCTCTCTTAACTTAAATGATAGTAATATGTAAAGGTGTTACAAGTAACTACCTAAATTAAACCCAATGACAAAATAATCTTGTAATTGTCCTTTGAATAATTTCTCCAAACATATTATGTTCCCTGTCCATGAATTCAAACTCTGTTGATTGATTTCTTCCACCAGTCCAACAGAATTGATGTCATCTGCTGTAATAAGGTACCACTCAAAAAGCGCAAGCCAAGAAATGGCCTCCTGTACACATTTGTTAAAGAATACTACTCCCACTTTTTAATGAAGGAGTGGGTCAGACCCATTGTCGTAAGTATATTTATTGATGTGCATTCATCAAGTTTGGTTTAACAAACTTTTTTTAGAGAGATGAGTTACATTAAAATTACTGTTAATATTCAGCATGTACTGTAGTGTTTATTTTTAAAAGAATGATTCTTTTATTGAACTCTATGAAAAAACTTTAGAATACCAAGGGGATATTTTTTGATCTAACTGTTGGTGGATGTATGGCTTGTTGTAATGTAATGTCAGATCTTGACTTCAGAAATTGTTTCTCAGTGAACACAAATGTTCTTTTTGTAATTTTTGTTTTGTTTTGAACTTGCATTTCATCTTTCATCCACTTATGCTTTAATAATTCACTTTCTGACACCCCCCCCCCCCTCCAGATGCTGACGTTTGTTGGCTGGTTCTGTGCAAGTGCTGCCATGACTTCTAAAGTTGAGATTGGTTTGGATCAAGCCCTGTCTATGCCCAAGGTAATTCTGAAATTGTATACCAATCTTTTTTTCTGCTCTGTTAGCTCTTATTTTAACATCCTTATTTAAGAACACCAATTTAAAGGTCATGTTCTACATTTTCCTCACTCTGTGATAGTTTTTTTTAAATCTGATTCTTTTGCCCTAGTTAATTTTTCTCCCCATTTCTAATGTTCCTCAGGATTCCTATGTTTTGGATTACTTCCACAACCTGACCAGCTACCTATCAGTCGGGGCCCCTGTTTACTTTGTCATGGAGTCCGGCCATGACTTCACCACATATTCTGGTCAGAACGATGTATGTGGTATAAGTGGCTGTCCGCAGAACTCTCTTGTACAACAGGTCAACCATGCAGCCATGAACCCCAACTAGTGAGTTTCAACACTGAGTTTAAGTGATCAGTTCTTTGAATGTTTGATACTTTTTCAAGCGATGTTGTTTTTGTTTATTTAGTTACCGATTTGTTTTCGGGACAAATTTTTATTGTCATAAAGCTTTAAATTTTATATTTTCATAATGCTTTTAAATTTGTTTTAATGATGCAAGGTTCTTAAAGTGAATTAAATAAATTTGTATTTAAGATATGGTAACAAACAGTATTGTTGATATGCACAATTGATCCATGTACAAGACTCTTTTCTTTCATCCTAGCACTTATGTGGCTCAGCCAGTTTCCTCTTGGCTTGACGATTACTTCTCGTGGCTGTCCAGTCCTGCATGCTGCAGGTATAAAAATGACACAGGGGAGTTCTGCCCCTCTACTGGTGAGTTCTGGAACTTGGTTATTTTTTCTCTTGAAGTAGTCTCATTACACAGCATGTAGATACATTTTAAGTAAACTTGATGTCCTTATTTCTTCAACTCTACCATCTCTGTGAACATTTCTAGTGGGATAAGAGAAAGAATGACAAATAGTATTTTTATGAGTGGGGAATGGTTGCTGATGTTGTTGGTTTTTTAAAATAAATTTAATTGTATTTACATACCTGTATAAATCTTACATATACTGTTTTATGGCAACATAAATCTTACATATACTGTTTTATGGTAACATAACAGTTTGACAACTCTGAATATGATTCAATTAAAAGTTCAAACCTTGATCATTTTTTTAGTTGTTGTATTAAAAAAATTTAACATATGATCTCACTTTATTACCAGACTCCAACTCTAGTTGCATCCCTTGCCCATTAGACCACACGGAGAAAGGTCGCCCTGTCGGAGACACATTCAACAAATATTTGAAATGGTTCCTCTCAGACAACCCGGGACTAAAATGTGGCAAAGGGTAAGCTACTCAGTTCATTTGCCTTGTTGTGTAATGGTAACATCTGTATAGCCTGTTAAACTACACAGTAAAATTGTAAAATTGATTAGTCTGCCTTGTGGTGTAGTTGTAAATTATACCCAGAGTGGGAGTTAAAGTTTTCTAGTTGAACCTGATTACTTGGACACACCAACAGGGTTAGGCTTGTCTTCTAAGGCAATCAAAATCACAACATTTTCCAGACTGCTAAGGGTGCCACATGGAATGGCTGTAATCACACTGCTTCCTATGTGAACCTAAATGGGGAGTTATAAATCTTTTCAATAAATTATGATTTGCTCAAGAAATATGGATATTTTAAGAAAGAACTGCTTAGGCCTTCTCAAGTGTGCATAAATGACCCTGCTCCAGTGTACAAAGATCCCTGTCTACAAAGATCCCTATGTACCTGTATATATGTCTCTGCTTTATGGCTCATAAAATGTTAATATATTCATGTGTGCATGTATTCTTATGCCTGTTCATGTCTACAAGTATTTGTCTGTGCTAATTGTGACTGCTACGTCCACAGTGGTCATGCTGCCTACGGGTCAGGTGTCCAGCTGCTCAAGGATGCCAATGGGACGCATGTTGGAGGTGAGTCCTGATGAAGCTTCCCTCCTCCTTACTACCCCCTTCCTAATTTAATTACTTTTAGGCACTGACTTACCCAATAATTATTATTTGATAATTGTCATGGATTTAAAAGTATAATCTTGTTTGTTTTAATAAAATCATTTTACAAAATAGACAAGCAATATAATTATCTGGTCTTGTTCTCCCACCAGCCTCATATTTCATGACTTACCACAACATCCTCAAGACGTCAGCTGACTACATCAACGCCCTGAAGGAAGCCCGAGAGATCGCTGACAATATAACTGAGACACTCCAGCAGAGTGGTCGTCAAGGGAAGGTGTTTCCTTACAGGTAAAAAAAAACAATTTTTTTTCACATTTCGTAGATGCATACCCTCAAAACTTATTTAAAATAAAAAGTTCATTTGAAGAAGGGGCAGGTTTTAAAACATGTAGATGTCAATGAGCCATATAGTTTAATTTAAATAATATGGATTTAAAGACAAGAATTTATTTTAAGACTTTTAAATAAAACAAGAAATGCAAAGATAAGGCGCTGTGAAAAAGTGTTATCAAGCTATCAGCTCTGTGCTCTATATGACTAACATAAATATTTTTGTTTGCTTACAAACATCAATAGTAAATAATTACTGGAAAAATCTCCACAGGTTTTTAATTCAATAATTTATTGTTTGAACTAGCTCTTAATTTTATACTTATAAAATATTTTTATCCACAAAAACTTTCTGTCCCCAGTGTCTTTTACGTGTTCTATGAACAGTACCTGACCATCATCAAAAACTTTCTGTCCCCAGTGTCTTCTATGTGTTCTATGAACAGTACCTGACCATCATCAAAACCTTTCTGTCCCCAGTGTCTTCTACGTGTTCTATGAACAGTACCTGACCATCATCAAAACCTTTCTGTCCCCAGTGTCTTCTTCGTGTTCTATGAACAGTACCTGACCATCATCAAAACCTTTCTGCCCCCAGTGTCTTCTACGTGTTCTATGAACAGTACCTGACCATCATCAAAACCTTTCTGTCCCCAGTGTCTTCTACGTGTTCTATGAACAGTACCTGACCATCATCAAAACCTTTCTGTCCCCAGTGTCTTCTACGTGTTTTATGAACAGTACCTGACCATCATCAAAGACTCCATCCTCAACATGGTCTACTGCCTGGCTGCCATTCTGGTCATCACATTTGTCCTGCTGGGCTTTGACCTGTACTCCTCTGTGGTGGTGGTGCTGACCATCATCATGATCCTCATCGACATCTTGGGGATGATGTTCCTGTGGGGCATTGACCTCAACGCACTGTCCCTGGTCAACCTGATCATGGTGAGTCCTGGTCACATGACTAAAGATAGTGCTTTTTTTTTTTTTTTTAAATACGGAGGTTGAATTGCAGAACAGTTTAAGGTAATAGGAAACCTATATTCAGGGGTTACTTGAATTGAAATGACCAAAAAAAATTATAAGTATTTTACTTAAATTTTAACAAATTGCACCTATCCTTTAAAAAATAAAACTTGAAAAATTAAATGTTTGTAAATTTTAATTGGGAAAAAACCTTTCATTGAAATTTGTTTTAATGTAGTTATTTTCAACCATGCCAGATGTCTAAACATCTTGCTTCAGTTGTCTAAACATCTTGCTTCAGTTGTCTAAACATCTTACTTCAGTTGTCTAAACATCTTGCTTCAGTTGTCTAAACATCTTGCTTCAGTTGTCTAAACATCTTGCTTCAGATGTCTAAACATCTTGCTTTAGTTGTCTAAACATCTTGCTTCAGTTGTCTAAACATCTTGCTTCAGTTGTCTAAACATCTTGCTTTTAGAGGGTTAGGTTGAGAGGTGAGTCTTTATGTCGATGATGTTTTCAAAGTAAATGGGGAAGCATTTGTGTTGCTGTAATAGGTGTGGAAGTAGGAACATGGAAATGGGACTGGCTTCAAGACTTACCTTGTTAAATTTTATGGGACTAGAATAGCTAGGACAAATTAATTGTAAGTTACATTTCAACAACATTACAAAATTTAAAAAAATAAAAACATGTATGAGATTTAACTTGACAAATTTTATTTTCAGGCTATTGGAATATCCGTGGAGTTTTGCTCACATATTATCCGGGCGTTTGCAATCAGTGTTCTACCAACACGCAAAGAGAGAGCCAAAGAGGCCCTGGCTCATATGGGCAGCTCAGTAAGAGACATCTTTGTCTATTTTATGTCTTGTTCTTTGGTCCTTTCATGAGTTTTTCATTTGTGTATCTGTTGAGTTTCAGGCTTTTACTATGTGTAAATAAAAAATCTAAACCCATTTGAACTGATGCCATCGTGAGGAATTCTTGAAACTTTTATCCTCTGCTTATCCCCAGGTGTTGAGTGGCATCACACTGACCAAGCTCGGGGGCATCGTCATGTTGGGCTTCTCCAAGTCCCAGCTGTTCCAGGTGTTCTACTTTAGGATGTACCTGGGCATTGTTGTGTTTGGGGCCACCCACGGCCTCATCTTCCTACCTGTCTTCCTCAGTTACCTTGGTAAGTTGTCTTTTCTTTAAGTATTATTATTTTTTTACCATGTTATTTCTCATAAAAACAAAACAATATTTAATCTTTTGGACATGATTGTTGTTTAATTACTGCAGATGTTCTTAGCTAATAGAACAGTGTAAACTGTGATGAGACCTCGCTGTAAATTGTGGTTATATCACAGTAATATTAAGTGGGGAATGGAGTTCCCGTAAGAATAAAAACATTAATGACCTGTAAACAAATGAGCTCCAGTGGTAGCAAAGACTAATGTAAAGAAACGTAGTGGGTTAGTTCAAACATTTTTTATAAAAAAAAGTTTTCATAAAAGCTTTTAGTGAACTCCGCAATGGGATACACATAATCTTATTCAAAATTTCTTCCTATAGTCATCAGAACACTCCTGCATCTATTAAAATGAGTTATTTACAATCTGTTTTTTTGGGTGAAGACTAGAACTGCAATGCAGTTTATGTTTCCATGTAAAATAAATTAATGTACATTTTTCTATGTGCTGTGTAACACAGATAAGCTGGTTACCTTAGCTGTATATATAATAATATAATTATGTATCTGCTGTTGAGAGCCAATAGAGGATAAATCATTTTGTACTGCTTGGACTAAAAGCTGTTAAACTCTCTAGCTTTGGAAAACAGCAATATAGATTCAGAACTCATCTGCAGGGTTCTATATATGTATATATCTGTGTTCACATTTTGCATGATAGGCCAAAGTACTTTCTCTTTTTGTGCTCCATAACAATGGAAACAGCACTCATGACACATCTTTTTAAACTAAACTTACTGGACCTTTTTTGACTGATTAACATAACTTTTTTTTTTGCCATCCATGTTATTATATGTTTTGTTTATTATGAATGCTTTGCATTTGATGTACATTCTCCAGTATTTTTTTTGATGTAAAGTAATGAGCCTTGCTCCAACCTGGGTACTGATGTATAGCAATGAGCCTTACCCCAACCTGGGTACTGATGTAAAACAATGAGCCTTACCCCAACCTGGGCACTGATGTAAAACAATGAGCCTTGCCCCAACCTGGGTACTGATGTAAAACAATGAGCCTAGCCCAACCTGGGTACTGATGTAAAACAATGAGCCTTGCCCCAACCTGGGTACTGATGTAAAACAATAAGCCTTGCCCAACCTGGTTACTGCTTGATATAATTTTTCATGGGATCATTATTTTTATTATTTATTTAATTGCGTATTCCCCAGGTCCCCCTGTCAACAAGGCCAAAGTCTACTACAGCAAACAGGAGGACAGCATCAACGAGACTGACGACACGGGCTCCACCCGGCAACCAAACGGAGAGGCCACACACAGACCCACACAGAACGGTGGCACCACCTACAGACAGACACACGACAACCCCCCTGCCTACAACACTATAAGCAGAGCCTCAACATAAACATTCTGGACTAACAATGGCAGTACATCTTATCCATGACATGGTTGTTTGTTGTGTGGTGGGGGGACAGAACAAACTAAATATCAAAGTCGTCATTAACACAAACTGGCATAGGTTTGTTACTTTGACATGTGGCCAGATTCTTTGACAAAGTCTTCCTGATGCTCATCAAATATTTTCAAGACCTATTGATATTGACTGAGTGAAACTGTGAGATTCTATACAACAGAGACTGAACTGTAATCATCGATTGCTTGTTGTTCCTGGGAATTATTTGCCAAGATGATTTTTCTCTTGTCTGCCAGAACAGTCTTTCTGCGAGCTTCTTTGTTAAATTGATTCTACTGAACACAATGGACGGTGTCATAGGAGAAGAACTTTGTCCCCCGATAACTGGGATAGTTGAGGATAGCATTCAAGTTTTCTGATGACACCTGTCAAGATGTTCTCATCTCTGGGACGACATCTGTCATGGTCATCTTGTCTCTGGGACGACATCTGTCATGGTCATCTCATCTCGTCTCTGATGACATCTGTCATGGTTTTCTCATGTCCATGATGACACCCTGATGGTAGCCTAATTTCATTTTGCCTCTGTCCTACAAAAGGAAAGATAAATGCTAAGTGACACTGTTGTGGCTCAGTGTTGATGTACTTTTTGTCTTGGTGATATGTTGTGAACACCACTTGAGCTCCCTGTTCCATGTTTATGTATTGTAAACTCAAATTGTGCTGATTTATTTTTGATGCCATTGCAACACTACATCAATGAGATATTTTATGTATTTATGTGGCAAACACCAATGAAAAAAAACTCCACCCTGGGTGCCCTGAAATAATCCTTGTACATTATTCATACCACCAAAATGGTTACAGCTTGCCTTTTTAAACAATGGAAAACCTGAAAGTTTGTTTACAAATGACAAAAGTAGTTATCCCAGCCCTACGAAGACAAATGTTGACATTTTCGCAATAGAAGAAATATTTTATTTTCTATTAAAATGGAAGGTTAAATTAATTTTATACACATAGAAAAAGTTGAAAGGAGCCCTCAGGGCATCCTTTTATTTATTTCTTTTATATGTTTTAGCTCCAAAGCTAGTTGCAAGGAAATGTTCTCTTCTTAGTTATATTGAATTAATGCTATCCTCTAGAACATGCAATTACTAACTATTAAATTGAATATATTTTGAGAAGGTCAAAATTGGTTAAAATTCTAATTAAATTTTCATGCTGTTATTTAATGTCTATTAAAAATATTCAATGATTAATTGTATAGTTTCCCAGAGAACTGTGTGCAGGTATGTGGAAAGAAAATGAGATTTCCACAGTTTGTTTAATGATGTATGTGAGAACAACAAGGTTCACAGTATGTAAGTATGTGGCTGTGTAGAGACATAACAGTTGTTTTAATGATGTATGTGAGAACAGCAAGGTTCACAGTATGTAAGTATGTGGCTGTGTAGAGACATAACTGTTGTTTTAATCATGTGGGGATGAATAAAAAGCAGACCTTATATGGTTATTTGGAGTTGTGGTTTTTAGCAAACGATATGTGATAGTATGGAGATAAGTTAATGAGCAGACCCTATGTGGTTATGCCGAGAGAGAGGTTTCATAGCTGACCATGATAATATGTGATTATGTGGAGAAAAGCTTATCAGCGCAATATATATGATATGTGGAGAGACTTTGATTGCCATCGCTGTCGTTATATGATGTATGTATGAACAAACCGGTGACAAGGACGTACAGTATTGCCTCTCGTCATTTCTCTCGTTAACCTCTGACGTATTCAAAATGTTATGTGATTTAAATTTGTTGTTGCTGTACATAAAAAATACTTTTGACGCCCTTAATTTCCCGGCATTCCGCGACTTTGTTTCATATGTGCCAGTTTTAATGTTGGTTGCCTGATGAGATGGCTGCTCTTGGCCTGACTGCTTCAAGGGTGCATACCTTGAACATTGGTTATGAATCCCTGCAGCAGGGGATGGCCATGGATGGTTGAACACTAAAGACATATTATACGGGGAGCAGGTTTTTCATATGTTAAATATATGTTTACTTAATTTGAACACAGAGATTTGTATTAAAGTTTGTTGAACATTTATGTCATGTGCATTCTGAACAGATAAAGTTCATCTGTTTCAAGTACTGTATATACTCGATCTATAGCCCGTTCGTTCATAAGCCGACCACCCCCCCCCCTCTTGGGAAGAGAATAGTATTAAAAGTGTGTAACCCGCTAATAAGCAGATACCTAAAAATAAAAGGACAGCATAAACAAAATTGTACACATTTTTTAACACTACAACTACAAGCTAAGTTGGTTATTATGACTGTTTACTTTTGTTTAGGTTGAAGAACAAAGAGATTTGAATAACAGAGAGGATGAATTGTATTTTTTTTTTTTTAATTTAAAATTTTTTTTTTTGTAAACAGATGCAAAAGCACGTACATTGAAATTCATTATTGAAAACAAAATTTGTAAAGCAATGTAGTACAACATTCACAAAAATAAAATAAAATTAATAAATAAGGTAAGTGCAGATGTTTAATAATATTTTATAGCTTCTGGTAGAGCAGTCGAATCTTGTAGAATGTAGACATTGACATTTATGTTCTATAATAACACCGATATTCAATGTACATGCAGAAATCACCTATGACCCGCTCATAAGTCAACNCCCCCCCCCCCCCCAATACTTTGTAAAAAAATAGTCTGCTTTAGAGATCAAGTATATACAGTAATATTCTAATTTAAATTTTTCTTTTTTTAAAATATATGGTATCACTAAAGTTAATCTTGATTCAAAATAATAATTCAGTTCTCATTTTTTTAATATAATAAATGACATTGATTTCAAGACGTTTATATATTTTGCCAGTCTGTTATTATTAAAAGTTTTATTTATGTACATGTTTTTCTTGGTTTTTGAAAGACCTTACAAGCTCATCATTTTGGTTACCATCTCTGGTCTAGGTGATGGATAACTTGATTTAGATGAAGTATATAATGGAGCCTCACTGTGCCACTTTACCAATGAATTTTAAAAAAAAATGGAAATTCAGGATGGCCTTTGTAATTATTTGATCTAATTTAATAAAAACTTTCTTCCCAGCTTTTAAAAAAAAAAAAAAAATCTACACCATTCTTAAGTTGTTCTCATGTGGGCACATGTTCCCTAATCCTATTATAATGGCTTAAATTTATTTTTCTGATATAAGCTTATAATAACTGCTACTTAAAACTTAATGGGTTGATTTTGAATAGATCAGTAATAATTTGTATATTTGGAATGGGGCTTTACAGCTTTGGCTACGTTTCTATCTTTTCAAAGTCACCTCATTTCAACCAATCTTTACTACAAAAAAGCCATTTCTTTCAGTCCATCCTTAATAAAAAAAAAGTATTAAAAACTTTTCTTTAAAAAAAAATTATTTAAAACAAATTTATCTCATAAAAAAATATAAATTCTGTAATGCAAAAAAAAAACAAAAAATAAAATTTAAAAACTAAAAAATGCTACTACTTTAAAAAATTTATTGATATGAAACTTCTCCCTTGTCAGATTATCTCCAATCAAATGCTTATGACTGTTGGTGAGTACATGTCCAAAAAAGCCTTTTATAATTTATACTTTTTTGTTGGTCATGGTTGACTCACCAGAGACATGTGTGCATACGAAATACAGCCCCAATCAAATTTTGTATATTATAACCTGTAGTTATAATTTAATTTACTTGAAATGCTACAAGATATTTGTGTGTTGCACCTCAATGCAGTTATATTGTTTTTTTTTTTTTTTTAAATCTCTATGATCAACTTGTGTTATTGACATGCTATTTGATTCAGTTACCAGTAAAACAACTTTATTGAAATTGAAACTATGCTTTTTGTTATCATTTGTTTTTGTTTAGCTTTGTTCTTCTGTCAAACCATGCACAGACCAGGCCAGCTGGCAAACAATGCACAGACCAGGCCAGCTGGCAAACAATGCACAGACCAGGCCAGCTGTCAAACAATGCACAGACCAGGCCAGCTGGCATACAATGCACAGACCAGGCCAGCTGGCAAACAATGCACAGACCAGGCCAGCTGTCAAACAATGCACAGACCAGGCCAGCTGGCAAACAATGCACTGACCAGGCCAGCTGGCAAACAATGCACAGACCAGGCTGTCAAACCATGCACAGACCAGGCCAGCTGGCAAACAATGCACAGACCAGGCTGTCAAACCATGCACAGACCAGTCTGTCACACAATGCACAGACCAGGCTGTCAAACCATGCACAGACCAGGCTGTCACACAATGCACAGACCAGGCTGTCAAACCATGCACAGACCAGTCTGTCACACAATGCACAGACCAGGCTGTGAAACCATGCACAGAACAGGCTGTCAAACCATGCACAGACCAGGCCAGCTGGCAAACAATGCACAGACCAGGCTGTCAAACCATGCACAGACCAGTCTGTCACACAATGCACAGACCAGGCTGTGAAACCATGCACAGACCAGGCTGTCAAACCATGCACAGACCAGGCCAGCTGGCAAACAAGGCACAGACCAGGCCAGCTGGCAAACAATGCACAGACCAGGCCAGCTGTCAAACAATGCACAGACCAGTCTGTCAAACAATGCACAGACCAGTCTGTCAAACAATGCACAGACCAGGCCGTCAAACAATGCACAGACCAGGCTGGCTGTCAAACAATGCACAGACCAGTCTGTCAAACAATGCACAGACCAGTCTGTCACACAATGCACAGACCAGGCCGTCAAACAATGCACAGACCGGTCCGTCAAACAATGCACAGACCAGGCTGGCTATCAAACCATGCACAGACCAGGCTGTCAAACAATGCACAGACCAGGCTGGCTGTCAAACAATGCACAGACCAGGCCGTCAAACAATGCACAGACCAGGCTGTCAAACAATGCACAGACCAGGCTGTCAAACAATGCACAGACCAGGTTGTCAAACAATGCACAGACCAGGCTGTCAAACAATGCACAGACCAGGCTGTCAAACAATGCACAGACCAGGCCGTCAAACAATGCACAGACCAGGCTGTCAAACAATGCACAGACCAGGCCTTGAAACAATGCACAGACCAGGCCAGCTGGCAAACAATGCACAGACCAGGCCAGCTGGCAAACAATGCACAGACCAGGCCGGCTGTCAAACAATGCACAGACCAGGCCAGCTGTCAAACAATGCACAGACCAGGCTGGCTGTCAAACAATGCACAGACCAGGCTGTCAAACAATGCACAGACCAGTCCGTCAAACAATGCACAGACCAGGCCGTCAAACAATGCACAGACCAGGCTGTCAAACAATGCACAGACCAGGCTGTCAAACAATGCATAGACCAGTCCGTCAAACAATGCACAGACCAGGCTGCCAAACAATGCACAGACCAGTCCGTCAAACAATGCACAGACCAGTCCGTCAAACAATGCACAGACCAGGCTGTCAAACAATGCACAGACCAGGCCGTCAAACAATGCACAGACCAGGCTGGTGAGAAGTCTGCTGTTGAAAAGAAACTATGGCTGAAACTTAAATTTAGAAATAGAAACAAGAGCAATCAGTATTGTGATTATTTAATTATTTTTTAAAGTTGTGTTCAAACAAAGGACTGATGACTGATTATAACTATGACTTTGACTCAATATTTAATACTCTAACCATATTTAATTATTACACAATTTCATTGCTTATGCATCAAACATTTATTACTTTCCATTTAGTCACAAATTTAATTATCACGCAAGCATCCATGCATTTGCCAAAAAAAAAAATACAATAAACAAAAGGATTTCATGGCGAAAACTTTTTTTGCCAAACATAATGTCGTATCCTCCCTTGAAAACTTTTGTGCCATACATAATGTCGTATCCTCCCTTGAAAACTTTTGTGCATAAATAATGTATCCTCCTGTGAAAACTTTTTTTGTCATACATGTCATATTGTCCTGTGAAAACGTTTGTGCTATACATAATGTCTTATCCTCCTGTAAAAACTCTTGTGCCATACATAATATGGTATCCTCCCGTAAAATGACTCTTGTGCCATACATAATATTAATATCGTATCCTCCCGTTCGGACACAGAAATCACTTATTAACTCCCCTGCCATCACCGCCCTCAGTCTCCGATCCACTGTCTGTTCACTGCTATCTGTGTCTCCGTATCAAAGTTTGTTGTTATCTCACACAACGCCAGTTGATAACTTACTTCTCTTGCATTTCTTTACACGGGAAGTCAATGTTATGACAAACAGCTGCACATGACCAGTAACATCTTAAGTTACTTCGTAGAAATCGTCTCCCTTTGAAAGTATCTTGTGTCAAATACGTTAGTGAAGTTGTTTTCGTTATATTACTTACATAGTTTCTGTTTCCTTCGGAGCCTCCGTGTGTGGCAGACTGTGGTATGTTATTATTATTTTTTTAATAGCTGTGATCTAATTTTTATTTTCATTACTAAGATTAGGATTCAGTTCCAGTACAACAAAATAAATACTTACGTCGACTACAGATAAAGTGGTTAAATTATCATTTCGTTTTTTCACAAAATCAGTGGGTGATGATGATCATGACGGAAAAGTTAGAATTTTCAAGTGGATAGGTACTAGGTGTCTCAGACAGTAGGTATGTCAGTGAGTAGGTACCTCAGTGAGTAGGTACCTCAGTGAGTAGGTACCCCAAAGAGTAGGTTCTTGAGTGAGTAGGTACCTCAGAAAGTAGGTACCTGAGTGAGTAGGTACCTCAGTGAGAAGGTACCTCAGAGAGTAAGTACCTCAGTGAGTAGGTAGGACTTGGTGCAGGGTGAAGGTAAGGTTGGATATAAATTTTAGCTATCCACTAATTAAAAAAGTTTTTCAGATAGAAAAAAAAAAGGTTGCGTGCTCAAAGACATTGAATGATACATAAATAGTGGCTCGTTTTTTCTTCAACTCGAGCCGTAGGTATTTGGTCAATTCAATATTTATTTTTAGGTATAAATGAGCCACTATCCTGGCTACGCCCCTGGGGTGACTTTTTCAACCGGATCAGTTTACAACCGAGAATAAAATCTCTATGAAATAAAAAAAAAAGTTCGGCATTATAAAATTTTTTGACAAATAAAGTTATCTCTCTCCCTTTCTCTCTCTCTATTTCTCTCTCTCTCCCCCTCCCTCATTCACACACTCCCAGACACACACACGAAGACGCACAAATTATAAATATAACAAAATAGAGTACAGGAGTCATTTTTGAAAAGTGGATGGGTAGTTCCGGAATACCCTTTAAAAAAACTGTATAACGTAGAGGTTAACTCAGGTTTCACTGAGGGGGGGGGGGTGCGGACCACATTGGGTGCCACCATCACAAGGGTTGCCACCATCACAACGGTTGCCACCATCACAAGGGTTGCCACCATCACAAAAGGTGACACTAAAATGTAATATAATGTATGTTCTCGCAATTTGGCACTGGCAGACTTGAACTTGAAGGAGTTTTATGGGGAAAGTCGTGAAGAGGGGACACCATGAGCTACCGCAATGGGTGACACCAAACCTTAGTGACGCCTCTGGATGGTAATACTAACTACCGCTCTGTGTCAGCGTCCCTTATGTTCGAAATACTTAGACATATTCACATAATTTATAGGTGGCTGGGTTTTGTTCGAGAAGGCGGCGTGAGGGTGAGTATGTAATATTCGCCCGGATGTTACGATTCCTCGGTCACCATTGGCTACAACCTTATAATATAACAATAACAGGTGTCGGAATCAATCTTAATAGTGGAGTGGGGGATAATTTTTTCTAAAATTACATTAGAACCTGGATTTGAAAATCCGATACGTTAATATTAACGTTTACTACGGAAACAAGGATCAATATTTTTTTTTTGAATTTATAAAATATGAGGAGGATAAAACATGAAAACGTATAGAGAGACCTCCCATCTTTTTGCTATTTCAAAATCAACCAATGAGTCCAACGTCTTGCCTTGATGTTCCTTCTATACAGAAGATTATTGCCTCCACAAATTATTGCCGGTCTGTTGGCAAGTGATGCAGCGTTCACAAGTCACGGCTATTTGGGTTCACAGGCCACGGCTATGTGGGTTCACAGGCTACGGCTATTTGGGTTCACATGCCACGGCTATGTGGGTTCACATGCCACGGCTATGTGGGTTCACATGCCACGGCTATGTGGGTTCACATGCCACGGCTATGTGGGTTCACATGCCACGGCTATGTGGGTTCACATGCCACGGCTATGTGGGTTCACATGCCACGGCTATGTGGGTTCAGAGGCCACGGCTATGTGGGTTCACAGGCCACGACTATGTGGGTTAACAGGCCACGGCTATGTGGGTTAACAGGCCACGGCTATGTGGGTTCAGAGGCCACGACTATGTGGGTTAACAGGCCACGGCTGTGTGGGTTAACAGGCCACGGCTATGTGGGTTAACAGGCCACGGCTATGTGGGTTAACAGGCCACGGCTATTTGAGTTCCACACATTACCAAGCCACCTTTATTTCTTTAACAAGTGTTATTAACCCATTCGGAGCTGGGTGGACTCAAGAGTCGTCATAGGCTCAGACCTTTCTAATCACTTTTATTGTACATCATAATCGATAAGCTCTTGTGTCCACAGTTGTTGACCACGGGTCGTGACGCTGAGCCCTGGTGAGTGGTCAGCCTCGTCCAGATATGGGATCTCGTCCAGATTTGGGATCTCGTCCAGATATGGGATCTCGTCCAGAAATGGGACCTCGTCCGGATATGGGATCTCGTCCGGATATGGGATCTCGTCCAGATATGGGATCTCGTCCAGATATGGGATCTCATCCGGATGGGTGTCCTCCCCTGGCCGACGGAGTAGAAGATTACACAAGGGATGAAACTCTTCAACAAAACAACGACTATCTGTTTACTGGCGCTGGAGATATCCATGACAACGTAAACAACGAAGCTAGTGTCGAGGAGGAGATCACTCCGTTATACTGTAACAGAGAGTTGAGCTCACAGTCTTGTGGACACGGCGGAGAGAATGATGGGGGTGGGGAGAAACCGTTGCCAACTTTCAACCCTGTCGACCGAGGATATTCCTGGGTGATAATGTTGGGTGAGCTCCCTTACATAATAATTTATTAGATATTTGTAAGTAAAAGTGAAATTATTTTTTTGACCACTTAGCTATGGATGTTGGTTGGAGCGTCCCATCACAGTTTAGTCAGATCAATAATGACAGAATTGTGTTTATTTTTATTTTTTTAAACTGTTGTACTACATCACAACTTTGAAACATGACTTCTCCGGCTGTCGCGCTTATGTAAATTGATTGACAATTTTCCCATCAAGTTTCCTAACGCGTTAATATATGGTCCATGGATTAAGGGACACAAGTCCTCTGTTATGTGAACATGTGGTATGTTAATGCCTGGACGCATCAAATTTCCCACATCATTTTGCGCGATACATAAAACATTAATAATATAAAAACCCAGGTCACTCATTATGTAACGCTAAGGGACATAATCAGCATAATTTATAAATTAAAAATACAGACGTAAAATCATTATCATTTTCGTTTCGAGATTAACAGAGCGTGTGGTGTTACTCGCCGTAAATATTATAGGAAGTCATTATTTGAGCTTTTATTTTAATTTTTGGAAAAGGTAATGATGTAAAAAGAGCCGTTAATAGTTTGGCTGACAACGATGATCGTCTCTTTCCTTGAAATGTATAGAGAGAAATTTTGTGAAAAATAAATCATTCTAATGAACTAAAAATTTAATTGTTCATTCTTTTTTAATGAACTCATTCATGTACCAATTTTTGGTTGCTGGACACACTGATTCGAACTCATGCAATAACATTCACTTAAGTTACTTGGGCTTTTAAAAAAAATTGGACGCTTTAAGCGCCCCAGAACAACATAATATCCTTAAAATGAAATGCAAAGCAAGCTGTAACGTTTCTCTACAACGCGTTCAACCAAAATGGGGCATCAAAGAGCAGACTACACAAAACGACACATGGGTATAGATTTCCGAGGGAATTTCCCAAAGATTCGTCACAACTCTGAACAAGTTCAAGTAATGAATAATGTCACTCACCCCAGTGTGCTCCGAAAAACACCATTATTCTTTACGCAAATCATTGTATACTTAATCCTCATCTATAAACAATATTATTAATGTTTAAAGAATGGTTAAAAGCGGAATGTGTGTAAATTCAATAATAGCCAATAATAAATATATCCCAAGAAGCGTATATTTTTATTGTGTTTTCATTCATAATTTTACTTAAGTTTAAAAAATTTAAATCCAGTTATTAAAAAATGTACATACTTTATGGCAAATAATTGCTGAAAATATGGTTTCCCGCCTTCTTCCGCCTTGTTACACAAAAACACGTTAATCTTCTCACCGTTATTTCTTATCTTATCTTATTTCCAGCCGCTTTTGGAATACAGTTTCTTCTGATTGGTTACATCAAATCTCTGGGAATCTTCTTCGTGGAGTTTCAGTCTAGATTCAATTCGTCGTCATCCGAAACATCGCTCATTATTGGTGTCATGGAAATAACGGGCGGAGTTTCGGGTTAGTTGCCATGGTGATATTCTATGGTGTTACTATTGTGTTTGGAGGCATATTTCAGTTTATATTTTAAAAAATGTTTAATCAGTAAAAACAACAGCTAACCTATTTTTAAAAAAATGTGGGTCTCGAGTGTAACTAATTTTATTTCCATTTAAATTTCCCAGACGTGCCCAACGTTTTTGCTTATTGCATTGAGGAATAATTTTAAGACTAGGTGATTATTTCAGGGCGAGGTGATTATTTTAAGACGAGGTGATAATTAGAGATGAAGTTTTCTCTATAGCTAGGGCAGTGTCTATCTTTTAAGACCACAAAACTTGATCTCTAAACATCCTCAAAATTTAATTTAAACCCGCTATGCTTTTTCAGCTCCTTTGGTCATGGCGATTCTTGTCAAGAAGACCTCCCCGAGAACATGCTGTCTGATTGGTTCAGTCTTCCTCGTACTGGGCGTGGCCGGAAATGCGTGGTTCGATAGGATTGAGTTTCTTTGTCTAACGCAGGGCGTGTTCTTCGGTAATATACATTTTAAGCTCCCTATATTTGCGTTCCATATAGATTTATAATTCGTTTTTAAAATAAAAAAAGAGTTTACTTTTTTACCGAGAAACTGTCCTTCTAATCAGTTTAATTAGTATTTTGAGTTAAATTACGCAAGCCAGTCTCAGTGCAAAGAACTATCCCGCACACGGATATTAAGAATAAGATATGAAGTTAAGACTAATGACATTTTATGTGTATATATGATTACTGCGGCTAGTTTAAGTTTAAGAGAATATTGTTTCAGAGTTTTATTTGAAGATCATTTGTAGGGAAGTCATGTACAGCAGATGGAGTGGCCTTAAAATAAAGAATTAAAATAAACACACCTTTTATTTTATATATTGCAGAAGCTCCTCCTTTACATCAGATTATGCTTCTTGACTGATAATAATAATTTATTGTAATATTCGTCCCCTCTCCCCAACATACCAGGTCTGGCCATCGCCCTTCAGTTCGGGGCGCCGTTCCTAGCTCTAACCCAGTACTTCGACAAGCGCAGGGCGCTGGCCACCAGTATCAGCACCTGTGGCGCCAGCCTGGGAGGCATTGTATTCCCACTCCTCTCTCGCAGTCTGTTAGACGAGTTCGCCTTCGAGGGCGGAATCTTAATGACGGCCGGGGTTCAGATGCACACCTTCGTCTTCAGCATGTTGCTGACTCCTGTGGACGCCTACAAGAAACATGGCCGGCCGATCTCATCTAGAACACAGGAAACTGTCTTGTTTTTAAATCGTGGAAACGACGATCGGGGAAATATGTCGAAATCCGATATCATTGAGATGGAAGCTAAAGACAAATTTGAACGGTTAGATGTCTCTCAAAACTGCTCAAACTCGGAATCTTTCGTTTGTAATTTCACGCATATAACTGACAAGGAAATAGACGAATCCTCGAAGATAACTTCTAAACGCGGAGCAGCAAATGACGACAACGGCTCAGTGCAAGAAAACGAATATTTAGAATCGTCACCAATTTCATTGCCATCCCACGGTACTAAGCCCAAGTCCAATTGTCTGGTTAAATGCAGTGGCCTCTCTGCGAAGAAATTTTACAGTCGATGCCGGGAAAATAATCTATTGAAGTCCTTGACCTTTTGGTTACTTTGTGGCTTTTTCTTGTGCGCTTCCATTGGCTGTGCTGTCCCGCAGACATACCTGCCAGCCTTTGCAGACGAGAGGGGACTCTCCAAAGACGAAGGCGCGTTTCTCGTCTCACTGCTGAATGTGATAGACATTCCGGCACATCTTCTTCCGGGGGTCATCATCAACTTCCGTCTGCTGGGTCCGTCACGTTTGAGCATAGTACCACTCCTGATTGTAGGAATCATGGGTAATCTGACACCGTTTCTGTACACCTATAAGTACGTTATTGTAGTAAAAGTTACATTTTCTGTAGATTTATATGTACGTCATTGTAGTGCACGTTACATGTTTCTGTCCACTTGTTGTACAAGTTACATGTTTCTGTCCACTTGTTGTACAAGTTACACTTCCCAATCCGTTTTGTTAAAACTACATCTACTGATTATTTTTTTAAAATAAAATCTTATAAACAGATTTTCGGAAAATTGGGTAAATTCAGGTGAAAACGTTTCGGTATTTTTTTTTGGGGTAAAAAAACTGTAACATTTTGTTCCATATTATCTGACCTGAACAAATAACGTGATAGGTTTCATTAAATTTGACTAAAATTTCGCTGATTTAAAATTATTTAAATTAATTCCAAATAACTCTAAAATGCGCTACTGTATTAAAGCGAATAAAATAATAGATATGTCACTATATAGTCACCCAGGAGCAGTAACAATGTTTTTAAGAATACTTTATTCTTTATTTTTATTATTTCCCTTTGAATCTCTTAATTACAAACCATTATAAACCATTTTTTTAATTTAAAAAAACAAACAAACAACCAACCAAACCCCCCCCCCCACCCACTATTATTGTATCATAAAACGTTAAACTTTCTTTTCTGGCAGCTCTCTCCTGAGTTTGACCGTGGTGTACGGCACGTTCCTCGGCACTTACTTCGTCATGCAGCCACTCATCGTCATAGAACTGCTAGGGGCAGACAACTTCCCGTCCGCCATTGGGATCTACTATGGGCTCACGGGTGTAGGGGCTTCCATATCCTACCCTATCTGTGGTCAGTGGGGCTTCCATATCCTACCCTATCTGTGGTCAGTGGGGCTTCCATATCCTACCCCATCTGTGCTCAGTGGGGCTTCCATATCCTACCCCATCTGTGGTCAGTAGGGCTTCCATATCCTACCCTATATGTGGTCAGTGGGGCTTCCATATCCTACCCCATATGTGGTCAGTGGGGCTTCCATATCCTACCCTATATGTGGTCAGTGGGGCTTCCATATCATACCCCATCTGTGGTCAGTGGGGCTTCCATATCCTACCCCATCTGTGGTCAGTGGGGCTTCCATATCCTACCCAATATGTGGTCAGTGGGCTTCCATATCCTACCCCATTTGTGGTCAGTGGGGTTTCCATATCCTACCCCATCTGTGGTCAGTGGGGCTTCCATATCCTACCCCATCTGTGGTCAGTGGGGCTTCCATATCCTACCCCTTCTGTGGTCAGTGGGGCTTCCATATCCTACCCTATCTGTGGTCAGTGGGGCTTCCATATCCTACCCCATCTGCGGTCAGTGGGGCTTCCATATCCTACCCTATCTGTGGTCAGTGGGGCTTCCATATCCTACCCCATCTGTGGTCAGTGGGGCTTCCAAATCCTACCCTATCTGTGGTCAGTGGGGCTTCCATATCCTACCCCATCTGTGGTCAGTGGGGCTTCCATATCCTACCCCATCTGTGGTCAGTGGGGCTTCCATATCCTACCCCATCTGTGGTCAGTTGGGGCTTCCATATCCTACCCCATCTGTGGTCAGTGGGGCTTCCATATCCTACCCCATCTGTGGTCAGTGGGGCTTCCAAAGTCCTTCAAAATGCTTGTATTAGTCTCTATTGATGTTTGTATTTGTGACCATAGCAGAAGTGCACATCAAATAACACATGTACATCAAATGACATCAGAACATCAAATAACATCTGCACATCAAATGAAATCTGTACTAACAATAACATATGACACCTGAACATTAAATGACATTTGCGCATCAAGTGACATATGCACATCAAATGACACCTATACATCCATAATTCAATTACAGTACATTCGATTTATCTGAAACTTAGATACCTAATTTTTTATAATCACCACGAGTCTGCCTGCTAAATTTCAGCTCGCTAGCCTACGAAGAAATGGGTATTTAGTTTAAGTCTGCACTCTAATTTATTACAAGTGTAAAGCCATTGAAAACTTCATTTAAATAAATTGAAAGCAATCAAATATTTAAGTCGAACTTTCATTTAAAGTGGCGCGTTTTGGTGTGACGTCATGATTTTTAACTCCCCTCCCCCGTCACACATCGTCGAAATGCGTGACCCCACTCCCACTCCTTTTTAGGCGCGTGACGTCATTTATGGACGCTCCTTTCTGCTGTATTTTGCAAATAATTTTTTATGTTGTCCCAGAATTAGACCAGCACCAACAAAGTTAGGATTAAATGAAATATTTATGAAAGAAGAAATTTATTAAAAAAAAAAAAAAAAAAAAAAAAAAAAAAA